>JASDDO010000258.1:0-500000 GCA_030015575.1 Agapanthus africanus | reverse complement strand
TCCTACAAAGAGGGAACCAGATCGCTCCGGGCCAGGGAAACGTCTACCACGGACACTCCGTCTCGGAGACACGTTAAGCGCCGACCGTCCATGTCGTAAAAAGGGCAGTGCATCCCAAAAAGTTGGAACCAAAGCAAGTCGCCTCCACGCAAAAAAAGATCCATCAATTTCATGCACACGACCCACATATGCTGTGTGCATTTATTGATGGGGGGCAATTTGTTGGGGTAAAAATTTACACCCCGGTTGACCAAGTCAAAATCAAAGTTAACCCCAAGCCAGGTGGGCCCAAGCCCAGGTCAAGCGGACCCATGCCCAAGTCGAGCCCGCGGCCAGCCTCCCCATGCCAACAACAAAATCATGTAATAAATAATTTTTATGTAATTTTTTATGCATGAATGAAAACAAAATGGGCCTAAAGCCAATATTTTGTAAGCCCATGGCTTATGTGCAAAAATGAAATGGCACATGAGCCATGGGATGGCTAAAATGCCATTTTTGTAAAGCCCAAGGGGCTATATGTAAATATGTAAGCCTATATAAGGCAACATGATGAATAAAAAAAAAGACTTTTTCATTCCCCCAAAAACTAGGGTTCTTTGTGCCTCCTGTTCCTTCTCCAAGGTTCTAAACCTTCTCAATTCTTTTGAATTAAATCAAGAGTTTTACTCTTTCTTTTCCAAAACTAAATAGTTTTCCACCACAAAACCATCAAAGGGGAACTCGGATCTCCCATCCGATCTCAAAAAGGAGAGGTTTGGAGATCTCACATCTCTTGATCTTCAAGATCTAGCCAAACAGCAGGAGGAAGAAGAAGAACCCCCTTCATCAGCTTCAAAACACCCCAGGAGTTTAACTCCATACATATATACATAACAAATATTTCCTTTCTGAAGCACAGCTTCTGTTTCTTAGGCTAAAAGCCACTTTTTCTCGCCGGCGCTCAAGCACAGAGCGCCCGCGTGCCGACACGTGGCGCGCTTGCGCTCAAGCGCAAGTCGCCCCGGTGCCGACACGTGGCGCGCTTGCGCCCAAGCACAGGCGCCCGAGCGCAAGTCTCCCCCGTGCCGACACGTGGCGCGCTTGCGCTCAAGCGCCCAGCGCTCAAGCGCAGAGCGCCCACGTGCCGACACGTGGCACTCTAGCGCCTGAGCGCACAGCACCTAGGCGCACAGCGCCCAAGGTGCTGCCCCACGCATCCTTTGGATGTCTTTTCCCCCTCTTTCTTTTATATATATATATATATATATATATATATATATATACATGTATACATACATATATATATATATGTACATATGCATACATATTTACACACACACATACTCCACGACACTGTCCCTGTTAGAAAAAAATTTCTAACGGGGCGCTGCCCCGTACCCCGCAAAGGGGCTGCTAGCCCCCTTGACCCCCAGCCCGCTATCCGGGTAGCAGGACCCCCGTAAAAACTCTGCGTGGCTCCCAATATATCCAAAACCCCTCTTTCAAAACACAACACACGCACATTGCACATGGAGTTCGCATGACCAGTTTAACCTGTCAATCGGAGGTTCCCTCGCCCCAAAGGCGAGGGGTAATTAACGGCAGCTTAGTCCGCGGCTGCCGGAGATTCGGATCCCCACAATCATTAAACCCCGGCCTACCCTAGGCAGGGGGAATCTGTAGTACGCCTGACAAGAGCGCGCGTATTCCCATCTCAATGGGGTGACGAAAAACACCCTACATCAACCTGACTGATATTCGAGTAAAATAAAAAAAGAGGTTAATACGGGACTCCTGAAACTCCTTTGGATTCACACAAGAAACTATCCCAAGCACCTCGAGTATAATATATTATAACCGGTTAATATACTTAATTAGTTTGATTGATTGATTAACATGCCTTGATCGAAACCATAAATTGCAAAAGGTATAGAATGTAGTCGAGTGAGTCGAGTAATATGCGAGTAATGACAATTGCAATCTTGGTTCGAATCAAATTGGTTCGAGTAGTTTGGGTTCGAGTTCATATTCGAGTTAGGTTAGAATTAGAGTTTGTGTTCAAGTTCGAGTTCAAGTTTAGATTTGATTTCATGTCTTTTTCATAAGAATTGATTTAACTGTTAAAAATCTTATGTTCGGGAGAAATCGGCAACTGCTGCACATGGACGGCAGGATTTGTGTTTTTTTCCAAGACAATTGCCATTTGATAACTCCATTAAGTTGTTTAACCTAAATAGGCAAGCACTCACTTTCTCCGGCTCTCTAGGGTTTAAGAGAAATAATACCGCTTAAACCTATATTAATTCCAGAGTCCTTAAAATATTGTTTGCATATCTCGAGAGGGTTTTATGAAAAATACTTTAATATAGTTTAAAAATAAACCTAGAGGGTGATTTATAATATTTAGGGTTTTTATGAACATGTATTTTAATTACTGTGATGTTTTAGTGATAAAACCTAGCTTTTTGAAAGTTTATGGTATTTTTATGAAAACTACTACTTTTGAGAACTTATTGATATTTAATTAAAAAATTTCTAATTTTTCATTTTAAAAATATAGTTTCATAATACGTTTTTATTGAAAATACGGATTTATAATTTTTTATATAATTTTTCAAAAATTTAGTTTTTATTAGAAAAGTTGTATTTCTTAAAAACCGTATTTTTATTTTCTTTCAAGACCGAATACTCTATGAAGAGTTTTGCATCTCGCTCTACTGTCCCAAGGATGTGCGATAATCCGCACCATCCATTAGCGGGTACCTTGACGAGAGTTGTAGAGGTATAATTGCCAAGGATTACAAAATACCGATTAAAAGAAACCCGTCTTGTAAAAGTATGGTATTTTAATATAAAAGTTATTCTTTAAATGAACCATATAACTAGGATACCGTGCTATGAAACCATGGTGTGCATGTGGGGTAGGTCATTATCCAGTGAGTTTTTCCTAAAAGTATTTTTAACAATTATCGAAATGAGGGTTATACTAAAATTCATGGTATTTTAATGAAAAACTTCGTTATATGTTTGTTTCACATGAAATTTTTGTTAAACTAAAACTTAATGATGTGAAATAAGGTTAAGGTTAGTATAGGATGTTAATTTGATCTAATTTTCTTATCAAGTGAAAATACAAAAATTAAAAAGAAGATTATATCGAAGATAACTCCACCTTTGTTGATTTGTTTTAAAAAATTGTTTTGAGGTGGAAAAGGATAGAGATGACGGGACTTACGGTTTTAGGTGGTTAACTAGAGAAAGATGAAGATTTCGGGTGTCATGGTTTCGTCGGAGATGCTCCGGTCGTCGAGTTTGGCTTGCTACTTCACTTGATACTCAGAGAGTTTGAGAGAATTTTTGCTAGAAATTTCAGAATGGGGAAGAGCTAGGGCATGGGTGGTATTTATAGTGAAGAATTAGGATTTGGGAATTAAAAATATGGATTAAAAGAATTTAAATGGTGTTAAATGGTGAATTGAAGAGTCTCTGTTTGATTGCAGGAAAATCAAACAGTGCAAGGAAGTTGAAGAGGTGTGTGTTCAAAGCACGGAAGGAATTGGAGCTATCCCAACTATCGGTGCTGTCCCAAGGGGAAAAACGAGCGGTCGGATGTTGAGGCATTTTCTCGAGATTCGTGCAACGTGTCAAGTTGGGTGTGTACACCTCATTACGCCTATTTGATTTTTCTGAAACTTTTCGTTTTTCCGTGTAATGCACGTGCAACTCTTGGGCTTCCAAAAAATTTAAAAGGAAAAAATCCTAAAAATAATTGGGTCTGATGAGAATCGAACGCACAGGCTATGTCACAGCAGTGCAGAGGCTTTACCAGTAATCAACAAGTTGCTTCTTGCTTTTATTTAACAAAAATAAATTTTAACTCTTACACAGACTATAATACCCTTTTCTGTACAAGAATTTAAGAGCCGTTACAGTAGTCGCGTACGATAACAACTTTCTGCACTCCAGATTCTTTGCTTTGTGTGTTGTGTTTTATTTGTTTATTTTGGATTGTATACGGAGACTAATTTTGTCGTCACTAATAGGGTACAGATTTGTCTAAATCCGTATATATTTTATATTTTGATATTTGGGTCAAGCATTGCTTGACAGGGGTCCACGTTGGTGTCTGGTTTGCTAACGGGAGTGATCTTAAGTTTCAGTTCTCACATTTGTAAGGTTTATGGGTTCACAGGAAAGCGTAAGTTTTATCTAAGGATACGTTAGTCTCATTTGAGAACTAAAATCTACTTAAGGAGTTTGAGCACATAGGCCCTGCCTAGGAATATATAGTCTCATTTGAGAATTAGATCAATCTAGGTTGCATGAGAATATTATTCTCAGTTGATCTTAAGATCATCTGGAAGCTTAAGTTTCAACATTTAGCCAAATTATGCTATGTATGGGGCCTGTTTGGCGCTGATATGCCTTTGGTGCTATCGCGGCTCATGGCTTGGGATTGGCGCACGGCTTTGGCGCATATCACGTGGCGCCTGGTGAGACAAAGTGTATGCTTGACGTTGGCGCAACTCATCTTGGCACCGGTGCACATTCTTTGCACGTGGCACAACCCGGGCCTTGGTGGGTCTTTCTTTGGCGTTGGCGCACGTATTTGCACATGGCGCAAGCTAGAGTTTGAGAGCTTAAGCTCTGTTCATGGAAATGTTGACCTTTCCAAATGATCTTTTGATCAAGTCTATAAAAATCACATTTTTGTGATCTTCATAACTTAAGTTCTCGGGTAAGAATATTTTTTTGCGGAAACTATGTCCAATGAAGTTGAGACTTCAATCCTTTTGATGATCTTGGTAATCCTTAATTCTTGATAAGGGAGAATACCATAGTTCTTCCTCCAAAATCTCAGATCTTGAGATTATATCCCTCATGAGAAGTTAACCTCTTGCCCAAAGAAGATATAACTCATTGATCTTTGATCCGAAAGAAGCACCTAGGGTTCTCAAGAAGCTTAAGTTTCGAAAGGAGGAAAATGAGATATTTTCCTCTGTGTTCTTTACTTAGCGTTTGATTGAGGAAGATGAAGATCTTTGGCAGAGGCAATTTCTTTTTCTTCATCTTATGGGGAGTATTGTATGTATGGATATTAATCTTCCAGGCTCCTAATTATAGGAGAGGAGAGAATTAATCAATTTGAGAGGTCTCAATTGATCTTAAGATCAATCGATATATTTAAGTATTGTTAGATTTTTGATCCAAGGGCTCTTTGCTAATAGAGAAAATATCTTTCTTGATTTAGAAAGATAAAGGAAAATATTTTCCCAAATAGAACTTAAGCTTTGATTGAAGTATGCGCTTAAACAAAATATGCGCTTGCGCCACGTGCATTGCACGTGGTCTACTTATGCATGGGTCTGGTGCTTGCGCCACGTGCTTTGCACGTATTGCGCTTGCATGACAAAGGTCGATGTTTTTATCTTAGCATTTTTTCCTTGGTGGAGCTTAAACTCCGAGTGCCAAATTTTGGCAGGAATAAGGAGCGATGGGGGAGGAGGTGGAGGAGGTGGTGCAGATGGAGGCGGAAGTGGTGGCAATGGTGGCCATGGAGGCGGGATGGAGATTGATAGCGACCATGGGAGTGGTAGGGAGGAGTTGGTGGCGATGGGATGGTGGTTGATGGCGGGCATGAGGTGGAGCGATGGTGGCCATGAAGGCGGATGTGGAGGTGATGGTGGCGATAGTGACTATGGAGATGAGATGGAGGTTGATGGTGGCCATGAGGCAGGGCGATGGTGGCGATGGAGGCGGAGATGGAAGAGGTGCGAAAGGGGAGGTGGGGCGAAAGGGTGGAGGTGGAGGAGGTGGGAGAGGATGGAGATTGATGATGGCCATGGAGTGGGATGGATGGAGGTTGATGGTGGTGGCCACGGGCTAGGTGAAAGTTGAGGTGGCCATGGAGGGAGGTGGTGGTCATACGGCGGCGGAGGTGGTGTCTATAGGTTTGGGTTAGCTAATTGGTTATGGTAGCTAATTAGAGTAAGGGTTAGGGTTAATTTTTTTCTTTAAATCCAAATATAATTAGGGGTAGTTTGGTCATTTTATCTCTGCTATTAACACCATCATGGTAGTATTATGCAATTTAGAACATTATGGTATTTAAGTGCTGGAAAAAATATTGAGTTATTATTCTGCAGAAAGTGTGAAACATTATGCTATTATTAAGCAATTTAGTATTTTAAATCAATATCACTTACCAAATTAAATTGGCTCCATCGCTCCTAAAGATGAACTATCATTTTATATGATATATAATTTTCGCCCTCACTTGGAAATAGTTGTGGCTCCGCCACTGGCATCGGTTGTCATCGGCGGATAGTGATCAGTGGCGGAGCCAGGAATTTGAATGGGTGTGGGCGAAATATTCTATAGGCAAATCATAATTTGGAAACATATATTATAGCAAAAGATTAAGCTTACAAGTGGCATTGCTGAAAAATGCAACATATTGGGAAATACAAAAATTATAATTGATAGACATTATATTCTGAAAAAGTCCAAAATAAATTTACAACTGCTGGAAAGAGAATAAAATTTAGAGAAGAATCATATATTTTATAGCTTTCTTATCTTTGTATATGGATGGAAATGAAAGGTTTTAGTTATTTTGTGATGTAAGCTAATTTACATCTAACTACGCTAAAGAATTTAAATACGTAGAACAAGTAAAACTCATCAAGTTATTAAATTTAAAGAGATAAGATTTAGTTGTCAGGTATATTTTAAGCAAATTTTAAGGCAAACTAAGAGGAGAAACTTTGTAGTCATGGGATTTACAAAGTTAAGAGTTAGTTGATAAAATATATTTTAAGCAAATTTGTAGGCGGATCTAGAGAAAAAAACTTTTTGGAACATTTCTCTCTCTATTTATATCGCAATTTTTTTTGAGAGAATTTTTAGGAGGAATATATTGGCAGTTTTGCCGGAAGCCAAGTGTGGTCAATTGCCCCACTTGCCCACACTATTAGTGATGGTGATGGTCATCGATACATAGTTGTCAGGGATAGTCAACGGCGGCAACCGTCATCAATGGGCAAGTGCTCTGTGTTGACTATGCTCATCAACAAGCGATGGCCGAGTGAGATCACCCAATGAGTGGTGGTCGACAATAATCATCTGCAATGCGAGGACTGAAGTTAGACAGTTGTCAGGTTGGCTAGGACGGGCTGACACTGGTAATGATCATTGGCGAGAGATTGTCATTGTGAGCAGCGGTTATTGGCATGAGGGGCGTCACCTGAGACGATAGTTGGAGTGGGCCATCGGATGACGGATAGGCTCCCGGCGACAATCATTGACAGGTTGGTGTTGGTTGCCAATGGCAATATTCGGCGGTCGACGCGGCCTTTTGCCTGAGGAGGTCGATTGTGAGCGAGGCCGACGCTCGTCGGCAACAATCATTGGCGTGCAGTATTTGATGGCAATTGGCGGCGGCGGGCGGTCGCCATTTGTTAGCAGCGGCGGACGGTTGCCATTTGTTAGCAGCGGCAAGTGGTGGAGATGGCGAGTCGGCGGTAATTGGAGTGGGTGGCCACGGCAGAGGCTCTCAGGAATTTTAGATTCGCAGGGGGCATGAGTGAATTTGAGAGTAAATATTTTACTGTCTCTATTATAATTTTATAGGAAATTAATTTTTGAAATCTAGTACTACCATTTCAGTTAGAAGCTAAGGCTAACAATCTATTTTGAATTACTTACAAATGTCTCATAACTAACCCTCTTAAAGAGATCTTCTTTGTCTATGTTGCGATGCTTCACATTCTATCCCTTTTTGATTTCCTATCAAATCTGGAGTTATCACAAAGTCACGGATATTCGAGATTATCTACAAGACACATGTCTCGATCTTTAGCTCCAGACGTCCGTTTGTGCTCTGTATGCACAAGCATACTTTGGACAGACGTCTGTCTCGATGAGGGTCTGACGTTTGCGAGCACTCTTCTCTTTTGAAGAAGTGAAGGCCAGACGTCCGAACATCCTTGTTCAGACGTCTCGGTTTACTCTGTGGATTCGAAGATACTTGGGCAGACGTCTGTGCATTCCTTCTGCAAACGTTTGTCGTGTTCTGGACCAGATGTTTTTCTTAGTTAGAAAATTAGTTATTTGGGAATATATTTTGTATGCTATATATATGATAGTATGTCTTAGCCCTAGTTTGATATAGCTTTTGATATTTGAGAGAACCCTCTTGTTGTTTGAGAGAGCTAGGGTTATTTGAGGGATTTGTATTTGTCTACCGATTTGTACTCCTCCACTTTTGGCTATTAATAAAGTTTCGTCTTCGACAATTTGGTTTTGTGGTTAGTACTATTTATTTTCAATTTACCTATGGTTTTGATTACTTCTCTATATTGATTGTTTTGTCTTTGTGATCATCTTGTCGCAACAAACTGGTATGAGAGCCTTTTGTTTTTGTTTAGGATCTTTTGGATTGAACCATTAAATTTTTAATTTTGCGATCTAGGTTAATAGTGGGTAACGAAAACTATGTACTCTTCCATACCTTCTTAGATCGTGATTTTGAAGTTTAGAATTCGTTAGCACATCGTTTTTTGATTTGATCCTACGCCATATCTCCGACAATCATGAAGTTCAATATCGAGAAGTTTGATGAAAATATAAATTTCAGTTTGTGACAAGTCCGTATGGTTGCCATTTTGACTCAAAACAATTTGAAGAAGGCGATTCTAGAGAAAGATAAAAAGCCTTCCACTATGACAGAGCAAGCTTAGGAGAAGATGGATGAGAAGGCCCTCACGGCTATCCATTTATGTTTGACAAACGAAGTTCTACAAGAAATTTTGGGAGAAAAGACGGTGGCTGATTTTTGGAAAAAATTGGAGGAGTTATATTTGAGGAAATCTTTCACGAATCGACTCCTGTTGAAGTAGTGTCTCCATACACTTCGTATGTCAGAAATCTCTCCAATCAAATCTTATGTCAGTGGGTTTAATTCAATCATTAAAGATCTGGGTAAGATTGATATTAAGATTGATGATGAAGATCAGACTCTTCTCTTGTTGTGTTCATTGCCACTCTCATATAAACACTTTCATGACACCATAATTTATGGACGAGATACGATCTCAATCAAGGATGTCAAGTAGAATTTGAAGAACAAAGAGAAAATCGATAAGGAGTTGACTTCTACCGAAACAGATGGTTCGTCATCTGGCTTATTTTTTCGAGAGCGTGCGGAGAAGAGAGATCTGGAAGCAAATAGAAAAAAGTTGAGGTCAAAATTCAAGGCTAAGAGCATGGCCTACAATTATTGTAAGAAGAAAGGACACTTCAAGTTCGATTGCTATAAGTTGCAGAACAAGCTTAAGAAGGAAGACAAATTGAAGGAGTCTTTGGCTGAGGCGAGTATAGAGAAAGGAGAAGGAGATCTTCTTGTGGTCCTCGATAACACACATCGATCCAAGGACGGATGGATCATGAATTCGGGTTGTTCTTACCACATTTATCCCAATAGAGATTTGTTTACCACCTATGAGTCTATTAATGGTGGAGTGGTTTTGATAGGCAACAATAGTTCGTGTCGAGCTATTGGCAAGGGAAAAATCAAAATCAATATATTTAACGGTGTTGTGAGGATATTGGTGGAATTCAGGCGCGTACCTGACTTGAAGAACAATCTTTTCTTTTTGGATGCACTCGACGACAAAGGTTACAAGTTTTCCGCTAAAAATAGAGTTTTGAAGGTAACCAAAGATACTCTTGTTGTGATGAAGGGCTTGAAGAAAGGGTCCTTATATTCATTGCAGGGTTGAAAGACTTCCGGATTGGCGGCTATTTCATCATCCAAATTTATGACGGATTCGGAAACTACCAGATTATAACATATGAGGCTCGGGCATAAGAGTGAGAGAGGTATGGTCGAGTGTTTGAATCAGGGTCTACTTGATGGAAAGAGTTCGACGAAGCTGGAGTTTTATAAACATTGCGTCTTTGGAAACCAAAAACGTGTTAGCTTTAGTTCGGTGGTGCACAACACGAAAGGTACTGTCACGCCCTGCTTCCTAAAATACGGAATATGAGGATGATTCGGCCAGCCATGCTCTTACGGTCAAGGAATAATTCCACCGTAGCCACACTTCGGCTTTTACCATTACATGATAAGCAATAAATACAACACAAGTAAAGGAAATCACAATCACAATTTTTTTACATTTTATCAAAAGAGTTCAACGGATACAAGATTCAAATAAATAACTTACCATGGGACATAACCATGCAGGTGTGCCGCTAAGCCCACAACCTAATCAGTATATATATCGCTAATATCGAATGATCATCCTCTAAACACTAAACCTCGCTAAATATGAGTTCGATTACACCCTCGATTTTCCCCATTACCCTAGGTTAAAGTATATGTTTATGTATCAGATTGGTTGTGTACGTGTCACTTCTATTATTCAAACACACTTTCACGTATGTCAGTCTCGCTTTTAATCACTTGTACACTAATGTACTTATCACAATCCAATTGATAACACTTTTCACTCAACAATGCAAAATGGTCACTAGGGTATCAATATAAATGGTCTCTAATCAATGAGTGCAAAGCAATCAAACGACATAGTAAGAATGCATTAAATAAACTTCAACTAATAAGGGACAGCCAGTATCATTCAGTTTGCGAAATTCATTAAAATTCAGACGTGCAGAATCAGATAAAATAATATAAAATTCATAGAAAGTAGACTCATTTATCTAAACAGTAAAATTGGTTTTTATCTCAATATGCGTTCTGGTTAGGGAGTTATGTTCATTTAAAACAGGTGTATACTACTGAAATTCCAGTTTCAGAACTGGAAGTCCAACTTTGAATGCCTTCTACTGCTAGTTATGTACAGATTTAAGGGTCGCTACTGTTCAATTAAATCTATATTTCTCAGTTATGTTTTCAACGCAATAGACAGAATATTAATAACAGGTATATACAGGAGTTATGATCATTTTAAGGTCAATACGTATAAACATGACAGCAGAAAAACAGCAGAACATGCCGATAGTATAAAATGTAGTAAAAATATCAAAAAGTTATGGAATTGAGTGAAACCAGTGCCATATGAAAATTAATTAAATTATTTACGCATCTATATAGGTCTCCGCACATTAGCATGTCTAAAAGGGATATGAATGGGTGTCAAAGTAGGTATTGATAGAAAATACTGCTCTGGACTGCAATTCGGAGCCGTATTTCCCTCCATTTTGCAACATCGTAACTCGGTAATATTCAGTAAAATTTAACAGATGAATATAGGTTATCCAATTAGATTTGTAACGAACCTTAGAATGTCACATTACGATTTGTATTTAATTTAATATGAATTTTTCAACATGACATGTACAGTAAATTCCAAGTTTAGTCATTGCCACTCCTGGTATCATTTCATGTATGATCTCTTAACTTTTCGATCCCAAATTTCTACATGTTACACGTTAAGATTCATGAATCTATTGTTAATAAAAATAGGGAATTTTAATCAGGTTTTAATTCAACTAATCACAATGAACATTTAAAATATATGGAATTATAACAAACGAAATGTCAGTTCCATTTAATTGATTAAAACGATAATTTATCCCTATATATTCTATACGAAATTAATAGGGAATATTAAACCCGATTTTTGTTCCATCCAATACAATCAAATAATGATGGGTCATAGATTAGGATTCGACGACCATTACGATATAGATATATTAATGTAATTATAATTAAAATGTATCGATCTATTTAATATAATTATAGCATGTAAAATAAATGAAGGGGTTTCACTTGCCTTAGTTCGCTAAAATAGAAGCGATGGATGTGCTGGTGTTCGTCTTGACACACGAGATGGCTACGAAACGGCACAGAGCTGGAGACAGTGTGTGGCGCGTGCGCTATGCGGGCGTGGTATGCTGTAGTGCGGGCACGGTGCATGCTGCGATAGATGTGTGCTGGAGCTCCGGAGACTGCGACGGCGACGGCGGATTAGACAGCGACAGAAATGGATGACTCGGTTTGATGGTACTTGGTTCAGCTTGGAGGAAAAGGTGCTCGGTGGCGGTGATGGGTTATGGTGTCGAGTGCTTTGATGGAGGCTTGCAGTGCTCGGCTGAAAGAGAGAAAGAGTGATTAGTGATGATGACGAGGAGGAGGTCGGTTGGGACTTGGGTTTGCTCAGGTTGTGAACCGAGAGAGGAGAAGGGGAAGAGGGTGAAGGGGAGAGAAGGAGCTTGGCAAGAAGAAGAAGACGAGGCTCAGTTGAGTAAGGAGCTCGGGTTTTCTTTGGTGGGTTCGGTTGGAGTTTGCTTGAGGAAAGAAGATGGAGATGATAGAGATGGTGAGGATGAAGGTGGTGAGAGAGAGAAAGAGAGAGAGAGGGAGGGAGGAAGAGAAGGCTGTGAATGCATGTTTTTTTTTGTGAAAAAGGTTAAAAAAATAATTCAATTAATAAAAATAATAACAGTTAATAATAATTAATACAAATTAATAACAATTAATACAATTTATTAGCAATTAATACAAATTATTCATCATTAATATAAAAAAATCAAAAACTGTTTTAGTTTAAAAATAAAAGGAAATGGGTTTTGGGCTTGGGAATTAGGCGGGGGTTGGGTTTTAAATAGGGAAAAATAAAAGAAAATTTTGGCGAAAAAGGAATTAAAATCTTTATTTAAATACGAAAAGTACAAACGGAACCGATTATTATATCATACTCCCTTACAGAAAATTTCATCCTCGAAATTTAAAGAATGAAAAGACAACACGATGACAAGCTACTCAAAAGGTTACGGAAAACGCAGACAGATATTCTCCTCGCATTCTCATGTAGACTCTCCTACAGAATGTCCACCCTAAGAAACTTGAACCAAGAGAATGACTCTTTTCTTAAGCACTTTTTCCCTGCGATCGAGAATAGTGGTAGGTTGCCCCTCGTACGAAAGGTCGGTACCCAAAGTCAACTGTGAATGATCAAGGATGTGACTATCATATCGAATATAGCGGCGCAACTGGGACACATGGAAGGTATTGTGCACACTGGCCAAGGATGGAGGCAAGGCAAGATGATAAGCCACCTCTCCGACCCACTCTAGCACTTTGAAATGTTCAATGAATCGGAGACTGAGCTTCCCTCGACCACCAAACCTGATTACTCTCTGCGTAAGTGAAATCTCTAAGAATACGTGATCACCGACTTCAAATTCCAACGGTCTTTTACTAGCATCTGCCCAACTCTTTTGTCGGTCCTGAATTGTCTTGATGCGCTACTTTATCATCTGAAATTTGTCCACTGTCTGAACTATAAGCTCGAGCCCCAGTAATCTTCGTTCACCCATATCGTCCCAAAAAAGAGGGAAACGACGCTTCTGTCTATAAAGAACCTCAAACGGGGCCAACTATATGCTAGCCTGAAAGCTGTTGTTGTAAGAGAACTCCACCAAATGAAGGTGATCCTCCCAAGATCCACGAAAATCCAACATGCACGCCCTCAACATATCTTCATGCATTTGGATGGTACACTTGGATTTCCCGTCCGTCTGAGGATGATACGTGTAGGGTATTTTTTGTCACTCCGTTGAGATGGGAATATGTGTCTCTTGTTAGGCGCATTACAGAGTCCCCTGCCTAAAGTAGGCTGGGATTTATTGATTGTGGAGATCCAAATCTCCGGCAGCCGTGGACTAAGCTGCCGTTAATTACCCCTCGTCTTTGGAGCGAGGGAACCTCCGATTAACGGGTCAAACTGGTCATGCGAACTCAATGTGCAGTGTACTTGTGTTGTGTTTTGAAGGGTCTTAGGTATATCGGGGACCTCGCAGAGTTTACGGGGTCCCGCTACCCAGATAGCGGGCTGGGAGTCAAGGGGGCTAGTAGCCCCCTTACGGGGTGCGGGACAGCGCCCCGTTAGAAATTTTTTTCCAACGGGGGACGTGGTTTGGGTGTGGAGTGCATGGAAAATGAGGGGTGAGGAGCGTCTTAAAGACGCGTTCATGACACGTGGGCGCTAGACGACCACGAGTCACATGCCCGGCGTGTGGGCGAATGGCGTCCACGGGTCACTTGCCACGCGCGTGGATGCTGGGTGCCCGCGGGTCACGTGTCCTGCACGCGACCGCTGGGCACCAGTGGGTCACGTGCCCTGCACGCGACCGCTGGGTCAGTGGGTCACGTGCCCTGCACGCGACTGCTGGGCGCCCGCGGGTCACGTGCGCGGCACGCGACCGTTGGAAACACCAGCGGGAAAATGGCTTAGCCCCTAGGCTGGGAGTTGAACTCCCAAGGGGTTTTGGAGTTGAACTCCAAACAGGGATTATGTATAGATTTGGAGTTAAACTCCTAAAAAGGGTTTTGTTTATGGAGTTAAACTCCAACGGATCTTGAATGGAGTTAAACTTCTAGAAATCTTTGAAGATGGTCAGAGGGGACCCCTTTCTTCTTCCCTGAGCCATGGGTTTTCTCTTGAGCCTTATATCTTCCCAAAGTGGAATTTTTGGAGATAGGTCTTCTTCTTCCTCCTCTCTATTGACTGGATCTTGGAGAAAAGAGGGTGAGATTTAAAAATTTCCCATTTTAAAGATTTGATGGAAGATTCACGTTCCCCATCAAGAGTTTTGCGGTGAAAAAACTATTTCTTTTTGGAAAAAGAAGAGTGAAACTCTTGATTTAATTTAACAAGGGAAAGAAGGTTTAGAACCTTGAGGAATGAGTAGAAGGCACAGAAACCCTAATTTTTTAAGGGAATGAATTCTCTTTTTTATTTCATTATCATGTTGCCTTATATAGGCTTATAAATTTGCATATAGCCCCTTGGGTTTTACAAAATAGCATTTTGGCCATCTCATGCCTCATGTGCTCATTTCTTTTGCACATGAGCCATGAGCTTTACAAAAATTTGGCTTTATGCCAATTTTCTTACATTCATGCATAAAAAATTACATCAAAATTATTTATTACATGATTTCATTTTGGCATGGAGGAGGCCGGCCGCGAGGCTCGACTTGGGCATGGGCCCACTTTATCTGGGCTCAGGTCCGCTTACTTGGGGTTGAATTTGATTTTGACTTGGTCAGCCGGGGTGTAATTTTTGACCCCAACAACATGCAGTACTGAACTTGAGATGGGTGTCCAAACTCTCCTGCAGGCTCTTCCAAAAGTGTGAAATAAATATGGTGTCTTGATCAGACACGATGCAGACGGGTACTTGTTCCCGCCAAAACTTGGCATTCGAAACTTAAGCTTCACCAAGGCAAAAAGAACGCTGAGGTGAAAGCATCAAGCCAGGTTGCACATGCGCACCACATGTAAAGCACGTGGTGCAAGCCATCAAGCCCATGCGCAAGCGCACTACGTGAAAACCACAAGGCACAAACCGCATGTTTGGTTGAAGCGAATGTTTCAATCAGAATTTAAGCTCTATTTGGGAAAATATTTTTCCTATCTTTCTTAAATAGAAAGATATTTTCTTGTTAACAGGATATCTTTTTGGATCAATGATCCAACGATACTTAAACACCACCAGTTGATCTTAAGATCAATTGAAATCTCTCAAATAAAAGATTCTCTCAACTTAATTAACAACCTCTCTCCTATAAATAGGAGAGGGGGAGGTTAATCTGAAGAAAAAAAGAAAATCCCTTCATAAGGTTGAGAACGAGACTTAGTTCGAAGAAGATCGTCCCTTCTTTCTCAAAACCCTAGGTAAGTATGGAGAAAAATTATCCTTTTACTTATTTGTTGGCTATACTGCTTTCAAGGCAATTATTGTAACTGCAGGTAGGCAATTATGATAATTGAGGGAGGACTAATACATGTATAAAATGATAGTATGTTATCTGGTTTGTCTTTATCATTGATGTGAATATATTTTACTTGTTATTATGTATCGCTAATACATAATGATGAAGCCTGTAGGATTCTTGCTTGACTACCAGCATTATAATGCGATCATATACGTGGGAGCCGGGTGGTCCATAAGCAAATCCTTAAATGTCACTAGTTTAGGGAGTATCGAGACTGGGCATCGATATTCTGGAGTAGACTAATATATACGTTTCTAGACCCCGATGAGGGGTGGTAGCCGGTCTCACAAGCCATTAGGGTTGTGTTGCCAAAAATAGTATACAAGTGCTCACTGGAAGTGAGTACACCGGACGGACTCGTCGAGAACTTCTAAATGATATTATGCCTATCATCAGATATAAGTTATCTAGTGGCATGAGTACATGTTAGTACTTTGACACGAGATCGTTATTTGTCTCATGTGAGTTCCCACTGTACTTAGATTACTACCCTACCATGACTTAAAAGAGTTGTGCAAACAAGTTTTAGATGGGTACAGTCCCGAGCTACATGGAGGTAGTGAGTGATTGTCGGGGATTCGTCTCTCCTGGTATTAAGATTTGATGTCGCGCTGTGTTCGGTTGGCCATCACCATAAATCCATGGACACGGTGAGTAAGATTTATTTATAGGAGTTCAATAGTTTCTCGGTTGATGATGAGCTTAATTTCGGCACGACTTATTGGGTTATTAGAGGTCTGATGTTATTCACCCCCTATACCCAGTATGTGATACTCTTAGACGAAGAAGCCGGACTGTACGAAGATTGTCACATTCAAGCTTAGTAAGGTACGGACGGACTTGATTGTCGACCTCCTTTTCGATATATACCTGGATAGCTATTACGTACAGCTAGTGCCGCTGACGTGCTTGTGGTTATGGATTTATCCAGTAACTCATTGCCACGTATTGTCGAGCCTTTAAAGTCCTACACAGAGTTTTCCCGGTTCAAGCGATATGATGTAGAGACCGTATATTGATACGTGCAGGGGTCCAATTAATTAGTGCACTGGTTACACGGACTTTAATCAGATGGTTGATAATACTAGCGGTTTAGGATTAAGCCGGATTATTAAATCAAGTTTTGATTTAATAATTTACATATATATATATATATATATTCTAGAATTATTGTTCACTATTCATTCTCTCTTCTGGCTATTCGTATTTTAATACGGATACACGTATATGTAGCGATACGTATACCGGGAGATGTATTCCATATTTATACGGAATAATTTCTAGAAGGAGGAAATCTTATTTGTGAATATTCATTTATGAATATTCAAGAAAATGAGGTGGAGGTGAGGTGGAAAGTGTGGTATGTAGAGAGGGATGGTCTTCAATTATTTATTCTAAAATGGTTATGTCACATTTTATTTTGATGGTTGAAAATAGATATGAAGTCATTCTCTCACATACACACTCTAGCCATTTTTTCATTATGAGAGCTCTTGCTCTTCATCTTCCTCCTCCTTCTTGTTCACTCTCTTGAATAATTAAAAGAAGGAGTTTTTGAAAGTGGAAAAATTCCTACATCCCCACACACTATTTCTAACAAGTTTGAAGTGTCGGTTGCTTCACTAGGTGAAGCTGGAGTTTGGACCGGTTTTCCTCAGGTGGATCATTTTCGGTAAGGGCGGTCGCCTCTCAAGCTTCCTCCCGACGGCCTACGAGAAACTTGGAAGGGTCTTCCATAATTGGATGGACACGCAACAAAGGTTGTAGTTTCTATAAGCTTGTTTGTTGTTTTTTAGTTTAATGTTTTGGAATGGATTCTAGGTTGCGGTTTTCTCGCGCTCGCTAGAAATTTTTGTTTGCGCTTTCTACATCTACTGTGCGTTGGCCATGAGCACCAGGGGAACCCCAACATGGTATCAGAGCCCAAGCCAAACACTAAAACTAGAATAGACGATATTTTAGTTTCGAGACCGAAAAATTAATCGGATAGAGTTTCCAATGTAAAGTTTCTGTCCAAAAATTTTAAATCACCTAAAATTTTTTGTGAAGTATTGCAGTGGACATGTTTTGAAGCTATAAAATGTGGAAAAAAATTTGAGGCCAGAAGACCCAAACGTGGCCGCCGGAAATGGCATTTTGGACGATTCCAGCGACCAAGTTGTGGCCTCCTGCCTCAAAATTTTTGCAGCAGCTTAGCATTGGTAAAACTTGATTTTTAGTACCCTTTGTTTTTGCCCAGATTTCCAGTAAGGATTATCTTTGTATTTGGGCAACTCGGGAAATTTTTCGGTTGAAATTTTAGCATTGTTTATGATCCATTTTTGTGTATATGTGTTGTTAAACGTCGTCAAATTTCTATATGTTCGATTAGACAGGGTTGCACATATTATGGTGTTGCTTTTTGTTGTATATATATCTTTATGACGGTTTAGCTGGATTGTCATGACGGATAGCCCTACGTACGATTGCTTATACAATTTTGATTTATAATGTTGTATTCATTTGTTCAGGATAAGCTCCAACTTGTGGCCGTCGTTTCCGTATCATGTATATTCTTTTATTGGGGCTCGACCAAGATGCGGTCTATATCACCACTGCATATATATTTCATTACTGTACAAGAATTAACCCATGAGAAGTGCTCAAGTAGTCGGGTTCGAGAGTGCGGAAGGTGGTCTTCTCATGGTGTTTGACATCGGGCCACCTCGCTCTAGAATTGGCGGGTTGCTTTTTGCACTTGTAGAGGTTCTTAGGATTGCCCCACGGAGGAGTGCTCAAGTTACCGGATTCTAGAAATCAATGGGTGTCCGACTCATGATATTGAGGGTAGGTTACCCAGTTTTTAGAATTGGTAGGTGGCTTACCGCACTCTTAGGGGTCTTGGTACGATATTGTATGGGCTATCCACATAGCCGAGGAATGCCAAGTTTTATTTGCACCTCAAACAAAACGCGGGGGTCCTAGTTTATCGGCTATTCCATTTTATTTGTGATGTTTTACATACCTGTGATATATATATATATATATATATATATATATATATATATATATATATATATATATGTTTTGCATCCACACTAGCCATGTCCCCGCCCCACCGTAAGTTAAGTAAGCTTACGGTGAAGACCTGGGACCTCATGGCGAATGCGAATGGCATATAAAGCATGCTATTCTGGTTGTTTCTGGTGTGGCTTAGAAACTTAAATGATGAGACTGCATTATATGATTAATGCAAGGAAAATAAACCTAAATGATGTTGTCGGAACCAAATTTTAAAACTTATAGTTATATTATTTTGCATTGCATAGAGATATTCAGTTAGGAATATTCTGCACCTTATTCGATGAGGAACGAGCCTTAATCCCTTCACATGGAGTTTGCTCTTAAGCAAAAGTTTATATTACTATGATACTCGGTTTTCTTCAAAACCACTCATTTTTAAAATATGGAACTAAACCGCTCCTTTTTCAAAACCACTCGAGTTTCTTCAACGATATCAAGTTCATTACGTTAAAGGTTTTTCGCCAAAAACCAGCCATACCCCTCCATCATTTCAAATTAGCATTCCTTAGTATTTCTGCTACGTATGTCGATCTTCAGTCGAGGCATAGTGTTCGGCAGCTCTGTAGTACTTTTTGGCTGCATAGTGATGCAATTGTTAGAACATTCATACGATAGTTTTGATCTTTAGTTAAGTGTCGTGTGGATGGATTTAATGCAATCAAGATAATGACGGGTAGAACTTGACTAGGACCCTTTAGTATTTTGATCTTTAGTCAAGATTACTTGGGTCTTAAGGGCAAAAACCATATCGGGAGTTTTAAATATAAGGGAAAATTGCCAAGTTTGCGCATACCTTCTAGAGTGCGGTAATTTTGATCGGCTTCCGTTAAGATTATCACACGATGATAGTTGGGTTCCGATTCCCACTGATGAGTAGGTATTACCCCTCGGGAGATTTTCACTTCGTAATTATTTAACCTATTAGATGTCTAGAAAATATTAACGAGATTACGCCTCTTCGGAAACGGGGTTATTAAATTGGGTCCGTGCAAAAGCATGAGGGACCTCCCTCGAAATACCAACATCGATATGGCTGAACGGTTAGCGAACTTGTAAGGTGTACATGATCCCGACTAGTTCTCCTTTTAGGGTTTGAAGAAGAATTCAAGGATACAGTGAGAGCCATCCTGATTAGATAAAGTGATTAACCAATCTAATCTTAATAGAGTACATGCTGAGTTTTTCTTTTCTCTCTCTGGTTTGTGGCCCATGACTTACCTTAAACTAAATCTCATAAACCAAGTTAACTGAACCTTCTTACACACTTTACTTTTGGATTGTCATGACTCACGACAAAGTCACATATTTCCTTGCGAATCCTACTTTCCATTTGCCTTCTCCAGATCACTCTGTATCACTACAATGATTCGTATTACATGGAAAGGTCATCATATAGTTACATACGAACTCGAAGAAATTATTTCAGTCGAGGATGGCCACTGGTTCTGGAGAATTTAGTTTGTATAATTCTATTGTCTCTCCTCCCTCACCTTCTCTCAAGTTGAGAACTCCTTGAACTAGGAGAGTATATATGTTACGCTTGTTGGATAGTCTTCTTCTAAACCTTAGGCCGGTGCTGAAAGGTAGGGAAGGGAGAAAACCAACTAGTCTAAGTTGGTGTACAGAAGGTATGATATGGTTATATATAAAGGGTTAGACTGAAGGTAAAGGAAATTGTGATTATTGTCGTAAATCTGGACGGTGGAAGAGGCATTACTAAGAATACCCGGCCATCCCCTTGAAACATTTATATTTCAGAATTTCTGTGATGTTATAATTGAAAACTGTTTTTCCAATTGATTCTGACTCCAGGGTATGTATATACCATATTAGAATCTTACATCTATATGACGTTACAGATGCTGAGTAGGAGTAGAATATTGGGAAATGAGTGACTTAATCCTAAATATCGTAATTCATGGCAATTAGCGATATTAGATTAAATCACCTGGTTTTACCTTACGACAAATATTTAGTTTTGAATAACCGTTGTTTTTTACCAATTTTTAAAATGATATATCTATATCTTTATTTTATAAAGTGGGATATAACTTTTTGAAAATTGTGTTCTAAACATTTACTTTTATCGGTTCAGGATAAGGTAAGGTGTATTGAATAACGGTGTAGACATTCTTAACCAGAATACAATTTTTAACTTACAACACACGGAATTTAAGTTAGTATACTCTTGAGACTTATACATGGTAATGTCTGTTGTTTGGTGTCTTTTAGGAAAAGGGGTTGGTAATCTTACTTCATTCATTTTGTCTATGAGTTCTATGGTTTTAGACAAGCATTCATTAAAATACAAAATCCAAAGATTTTAAGAGGTTTATAGGTATAAGAATAAAATAAAGAACCATACGTTGGAAGTATCAGAATTCTTTGAAGTGATCGGAGATGTAGATACTTATACTCGATATTCCGTCGTAGTAATATTGAGACTTGATTCACTCACAAGTTACTCATCCATGGGTGCGCTCCTTGGTAAGTAATGTTGTATGGCCTTTTTTCATTTAGGATATGCACTGGAAACAGCTACATAACTTTTGAATATGTTTCTATCTAAATTAGTACCATTGATTCTATATGGACATAAAATGGTTTCATATTTGAGATTGTAAAGATATGGAGTTATTCGGTTTCTGTTAAAAAGCAGAATCCGGATAAACTCAAGACATGTTTCAGTAATGGCAGTTTGTGGATTATCCCAAGCATTTGCAAAGGTTTAATTTCTACCATTTTCAAGATCAATAGTTACATTGTTCTTGACTCGCCACCTTTTTATAAAAGAAATCGTTTTGCAAAGGAAACTAGTGCGAGTATGGTAGAACTGGAAGTGATTCCAAAACCACAAACGGTTACTGAAAATTTAGTAGAGTCTAGAGATTCAATTAGACCCGACAAACCTTAACCACTCTATAGATATTAGTAAGTGACCTCAGCCACCTGAGAGATACTTCGGTTTCTTCACAGACGGTGACAGGGAAGCCAGCATCACGGTGATGATGGCCCAACTAGTTATCAACAGGTCATGGGAAGTGGTAACTTCTAAGTGACCAGATGTATAATGTCCAAGTTGGACTCCATGCACTTCACCAAATTATTAAATTTGTTGGGTGCTCCTGAAAGGGTAAAATCCATTAAGAGCAAGTAGATCTTTCAAGATCTGTGCAGATGGCAAGGAATTAACCTAATAAGTTTAGACTTATTGTAAAGGTTTTCATCAAATACCTAGTGTGGATTATGATGAGACTTTTACTTCAGTGTCTAGGCTGAAATCAATACGGATATGGCTTGCCACTGCTGCTATTCAAGACTATGATATTTGTCATGCCCCGTTTCCCTAAATACGGAATACGATAGTGACTAGGCCAGCCATACTCTTACGGCCAAGGAAAAATCCTGCCGTAGTCACACTGCGACTTCTAATAATTCATGGTAATCAATATCAGCACGGCATGGTAAAGGAAACACATTACTAGTTTATTATATTAACTTTCATTGTTCGCAATTTACAATAGTTCAAATGGAAAGGAACTAGTAACAAGTACGAATACAAGGTTATTTTATAAAAGCAGTAAAAGTGCTGAAAGTAAACTATCTAGATCTCTGCAAGCTCGAACGGTAGATCCGACTCTTGAGCTGCATCCTTTCCAAACTCTGAGCATGCATACTCAGGTCGTCAGGGCGATACAATAGTAATAATAATAAAGTATGAAATGAATGGTAATAACAGTGGAGAAGGTGAATGCAGGTTATCAGTGTATCAATAATCAATGCAGTATATGATCTATGATCCTATTAGTCTCTAGGTCAATTTGAAATTTAACTGTGGAAAAGATTGGTCATGTTTAACGAGAGTCTCGTGCATACCTGAGAGTATGGCCTGCTTTTACCCTGGACATAATCATGTCAGCCGCACCACTAAGTCCATAACCTAAAATATATATATGAGTTGCTTTTCGAATGATCATCCTCTAAATCGCTAAAGCACGCTAAATACAAGTTCCATTCCACTTCGATTTTCCCTTTTCCCCCAGGTTTTAGTAACTATATATATAAGGCTAGTTGTGTATAAGTACACATTAATAATATTGTTTTATTCACTTTTCACTGCACTGTTCACTTTCACGAATCATTCACTTTTCACTGGCATACTTGACACAACTAATCTGATACCACTCACATTCAACAATGGAATAATCGCTAAGAATCAATAAGAGTGCTCACTATCACTAAAGGTATCACGGTCGCGTAAGTATGTGAATTATACCACTAATCAAGTCATGTACAATATAAACCTTATGAGTTCAAAAAGTCATATTAAATCATAGATCATAATTAGGCAAAATGATACAATAGGAGTAGAAAGTAAACTTAAACATAAATCCAACAAAATTGGTTTCAGCTCAATCGGGTTTCAGGTTTGCGAGTTACGATCATTCTATTTTAAGTGTTCACTACTGGAAGTCCAGTTTCTTAACTGAAAGTCTGTTTCGTAACACGTTTTACTCCCTATTGGGATCACAATTAGGCAATGCTACGGTTCAACTATTTGTAGGATTATGAGTTAACTCTATAGTGAATAATACGGATCAACAATAATCATCTTAGTTTAGGAGTTATGATCAGTTTACTGATGAAGGGTGTAAACTGAAATTGCAGAAATCTACCGTACATGTCATCAGTTTAAAATATGTTTTAAAATATCAAATGATACTAGAATTCAGTAAAACTAATACCATTGGAAAGCTAAAACAATTTTCTATTCAGAAATAAATTGTTCCGCACACTATCACAATTAAACAGTAAGTTCTCGGGTGTATAAAGGCTTGTTAAGAGGTGAATTCCTGCTCTGGACTACAGTCCAAAATCAGGTAAGTTCTTTGTTTTCAATATTCAAATGATATATTTAACAGTAAACCTATACATCATATTAAATATTATATAGTACATTTCATAACGAATCTAAGCACTCTGTAATTGGATTTTTCTGGAATTAATTATGAATTCATCGGTGTCAAGTGTTCGGTAAAACGCAAGTTTCGTTAGGCATCGCTTTATTGTGAAATTTCGTCCTTTATTTATGAAACTTTAACATGTTATTTATCACTAAAAAAACATAAGAATCGGTGGTAACTCCATCAAAGGCGTAAAGACGATGATTGGCCTAAAGAGAGCCGTTTTAGTCTGTTTCGATACCCGACTTGGGGGTATCAATCCGTGGTCAAACATTATCCGATTGGTGTAAATTTTCAATATGTTATTCTTTATCATGTATAAAGTTCATTGGTTATGTGTTCCTCAATCATTAATGGGTGATTTACATTAGGATTTCGTTTTCGTTCAGTTAATGTTAAAAGTTGTTATATTTATACACTAAAAGACTTAACTATAGCATGAAACAAGTGAAGGGGTTCACTTGCCTTTTTGACGATATCACGAAGATGATGGATTAATCGGGCGTTGCAACGCACGTCACAGATGCGAAAATGGTCGCTGCGACGAAATCGGGGCTCGCGAGTCTTGGAATCGCAGTGGCGTGGTCTCAAATCTTTGCTTTTGATCGGCTATAGCTTGCATGGATCGACGTTGGTGGAGACATTGGAGCTCTCAATGGTGGCGATGGTGATGATAAGGGTTGCAGTGGTGGCGACAGCGTCTCGGCAAGGGAAGTTGAGCGCGTGGAGGTCGTAGGAGGAGACGGCGAGGTGGGAGGTCATCGGAGATAAGGAGATGCGCCGGCGATGGGTGAGGTGATTTGCTAGAGATGGTGGGGGATCCAGTGAAGAGGTAGTACCGGCGGTGATGATGGTGATGACGGTGGCAGGGATCGTCGACAGTTGTGGCAGGTGGAGGTGGCGAAGGAAGAGGCGAGAGGGGTTTGTGGTGAGTGGAGGTGGAGAAGGAGGAGGCAACGATGAGGCGATGTTGGTCATGGTCAGCACCGACGTAAAGATGGGCATGGTGGGGGAAAGCTCAGTGAGGGAATTTTGAGAGAAAAGAGAGAGGGAGAGATAACGAGATGAGAGAGATAGAGAGAGTTTAAAGATAGAGAGAGTGAATCTAAAGGGAAATAAATTTGTGGTTTAATGGGATATTAAAGAGAATTAAGAGAGAATAAGGAGGTGTTAATGGGGATTTATAGGTGTCAATCGGGAAATCCATCAGTTTTGATTTTTTTTTTTTGAAAATCAAAGGAGAAGGAGAAACTTTGGAGTGGGGAAGGGAACTGGCTGTGTGTGGAGGGGAATTCGGTTTGGGTTAGGGAGTTGGGTTTGGATTTGAGTATTGGGCTTAAGAAAAATTTGAGTTGGAATAATTATTAGGATATTGGGTTGGGTTTTAAGATGGAAAATAAGACAACACAATTTAATAGGAAAAGAAACACTAAGCAAATTATAGAAAGTATTTGGAAAATATTTATTCGAATACTGATATGTACAAGCGAAGCTGGGTGTCACATCATACCCCTTTACCGAAATTTCGTCCTCAAAATTAAAGAATGAAAACAAGAAAGCATGATATAGCAATTACTCGAAGAGATGTGGAAAATGTGAACGAATATCCTCTTCGCGTTCCCAGGTAGACTCTCCTGGCGAACGACCACCTCAAGATACTCGGCGGATGACCTTGTTCTTCAGCTCTTTCTCTCTACGATCGAGAATAGTAGTAGGTTGCTCCACATAAGATAAATTGATAACCAACGTCAACTCCGAATGGTCGAGAACATGACTATCGTCTCGAACGTAGTGCCGCAACTGTGACACATGAAATGTGATGTGCACACAAGCTAACGATGGAGGCAAGACAAGTCGATAACCCACCTCTCTTACTCTCTCTAGTATCTCGAACGGTCTGATAAATCGGGGACTGGGTTTTCCCCGACTAACAAACCTGATCACTCCACGAGTAGGTGAAATTTTCAGGAATACGTGATCACTGACTTCAAACTCTAACGATCTCCTGTTGGAATCTGCCCAACCCTTCTGTTGGTCCTGAGCAGTCTTGATGCGCTCTCTGACCATCTGGACCTTGTCCACCATCTGAATTATAAGCTCGAGACCCAGTAACCTTCGGCCACTAACGTCGTCCCAACAAATAGGGGATCGACATTTCCGTCCATAAAGAGTTTCGAACGGATTCATCTAAATGCTAGCTTAGAAGCTGTTGTTATAAGAAAACTCTACCAAATGAAGGTGATCCTCCCTAGAACCATGAAAGTCCAGCATGGATGCCCTTAATATGTCCTCGAGCGCTGAATAATACGCTCGAACTGTCCGTCCATCTATGGATGGTAAGTTATGTTGAACTTGAGACGTCTACCCAGACTCTCCTGTAAGCTGTTCCAGAAGTGGGAAATGAATCCGATGTCTCTATCCGACACTATGCTGACCGAAACTCCGTGAAGTCGCACTATCTCCTGCATGTACTTCTCTGCAAGTGATTCTGTCGACTATCCCACTCGGAAAGGTATAAATTGTGCTGATTTTGTAAGACGGACGATGATAACCCAGACGACGTTGTTTCCTCTTGGGCTCCGTAGTAAGGCTGTCACGAAGTCCATGGTGATATGCTCTCATTTCCACTTGGGTATCGGAAGTGGTTGCAACAATCCAGCTACCCTCTAATGTTCTTCTTTTACCTTTTGGCATACTAAGCACTAGGACACAAACCGTGCAATCTCTTACTTCATCTCATTCTACCAATAGTGCTACCTCAGGTCTCGGTACATTTTTGTGCTTTCCGAATGCACCGAATAAGCCAAACTGTGAGCCTCGGCTATTACTTCTTCTCGGACATCACCCTTGGGAATGCAAAGTATACTATCGAATCTTAAAGTACCATCTCGATTTATGAGTAAATCTGTCCTCAGTCCGCCTTTCACCTGCTCTCTGAACTTCTACAATCGAGGATCGGCAGCCTGTGCAGCCTTATTGCGGTCTACAAGTAAAGGTTGCACCTGTAGTTACCAGAGTTACTCGGTTGTACTTGGTGTAATGACTTCTAGTTCGAGCTTCTGAAAGTCTTCAATGATGCTCCTCTGACTGGTCAAAATCATGACCGATGGCTTGCGACTGAGAGCGTCGGGTATGACATTTACTTTCCCCGGATGATACTGTAAGTGTAAATCATAGTCCGCGATTATTTCTAGCCATCGACGTTACCTCATATTCAATTCTTTCTGAGTGAACACATATTTCAAACTCTTATGATCTATGTACGCTTTGACCTTTTCGCCCAATAAGTAATGTCTCCAGATCTTTAAGGCAAAAACCACTGCTGCTAACTTCAAGTCATGAGTTGGGTAGTTCTTCTCGTGAATCTTTGTCATGCCACGCTTCCTAGTAAATGGAAATGATGACATGATAAGCCCGTGGCATATTTATTCAGAGAAGGTCATTTTCTAAATAAATATACTAAGCGTATTGAAACAATAATACACAATCCAAGAATAAATGGTGACTGTACAATTTTCAAAAATCATCATTATTTACATTCAAACTTGAAATTTTTACAGATCCATGAGTTCAACTGAAAAAGTAAATACAATAAAAGAAAATGCCTAAACATGTGGCATATATAAGCTAAAAAAAGTAGCTAGTCTAAAGCCTGAGCCGCAATCTGGCCGTACTCCTCTTCTGTCACGTCCACCTCCTCGGTATCTGACAAACATTCCAAGAAAATAAAGGTAGGTGGAATGCCCGTCAGTAAACTAGCGCTCGGTAAGTCCCAAAGGTAAAAGTGGAAAGTGACAAGTATAGAATAATCATGAAATAATGTATATGACTAGTAAAAGTATATGTAAATAAACATGTTATATATACCATAGGCCTTCATATGGTCATTATGTTAACGTTAAGTTCCAAGTGTGAATCTCAACGCAACCGTAGAAAGTATTCACGAGCTCGAGAGTAAGGCCCTAGGATCAAGAAAACATGGGCCCATTTCATGTGTTAGCATCGGAACTCCAAGCTGTAGAGGAGTTGACCCGACTGAGATTCGAGCAAATAAAAAATAGGTTAATACGGGACTCCTGAAGCTCCATTAGATTCACACAAGAAACTATCCCAAACACCTCGAGTATAATATATATTATAACTGTAAGATATCCTTAGTTAATTTGATTGGTTGATTATAACATGTCTTGATCGAAACCATATATTGCAAAAGTTAAAGAATGAAGCCAAGTAAGTCGGGTAGAATATGACTCATGTCAATTGCAATTCTGGGTCGAGTCAAGTTAGTCGAGTAGATTGAGTTCGTGTTAGTGTTCAATATTGGTTCGAGTTTGATTAGAGTTTGAGTTTGAGTTCGAGTTCGAGTTTAAATTCAAGTTTGTATTCGAGTTATAGACATTTCTTATAAATGGATTTAACTATGGAAATTCTTAATTTCCGGAGTAATCGGACAACTACTGCATATGGATGGCAGGATTTATGTCTTTTTCCAAAACAATTGCCATTGATAACTCCGTTAATTTGCATTGTTGTCTGAACTGAATAGGCAAGTACTCACTTTCTCCGGCTCTCTGGGGCTCAAGAGAAATGAATCATCTGTAATATCCTGCGAAGCCCTGAAAACTTTTTATATCTTTGAGTGGCTTTGGTGTCGGCCATTCGCTGACAGCTACCACCTTAGCTAGATCCACAGAGATTCCTTCGCCTGAAATGATGTGTCCGAGAAATCTGACTTGATTTAGCCAAAATTCACACTTGTTGTACTTGGCGTAGGGTTGATGTTCTCGTAATGTCTCCAGGATAATGCGTAAGTTTTTGGTGTGCACTTTTCGATTCCTGGAATACACCAGGATGTCTTCTATGAAGATAACAACAAATCTGTCCAAGTACTTTCGGAAAACTTGGTTCATCAGGTTCATAAAAATGGTCGGTGCATTGGTCACTAAAAATGGCATCACGAGATATTCATAATGGCCATAATGAGTCCTAAACGTCGTCTTCGGAATGTCGGGCTCCTTGAACTTCACTTAATGATAAGCCGAACGAAGATCTAACTTTGAAAAGATACAAGATCCACTTAACCGATCAAAAAGGTCATCGATGCGAGATAGTGGTGTTTCCTGATTTAAAATCAGGAAAGCTTCTGGGAAAAGCTTCAAAAAGGGGTCACGTGTTGGCACGTGACACCTAAAAGGCATCATCAAGTCAAGTTCAGTTTCCTGACTACGCTGAAGAAAATGGGCTTCAGAAAGAGTCACGTGCTCCCACGTGACCAGGATCACGTGGCGACACGTGACATTTAAATGCAAGCGTCAAAGGCACGCAAGTTCTCTGATCAAGTCAAGAAAAGGCTTCAGAAGAGGTCACGTGTTCCCACGTGACCAGGGTCACGTGTTGGCACGTGACGTTCAAGACAGCAGACTCGTTCTCCAGATGAACCAAAGAAAGAGAGTTCAAACAAGGGTCACGTGCTCACACGTGACCAGGAGTCACGTGGTGGCACGTGACGCTTAAGCAACGATCAGAAGACAGAGCGCAAAAGAAAGGAAAAGGCTCATTCCAAAGGGGGTCACATGCCCACACGTGACCATGGGTCATGTGGTCACACATGACCGGCTTTCAAAGCCCATTGTGTTAACAGAATTAAATTCTGAAGGAAATTCAAATCTTTCCAAAGGAAAGCAACTATCTGGAACCAATCAAATTAAAGATTCAGAGGTGATGAAATATCATCTATCTATGGGAAAATCTCGGGTTTGGAAAGATTTCCCCTTTAAATCTAACCAAAATAACAAAGGAGAATCTCTGGATTTAAAATCCAATGGTGAATAAAATTCACCTAACAATCCGAAGGTCCAAAACGAATAATGGATGTAAATCAAATCTCTTAATGAAGATTCGTCAAAAACTGATTGATTTGGCTGCTTCTCCTATAAATAGGACCCAAGAGACACAGAGAAAAAATATACATACGCAGAAAAGAAAAAGAAAAGGAGGAGAGCTTCGATACTTTGAAAAGACTCGGATCTTCTGCAAAAAACCCTAGGTGAGAAAGGGAAGGCCTTTTGAAAGAAAGAGAATTTAATTCTCAACAGAGTTTAACTCTGATAATGTAAAAACAGAAGAACATATTTCTTCTCTCTTTGATAGAGGATCTGCAAAGTGCACATCTCCCCTTAAGGTTGAGAATTTAATTCTCAATGGGTTGAGATCCTGCCATGCAGATCCAAAACATGGAGAAGGAATACAAGCACGAGAATTTAATTCTCACAGAACTATAGGAATTTAATTCCTTTAAAATAAAAGTTAGGGCTTGACCCTATATCATGGGAATTTAATTCCTTCAGAACAAAAAAGAAACAGGGTTTAACCCTAATTAAGAACCTGGTTCTGTTGAAACAGCGGGAATTTAATTCCCTTAATCATAATTTAACAGAGGATGGAAGTTTAAACTCCTTGAAAACTTTTATTAGGGTTTAACCCTATTCAGCCCTTCACGTATATGAGGAATTTAATTCCTACAGAAAATTCAGAGTTAAACTCTATTCCAGAAAACAAAGTCTTCGAAAGGAAGTAGGAATTTAATTCCTCTGAAATTTACAGTTCGAGGAATTTAATTCCTGAAAGAAGATTAACAAAGCCTCTAAACAAAATACATGGAGGCAGGGTCACGTGTCATCACGTGACCCCCCAAGAGATCTACAGAAAGCCCCTTTGAGGCAGCACCCCACGTGACCCACGTGACCCTCGGCAGAAGCTCTAACACATAGGCATTTGAATGCCCATCACGTGGTGGCACGTGATGCTCTGAAAGACACGATAATCTCAGAATAAATAAAGGGAGGGCGCTCTCACGTGCTGCCACATGACCCCTCTTGCCTTAGTGTTTAACACTAAATTAAAACTCTCGAATCCAGTGTTAAAACACTGTTGGGCCTTAGTGTTCAACACTAAATAAAAAGCTTTATCTGCAGTGTTCAACACTGATCTGTTTTAGTGTTTAACACTAATTTGAAAAGCCTTGTTGCTGGTGTTTAACACCAATTATCTCTTAGTGTTAAACACTAACTTGTCAACCCCATTCCCAGTGTTCAACACTGACTGCTCTGTAGTGTTTAACACTATGCTTTGGCCCAATTGGCCTAAACGGATAGAGGCAAAGCCTCTCCTGATTGGACTTAGCCCAAGATGGCCATAAGTCCTCAATTGGTGATTAACTGGTCCAATGGACTCATAACATAATTAATTCGTCTTGACCCCAAATTGGGCCAAGGACTATTTAATCCACTCCGGTTCTAGGGTACATCTCGTCACTCCTTTGATACTTGGCATTGTAATCCCTCAATGTCTTCAAAGAGGTAACGGGTCCCGACGACCACACATTGATATGGACTGTAGGGTCCTTAAACTCATGTCTAATGCAAATTCCTGGTTACGTGGAACGCGGATAATGTCACTCTTTGACCCCGTGGAAAACGTCCAGAGCGGAGCCTGGTCCTCGCCAAGCACGGCAGTGAACCCGTGTGAAGCATCCAGAGCACAGCGGACCGTGGAGTCCTTAAACCCATGGACTACGACGTCCTTAACCTTGACCGAGATGTCTTAAAACTAACAACGGACTGTGGGGTCCTCAAACCTATGGACTACGACGTCCTTAACCTTGACCGAGATGTCTTAAAACTAGCAATGGACCGCAATGTCCTTAAACTACCCACGGACCGCAATGTCCTTAAACTACCCATGGACCGTAATGTCCTTAAACTAGAACAATAGAGCCCCGTATGCTCTTTTGTCGGATCTAAACGGTCCCGTTTAAGTTGATCTTAGCCTCAAAGATGGCTAACGTATCCTTAAACCTTCAAACAGAGTGGACTATAAATCCCCCCAATTAACTCTGGCTCGAGGGTACATCCCTGAACTCCTCTGACATCCGTCGTTGTAATCCTTCAACGTCGTCAGAGAGGTGACGGGTCCCGACGGCCATACATTCATGGACCACTATGTCCCTAAACTGGAACATTAGAGTCCAAACGCTCTTTTGTCGGATCTAAACGATCCCGTTAAGTTGATCTTAGTCACAAAGTTAGACTAGCGTATCCTTAACAAACGTTTGAGTTGATCTTAGCCTCATGTATGGCTGACGTATCCTCAAACCAAACCTCCCCCCAAACCCAAATCTAAGATAATACGGATTTGGACTAGTCCACGCCCTACGGGCGACGACATAACTCAGTCTCCGTAAACAATCCACGGGCAACAAAATACAGAACAGACACCCACGACACGAAGTGACCATCTAGAGAAGGAGAAAGTTGTTACCGCAATGCGGTAGCGTAATTAACTGCAGGGGCTTGCGCCTGCAGGGAAGAGCGTCCCCACAATCAAAAACCCCTCAAACGAGGGGGAATCTGACGAAGTCTGCTACATCGGACGCATCCGTCTAAACCTTCGATACGTGGTGCCATAAATCAACTTGGCATCTTCGAAGAGGTGGACGGATAGCACCAATTAGCATCTGCCCCGAATCTCAGGCAAGACGCGGTGTCGCGCCGTCTTTCGGAGGGGAACAAGTGGATACTTTTTCTTAATTGTTATTTCGTTCAGAACTCGATAATCCACGCACATTCGGTAGATACCTTCTTTCTTCTTCACTAGTAATACCACTGATCCCTAACTTAAAGTACTGGGTCTGATCCAACCTTTCTTTAGGAGCTCGTCTAACTGGATATGAATCTCCTTCAATCCCTTCAGACTTAGTCGATATGGATCTTTGATTACTGGTTGTGCGCCGGTTGCAAATCAATACTGAATTCAAGAGCTCGATCGGGAGGCAAACCTAATATATTATCAGGGAAAACATCCTCAAACTCTCCAACGACCTCTAGTTTCAATCCTTCCGCTTGCAACGCTGCAATCTCTGCCTTCTTTGGTTTTGCTCGATAAATGCTAGGCTCCAAAATCCGGTCTCCGCTTTTGAAATAAAATACCGGGTGATCTGGTATTTCAAACAATACTCTCCTTTGGAAATAGGATGGTAGCGAAGAAAGCTCCCAACCAGTCCATTCCTAAGACTATGTCGAAATTCGGTATGTCCAGTACCTTGAAGTTCGCATAGAATTCTCGACTGCAGAGGACCACTCGACACATATCATATCCCAAGGTTTGTTTTAGAACGATGTTCCCTGAACTGACATTCCAGCTGGATACGAGCGACTTGTTCCCTCATAAAAAGGGGAGAGAAAAAGGGAGAAAAGTCCCTACGACTCAAGCCTCTCGTGTTAAACACGTGAGAGCCTATATGCAAAGTATATATGCGCTACAATCAAGCAACTAAAGGCTATTCTCACGTGTTAAACACGTGAGCACTTATATGCAAAGCATATAAGTGCTAAATAAACAGACTAAAACCCACATTGGGGTCACGTGTTAAACATGTGAGAACACCCTTTTGAAGCATTAGCTTCATATAGAATTAAACTCTATATATATAATTAAATTCTATCTTTCATATGCAAAGTATATAAACACTGAAAGCAAATAACTAAAGGCCGACTTAACTTCATGTGTTAAACACGTGGGTGCTTGTATGCAAAGCATATATGCGCTAAGAGTAAATAGCCTATAGGCCAAACTGGCCTCGCTTGTTAAACACGTAAGAGCTCATATCCAGGACATATGAGCGCTAAATGAAGTAGGCTGAAAACCACACCTGAAAGTGTGTCCTAGCACCACCGCTGGGTTTTCACAAGCATCCAGCATGCTATTTTTAAAAAAAATTGGTGCTAAGCTACACTTATCTAGAATCTTAACTAGATAATTAGGGTTTAAGCTATGATATAACAAAAACTATACTAAGTGAAAGAATCAACAACCTTTGAAGACCGAGTTCTTCACTTCTAAAGTTCCGGGTAGTAGTCCCTACGACTCATCATAGCTCCACTTAAGATTGGATCGAGCTTCCTTCGTGACCTTCGTTTCGATGATGATCCACCCAAAATTCCTCTAGCTCAAGCTACCTCTTCACCAATCTCTCTTTAGTGAAGGAAACACCCTAATTCAAATTACTAATCTAAAGTAGGATGATGAAGTAGGGGTTCTAAGCTCACTTAGGATTTATCCAAGAACCTATGGTTCATATCATATGTGAGGGTTAGAGCTTGGAGGAGGAGAAGGAAGAAGACGGAAATGGGAGAGAGCTCAATGAAAATGCCTAAGACAATGAGTTAAGGAAAAAACCAAGTGAAGAATGATGGCTCCTCTCATATGCTCACTTATTGAAGCATGCTATTACACTCAATAATAAAATAGCAACCACACTTCAATAGTGTAAGCAAATGAAATAAAATAATGCAAAGCCATGCTTCACCCATTCTTTAAATATCTCCATTTTCCACCTCCTTTTCTATTTTCTAAAAATAGAAAATCCAACCATGCTTCATAATATATATGTATACACACACACACACATACATATATCATATATATTAATATATATATATATTAAGAAAAAAAATAATTAGTGAGCAATAATACTAGTTAATATATAATTATATCAAATATAATATATATCATATTATTAAATCAACACTTGATTCAATAATCCGGTTATATCACATATAACCGACTAATATCATTTATCTGTATATAAATTTATCAAATCAACACTTGATTCAATAATCCGGTTATATCCCATATAACCTAATCAATATCAAATAACCGCCAGATTAGAATATGGCATCACATACTCGTATTTAATCAGGCCCCCCGCAAATATCAACATATGTGCCATATTTCATTTCGCTTGAACTATAAAATCTCTGTGTGGGACTCTAAAGACTCGTCAATACACCAGCAGTAGGTGATGATCACATCAGTCAACCACAAGCCATCAGCGGTACTAGGAGGACACAACGGCTACCCAGGTATTGAGCGAGTAGAAGATCAACAAGCAAGCTTGTCCAAACTCCGATGAAGCCTATAAATAACACTTACCGTACAGTCCGGTCTGTTCGTTTGATATCTCGCATATTGAGTCTGGGGGGATACGTCAGACCCCAGTAACAATTACAATAATACCCCTCCACTGTATACCGTAAAAGTATACCAATATCCGAATTCCGAAAAATACGAATACCAATAATCTAATAATATAATACCGGCATGCGGCTTAAACCAAAGCCTACTGGTATTAACATTCCGATCATTATTCCTGTAACGATTACACGAACATGATCGAAACCCTGCCGTAACAACTTACGGCCTCTACATCTTTCGCCTGAACCAGGGAACTCTCTGTGTGGGACTCTAAAGACTCGACAGTATGCTGGCAGTGGGTTTAACCATAAGCACGTCAGCGGCATTAACTGTGCGTAACGGCTACCCAGGTATATGACGAAAAAGAGATGGCCGACGAGCGAACTCATCCCAACCCTAACGAGCCTGTTAGCAACACTTACCGTACAGTCCGGTCTCTTCGTCTGATACGTCGCATATGAAGTCTAGGGGTGGTAAATGTCAGACCCCAGTAACTTTATAAGTTATGCTGATTTACGGCCCATAACGGTTCGAGAAACTACTGATAACTCTTATCAGTAAATCTCGAGAATCCTGGCCAAGGATTTGCTGTTATGGCCGATCAAATATAGCGCGACATCAACTCCCTATACCGGAAGAAACGAAACCCCGCTTATCGCTCACTGCCTCCATGCGATTCGGGACTGTACCCAAAATCCACCTGTTTGCACGACTCATCAGAGCCGTGGTAGGGAGGAAATCAAAACACGGTGGGAATCACACAAGATACTATGACGATCTCCGACTAACCTGTACAAGTGTCACCAGAGAACTGCTATTTGACAATAGGTATATATACCATCTAGGAGTTCTTGGCGAGTCCTGTTCGGTGTACCCATTCTCCAATGAGCACATGTGTACAATCATTGATGTCAAACACCAATGGTTGTGGGATCAACCATCGCCTCCAGGGACAAGAAACGTACACACTAGTCTACTCAGGTAATATCGATGCCATGTCTGGATATACCATCGACTAGAAACAATTAAAGGATATGCTTATAGACTACCCAGGCCCCACTAGTATGATCTACATCATAATCCCGGTAGTCAAGCATAATCCTAAGGGCTTCATTAACATATATATAAAGATATGAAACGCAACACATCACACGTTAAGATGAAGATAAAACAGATAGCATACTATCATTTCGAGCATAATCCTAAGGCATACATATCTAACAATCTCCCATTTGCACTAAGGCCTGTAGTCGGTGCAATAAGTACCCACTGTCTACACTAGAACCAGTTGCCGGCATACCGCATGCCCAACAGCTCAAACAGTTTCTCAAACTGGACTTGAGGGATGGCCTTGGTGAATAGATCTGCTGTGTTGTCTTTCTTGTCTACTCTCCATACCTCGATGTCTTAGTGATCCACTATCTCCAGGATGAGGTGATACCGCTTCAAGATATGTCTGGATTTCTGATGGGACATCGGTTCCTTTGCCAAAGCCATGGCTCCATTGTTATCACAATACAGAGGTATTGGATTAGCAATGGATGGAACCACCTGATGTTCAGAATTGAACTTCCTCATCTAGACTGCCTCTTTTGCGGTATCATTAGCGGCAATATACTCAGCTTCCATCGTGGAGTCTGCGACGGTATCTTGCTTGGAACCCTTCCAACATACCGCCCCTCCTTTTAGGGTAAATACAAACCCTGCGATAAGAATAATTTGACTGATTGTAGCATAGGATCATTATATCCTATCAAGAGAATGTCGTCCACATACAATACGAGAAATGTGACAGTACTCTCTACAATCTTTTATAAATATATGGTTTATCTATATTTTTTATAAAACCAAACTCTTTGATTGTATCATCAAAGCAGATCTTCAAACTCCATGATGCCTGCTTTAATCCATAGATGGATTTAAGCAACCTGCATGCTTTTCCGCTGCTCCCACTATCAATGAAGCCTTCTGGCTGATCCACAAAAATGCATTATTCTAAATCACTATTTGGAAATGCCGTTTTAACATCCATCTGCAAAATCTCATAATCATAGTGAGCAGTTATAGCAAGCAGGATCCGAATGGATTTGAGCATCGCGACTGGTGAAAAGATTTCATCATAGTCCAAGCCTGGTCTTTAACGAAATCCTTTTGCGGCCGGCCTAGCTTTATAGGTCTCCACCTGACCATCCACACCGATCTTTCTCTTAAACATCCATTTGCACCCTATGGGTTTTACTCCAGAAGGTGCAACCTCCAAAGTCCATACTTTGTTAGTGTGCATGGATTCCATTTCGGATCTCATGGCATCCAGCCACTTCACCGAGTCACCACTCATGATAGCTTGCTGAAAACTAGTAGGATCATCATCATCCATGATGCAATCTTCTCTATCACCATCAATTAGAAAACCGTAGTATCAATCAGGTGGGCGAGAAGTCCTACTAGATCTACGGAGTGGTTGAGGTTCAACTAAATCATCGGTAATTGTTTGTGTATCTGGAATTTCTTCCAGTTCTACCGCATTTCCAGCAGTATTATTTGTAAAAAATTCATTTTCTAAAAATGTGGCATACTGAGAAACAAACACCCTTTGTTCCTCTATGTGGTAGAAAAGATATTCATACGAGTGTTTTGGATATCCCACAAATTTACACAAAACCGATCGTGTCTCGAGTTTGTCCGGATTCTGCTTTTCACAAAAAACCGGACAACCCCATATCCTAACTCTTTTAAGAGATGGCCTCTTCCCATACCATATCTCATATGGAGTGGTAGACACGGTTTTGTTCGGAACCCTATTCAGTAGATAAATAGCAGTCTCCAATGCGTGCCCCAAGAATGATATTGTTAACTCAGTATCACTCATCATAGATCATACCATATCTAATAGGGTACAATTTCTGTATTCTGACACACCGTTGTGCTGTGGTGTGTACGGAGGAGTGACCTGAGAGAGAATTACATTCTCTTTTAGGAAATCTAGAAATTCTGAGCTTAGATACTCACCTTCTCGATCCGATCGAAGTTTCTTGATATTCAAGCCTGTTTGTTTTTCTACTTCAGATTTATACTCCTTGAATTTTTCGAAGGCTTCGGACTTATGTTTCAATAAGAACACGTGCCCGAATCTCGAGAAATCATCAGTGAAAGTTATGAAGTACGAAAAACCACCTCTCGCATGTGTACACATTGGTCCACATACATCACTATGTATGAGGCCTAAGAGTTCAGTAGCTCTCTCTCTGTGTCCAGTAAACGGAGTTTTGGTCATTTTACCTTTGATACAAGACTGGCAAGTCGCATAAGATTTATATTCAAACGGGTTTAAATATCCATCTTTATGTAGCTTGGTTAGTCTTGTTTCGTTAATATGACCAAGTCTACAATATCAAATGAAAGCTTCATTTATGTCTGAAACCTTTCTTTTGTTTGTGTATTGTATATTGAAAGCTGTGTGCTGGCTTAGGACGTATATCCCGTTATTTAATGTACCAGACCCAATCAACTCTTGATTAAGATTAATGTTTATAACATTAGATTGTAATACAAAATTATATCCAGTATTGTCCAACAACGATACAGATATAATATTACATAACATCGAAGGTACAAAATAATATAGGTTCAAAACCAATATACAACCCGACGGCAAACCAAGGTGATACTCTCCCACTGCTGTAGCATGTACTGAGGAACCATTCCCAACCTGGAGAGTGTGATCACCTTTCTTCAAAAACCTGCTATTTCTCAGCCCCTGCACACAATTGCAGATGTGAGATCCTGACCCGGTATCTAATATCCAGGAAGCAGAGTTAATTGAAAAACAGTTTTCTGTTACAAACACACCTGAAGTGGAAGCATCACCATGCTTCTTCTTCTTGAGGCCGGCCAGGTATCCAACGCAGTTTCTCTTCCAGTGCCCAGTCTGGTGGCAGTGGAAGCATTCCCTTCGTACTGTCGAAGCAGCCCCCATCTTGTCCTTTCCCGGTGCATTTTTCACTCCGCCTCTCGGCTTGATAGGATTCTTCTTCTTCTTTACCTTGGCCTTGGCTTTCGGGACGGAAGAGGAAGATAGACCAGCAATTAGAGAGAGAGTTTTCGCTACCTTTAGCATGCTCTCTGCACTCCTCAACATATTGAGGAGTTCAGGTAATGACTTCTCCATATTGTGCATGTTGAAGTTTACAATGAACTGATCAAAGGCAGGGGAAAGGAATTGTAGAACAATATCAACATATTGTTCGTTCTCCATGGTCCAACCCAGGTCTTCAAGTTCTTCTATAAGTCCAATCATCTTCAATACATGGTCACCTAGAGATGTGCCAGCAGCCATCCGCATCTGAAATAACTTTCGAGATGCCTCCTATCAGAGAGTACGAGATTGCTCTCCAAACAACTCCTTTGTATGGAGAAAGATGGATTGTACATCCATCTTCTTGTGCTGCTTCTGATGTTCATTGTTCGTAGAAGCAAGCACGAGGCACTTGGCTGTTGCGCAGTCTATATCTCATGTCTTGCGGATTTCTTTATCCGCAACTGAAGAATCAGGGCCTGGGCTAGGAGGGGATGGAATAGTCAGGACGTATTCGACCTTATCATAGGTCAGGGCAATATTTATGTTCCTTAGCAAATCATTGTAATTCGATCCCGTTAGTTTATTCTTGTCTAATAAAAGCTTAAGTCCCGTCATAGGTATCTGCCATTAGGAGAGAGAAAAGAAGACACTTAGCGATTGCTCTTTCATAATTAGATTGGTTATTAATCTTATCTAATCGATGTCTCCCACTGCTTTTTATCAAATTTTCCTTCAAAACCTTTAAAAAGAAAACTAGCCAGGATTAATTGCAATCTACAAGTTCGCTAACCGGTCGGCCAGGCCAGTGTCGGTACTCCGAGGGAGGTTCCCCGTACTTTCGTACGGACATAATTATAAAAAACCTCTTTTTCCTAGAGGCGTAACCTCGTTGAAACCTTTCTAGACACCTACTGGATTAGCTAATTGTAAAGTGTAAAACTCTCCCGGGAGTAACTTTTACTCACAGTGGGATCGGGATCCAACTATCATATAGAAGGTATGCAATCTCATTGCAAATTTCAACTCTTAAAATTCCCGATATGATTTTTACCTCTAGTGTCTTATGACCTTAACTATGGTCAACAAATCATAAGCACTAGTCAAGTTCTACCCGCCATTTCGGGATAGATTTAGACCCACCCGCATGACCCTTAACTATGGTTAAAAAAGTCATACGAATATCCTAATCGATCGCATAAAATTCTTTGTAGGAAGACACCACTTAGCTACCGTACACCACACCTTAACTATAGTCAACAAACGTGGCACGAATACTAAGTACTCTGCTTCCTAAAATGGCGGAGGGCTACGGATGGTTTTTATGAAAACCTTTAACATTTTGAACTTGATATCGTTGTAGAATCGAGTAAGAAGGAGTGGTTTAAGCTCCAGTTTTAAAAGTCGAATGGTTTTATAGTATCTTTCTAATCTTGCTAAAGAGGTCACTCCCGGTGAAGGGATCTTGGCTCTTTCCTTATCAAATAAGGTGCTGGATATATAAATACCACGATGCAAAGCAAAAAATTAGATTTACTATAAAATCAAATCGAGTGCTTTGTAAGATTTGCTAGTTTCGCTAAAGGGGTCACTCCCGGTGAAGGGATCTCGACCCTTTCCTCATCGAATGAGGTGCAGGATAATCAAGAATACCATGATGCAAAGAAAAAGCTAGAGTAACCCATTTTAAAAAGTTTGATTCTACAACATCTTTAGGTTTCTTTTTCTTAACATTAATCACATTAATGTTGTCCCATCATTTACGTTTCCTAAACATCACAGAAAAAAACGAAAATAGAACGTACGCTTATGCCATCCGCATTCGCCACTGGGCCCCGTCATGCACCGTTAGGTTACTTAACTAACGGCAGAGCAGGGGATGGACTAGCGCGGGTGCAAAACATAAGCAACGTTTATTATATATCTCATATATAAATATAGTCATTTCAGATCACAGATGAATACATTGGATATACTAGGAATTCCATATTTCATTCAAGCTCTTAATGAAAGACGAGTTCCACGGTCGTGATGAATAGCCCAAACCCCACCCTAAACCCCTATGGGTGCGGTAAACTACCCGCCAAATTCCCAAAGTAAAGCAACCTCCCTTAACAAAGTGAGTAGGCCACTCGGCACTTTGAAAACCCGGTAGTTTGTGCACCCCACCTTGGGTCTATCATAGGAGCAAAAACAGTAAAAAGAAATTATACAACGGTGGCTACAACCTCAACCCGGATGTGTCCCGCAAAAATAATATTACATTGCTTTTTACAAATTACATTGAATGAAAGAAAAGAAAAATGCTCATCTCACATCCCCCGGCCATTCATCACGACGATCCAACACATTCATATACACATACCATCTCATGATATCAAAACCGATGTGTGCAACCCTGATTAATCGTCGTATAGCAATTAGTCGACATTTACAAACACACATCCACATCAAAAAGCATGTAAAGAAGTCGCAACATTAGAATTCTGCACAAGAATTTGCAAACTAAAACATTTTCCAACTCTTGAAAAAATAAAGTGAGCAACCTTTTAAAAACCGATCTTTTGAGCCAATCCGGGAGTCGAAACAAACTCGAAACCCGCCCGAACTTCGTGGAGGCGAAGAAAAACATATTAACGGTCGAATGGAGGATATAGAGGGGGTACCCCACCCCTGAGGCCACCACGAGGTGGCCAGGAGGTGAGGCAGACCCTAAACTGCCTATAGTGAGGCAGTTTCGGGTCCCCACCGCCAAGACCACCTTGTGGTGGTCTTGGGGAGTGGGCCCAGCCATTCGGTCCCCCCAGGGTGTCCCCGGGGTGCGCGCGGTCTACTCCACGGCTTGTCGGTTCAAACCGTGAGCCCGCGGGGTGTTCAAACAACTCAAAAGTTTAATTTTTAAAACCGTTTCTTCGGCAATTTTTGCACGACGAAAAACGGCGGAATTCTAACGTTACTACAAGCTATTTAGGGTTTAAGATAGGCTCTGATACCATGTTAGTGGATGTTGCACACCTCACAACACTTGTGAGGAGGAGGAAGTGGAAAAAAATAATTTTTCTTGCATGTAACACCCACATAACCCAAGATTAGTGTTTAAACCCTAACTAGCAAAAACCATCAAGAGATTTAATCTACTATGATAGTATTTATACCTAATGGAACCGGTCCTTCGGGTCTTCACTTGAATGTGACTCTTAAGCTTCTTATGGTTGCAATGAGCTCGATCTCCGGCCACCTCAAGATCCAAGACGATCCACCCGAGAGCTATCGAACAAGCTACAAACTCTTCACAAAATTTCAACTTAGAGATAAAGTTTGCTAGGAGTGATCACGAAGATGAAATAGAGATTAAGTATTGGATTCTGATTTTGCTCTAGGATTTTGATTCACAACTCATGTGAAGGTAAACTAAAGAGGAGGAAGAAGGAGAGAAATGAAGAGAGAGAATGTGAGAGTGTAAAATGAAAAGTTCATGCATGGAAAAATAATATGGCTCAAAATGAAATAATTGAAGCATACAATAAAAAATTAGCACCATGCTTCAATATTAACTCCAAATGAATAAATAATTAAACAAGCCATTCCTTCATCCATGCTTAGACTTTTCCAAATGCCACCTCATTTATTTATTTTCACAAAATAAATATCCATTTATGAGGTGTCTCCTTCTAGAAGGTATTGTTGTAACAATTACAATAATACCGCTCCACCATATACCGTAAAAGTATACTCGTATCCGAATTCTGAAAAATACGAATACCAATAATCCAATAATATAATACCGGCATGCGGCTTAAACCAAAGCCTACCGGTATTAACATTCCGATTCTGTAACGATTACACGAACATGATCGAAACCCTGCCGTAACAACTTACGGCCTCTACATGTTTCGCCTGAACCAGGTAACTCTCTGTGTGGGACTCTAAAGACTCGACAGTACGCTGGCAGTGGGTTTAACCATAAGCACGTCAGCAGCACTAGTTGTGCGTAACGGCTACCCAGATACATGACGAAAAAGAGGTGGCCGACGAGCGAACTCATCCCAACTCTAACGACAATGTTAGCAACACTTACCGTACAGTACGGTCTCTTCTTCTGATAAGTCGCATATGAAGTCTTGGGGTAGTAAATGTCAGACCCCAGTAACTTTATAAGTCATGCTGATTTACGGCCCAAAACGGTTCGAGAAACTACTGATAACTCTTATCAGTAAATCTCGAGAACCCTGGCCAGGGATTTGTTGTTATGGCCGATCAAGTATAGAGCGACATCAACTCCCTATACCGGGAGAGAAAAAACCCTTCTATCGCTCACTGCCTCCATGCGATTCGGGACTGTACCCAAAATCCACCTGTTTGCACGACTCAGCAGAGCCGTGGTAGGGAGGAAATCAAAGCACGGTGGGAATCACACAAGACACTATAACGATCTTGGGTCTACAGACTAACTTGTACAAGTGTCACCAGAGAACTGCTATCTGACAATAGCTATATATACCATCTAGGAGTTCTCGGCGAGTTCTGTTCGGTGTACCCATTCTCCAATGAGCACCTGTGTACAATCTTTGATGTCAAACACAAATGGTTGTGGGATCAACCATCGCCCCCCAGGGACAAGAAATATACACACTAGTCTACTCTGGTAATATCGATGCCCTGTCTCGATATACGCTCGACTAGGAACAATTAAAGGATATGCTTATAGACTGCCCAGGCCCCACTAGTATGATCTACATCATAATCCCGATAGTCAAGCAGAATCCTAAGGGCTTCATCAACATGTATATAAAGATATGAAATAAAAATACATCACATGTTAAGATGAAGATAAACCAGATAGCATACTATCATTTCGAGCAAAGATTGTTTCTGTACATATACATGCCTAGCATCCTATACAATACAGGCCTCTAGGGCATACATATCTAACAATCTCCCACTTGCACTATGGCCTGTAGTCAGTGCAATAAGTACCCACTGTCTACACTAGAACCAGTTGCCGGCGTACCGCATGCCCAACAGCTCGAACAGTTTCTCAAACTGGACTTGAGAGATGGCCTTGGTGAATGGATCTGCTGTGTTGTCTTTCATGTCTACTCTCCGTACCTCGATGTCCTCGCGATCCACTATCTCCAGGATGAGGTGATACCGCTTCAAGATATGTCTGGATTTCTGATAGGACCTCGGTTTATTTGCCAAAGCCATGGCTCCATTGTTATCACAATACAGAGGTATTGGATTAGCAATGGATGGAACCACCTGAAGTTCAGAAATGAACTTTCTCATCCAGATTGCCTCTTTTGCAGTATCATTAGCAGCAATATACTCAGCTTCCATCATGGAGTCTGCGACGTTATCTTGCTTGGAACTCTTCCAACATACCGCCCCTCCTTTTAGGGTAAATACAAACCCTGCGATAAGAATAATTTGACTAATTGTAGCATAGGATCATCATATCCTATCAAGAGAATGTCGTCCACATACAATACGAGGAATGTAACAGTACTCTCTACAATCTTTTATAAATATATGGTTCATCTACATTTTTGATAAAACCAAACTCTTTGATTGTATCATCAAAGCAGATGTTCAAACTCCATGATGCCTGCTTTAATCTATAGATGGATTTAAGCAACCTGCATGCTTTTCCGCTGCATGCTTTTAGAACTCTTTTTCTTTTTTTTGATAAAGATGATAAATAAAATAAGAAGAGATAATATATATTAGTCGCTCTCACTTTCTACCATGGTAAACAAATATCTATAAATTTAACCATTGAGTTTAAACCCAAATGAAAGATTAGATCATGGTTAAAAGTTAGGTGAGGTCAATAGTCAACAAGAAGAGTGTAGAAACTCTTAACCATGAATTAATCCCATTTGATTTTCTCAATAAATAAAATATATGTATATTTGATTCCATGTGAGTCTTGCATTCCCATCTCCACTATATCAACAACTATGACAAGTATGTATGCATGTATGTGTGCATACACATCAACATGTGCACATACACTCATTCATGCATGCATGCAAATAGAAAAGGTTTTAAATGAAAAATCTAATGGTCATTATTAAATCAACACTTGATTTAATAACCCGGTCATATCACGTACGACCTGACCAATAGAAAACGCCAGATTAGAATGCAGTATCATATACATGCGTTTAATCAAGCACCTACACATATCCCCATATGCACCCCACATCATTTCACCTGAGCTAGGTAACCCCATTGTGGGACTCTAAGAATCGTTAATACGCTAGCAGTAGGCAGTGATCATATCACATACCCACAAACCGTCAGCGGCACCGGCAGTGCATAACGGCTCCTAGGTATTGAGCGATCAGAAGAAAAGCAAGCGAGCACGTAAAAACTCCTGTCGAGCCAACCGGTAACACCTACCGTACAGTCCGGTCTCTTCGTCAGATATGTTGCATATCGAGTCTAGGGATGGCAACGTCGACCCCAATAACTCAATAAGTCGTGCCGATGAATGGTCTATAATAGATCGAGAAACTACTGATAACACTTATTAGTAAATCTCAACAGCCCTGGCCAGGAACTTACTGATATAGCCAATCGCGCACAGCGCAACATCAACCCCCAATACCGGGAGAGACAAAACCCTTCCTATCGCTCATTGCCTCCACATGTCTCAGGACTGTACCCAAAATCCACCTGTTTGCACAACTCAGTAGAGCCGTGGTAGGGTGGAAATCAAAGCACAGTGGGAGAACACATGAGACTCTATGACGATCTCGGGTCTACAGACTAACCTGTACCAGTGTCACCTGAGAACTGCTATCCGACGATAGATATAATACCATATAGGAGTTCTCAGTGAGTCCGTCCAGTGTACCCAGTCTCCGCTGAGCACCCGCATACGACCTCGATGTCAAACATCAATGGATATGTGAACATCCATCGCCCATATCATGGGTCTAGTGTCATATACGCTAGTCTACTCTGGAATATCGATGCCCCGTCTTGATATACCCACGACTAGGGACATTTCAGGATATGCTTATAAACTACACATGTCCCACTAGTTGATCTGCATCATAATCATAGTAGTCAAGCAAACATCCTCAGGGCTTTATCAACATGTACAAATGAATAAAAGCATGATCAAGTGAACATGTCAGATAAAGAGTAACCAGATAGCATACTATCATGTCGAGCAAGAATGTCCTCTGTATATATATACATGTATAAATACATCCACTATCATATAATGGCCTCTAGGGCATACATATATCCAACAATCTCCCACTTGCACTAAGACCGGTTATTGGCGTATCTCATACCCAACATCTCAAAAAGTCGCTCATGCTGCGGCTGAGGGAGGTCCTTGGTGAGTGGATCCGCGGTGTTATTCTTTGTGTCTTCTCTCCTAGTCTCGATCTTGCGGCGATCAACTATCTCCCGGATTAGATGAAAACGCCTCAGGATGTGTCTGGACCGCTGATGGGACCTGGGCTCCTTGGCTAATGCCATAGCTCCATTATTATCACAATACAATGGTATTGGATCAATAATGGTTGGAACTACTCCTAGCTCCGAGATGAACTTCCTCATCCAGACGGCTTCTTTGGCAGCATCATTTGCAGCAATGTACTTAGCTTCCATCGTAGAGTCTGCACCGGCATCCTGTTTGGAACTCTTCCAACCTACCGCCCCTCCGTTGAAGGTAAATACAAATCCAGAGATAGATTTGTTGTCGTCCTTATCACTCTGGAAGCTCGAATCGGTAAAGGCCTCCATTTGGAGATCTCCGTTACTATACACCAAGAACAATTCTTTAGTCTTTCGCAAGTACTTAAGAATGTTCTCACAGCTGCCCTGTGATTCTCCCTTGGGTTTGACTGATACCTGCTTACTACACCAAGTGCATAAGCTACATCAGGGCGTCTACATAACATCACATACATTATAGATCCTACGTCTGAAGCATAGGGTATAATGCTCATGCGAGCTCTCTCTTCATCGGTCTTTGGGAAAAAGTCCTTGGAGAGAGTGACTCCATGGCAAGCGGGTAAGGCACCCCGCTTGGTGTCTTCCATACTAAACCTCTTTAGGATAGTGTTGATGTACCTGGTTTGGGACAATCCCAATAACCTTTTGGATCTATCCCTATAGATCCGAATGCCCGGTATGTACGTGGCATCACCCAGGTCCTTCATGGAGAACCTTTGTGATAAGAAAGATTTGACCGACTGTAGCATAGGAATATCATTTTCTATCAGAAGAATGTCATCCACGTACAATACGAGGAATGTGACAGCTCTCCCTACAGCCTTCTTATAAACACAAGGTTCATTTGGGTTTTTGATGAAATCAAACTCTTTGATAATATCATCAAAACAGATGTTCCAACTTCGTGATGCCTGTTTCAATCCATAAATGGATTTAAGCAATCTACATGCTTTCCCGCTGCTCCCACTGTCAATGAAGCCCTCTGGCTGATCCATATAAACACATTCTTCTAAATCACCATTTAGAAATGCAGTTTTAACATCCATCTGCCAGATTTCATTGTCGTAGTGAGCAGCAATAGCAAGTAGGGTCCGAATGGATTTAAGCATGGCTACGGGAGAAAAAGTTTCGTCATAGTCCGGACCTGGTCTTTGACGAAAACCCTTTGCCACAAGTCTTGCCTTATAGGTCTCCACCTGCCCATCTACACCAATCTTTCTTTTAAAGATCCATTTGCACCCTACGGGTTTTACCCCAGAGGGTACAACATCCAAATTCCATACTTTGTTGGTGCACATAGACTCCATTTTAGATCTCATGGCATTCAGCCACTTCACAGAGTCTCCACTCGTGATAGCTTGCTGAAAAATGGTAGGATAATCATCCTCCATGATGCAATCTTCTCTATCATCATCAAGGAGAAAACCATAGTATCTCTCCGGTGGGCGAGAAGTCCTACCAGATCTACGGAGTGGCCGAGATTCATTAGTTTCTGTTGCAACAGCCGATTCAATCAAGTCTCATTTGTAACTTGTGTCTCTAGAACCTCTTCTAGATCTACCACATTGCCATCTGTATCATTTATAAAAAATTCTTTTTCTAAAAATATGGCGTGCTGAGAAACAAACACCTTTTGTTCCTCCTTATGGTAGAATAGATATCCATAGGAATTCTTTGGATACCCCATAAAATTACACATGACCGACCGTGTCTCGAGTTTGTACGGATTTTTCTTTTTGACATAGGCCGGACTAACCCAAATCTTAACTCGTTTAAGAGATGGTCTCTTCCCATGCCATATCTTATATGGCGTGGTAGACACGGTTTTGGTTGGAACCCTGTTCAATAGAAACGCTGTAGTCTCCAATGCATGCCCCCAAAATGAGACAGGTAACTCAGCATCACTCATCATGGAACGAACCATATCCAATAGGGTCCGATTCCTCCGCTCTGACATACCGTTGAGCTGTGGTGTGTAAGGAGGAGTGAGCTGAGAGAGAATCCCATTCTCTTTTAAAAAGTCTGCAATCTCTGTACTGAGATACTCCGCACCTCGATCTGATCGAAGCATCTTGATACTCAATCCGGTTTGTTTTTCTACTTCAAGTTTGTACTCAGTGAGTTTCTCAAAAGCTTCAGACTTATGCTTAAGTAAAAACACATGACCGAACCTTGAGAAATCATCAGTAAAGGTTATGAAGTAAGAAAAACCGTCTCTAGCCTGTGTATACATTGGCCTACATACATCACTATCTATGAGGGCTAAGAGCTGAGTAGCTCTTTCTCCGTGTCCTGTAAACGGAGATTTAGTCATTTTACCCTTGATACAAGACTGACAAGTCGCATAAGATTTATATTCAAAGGGGTTTAAATATCCATCTTTATGTAGCTTGTTTAGTCTTGTTTCGTTAATATGACCAAGTCTACAGTGCCAAAGAAAAGCTTCATTTATTTCTAAAAGTTTTCTTTTATTAGTGTGTTGTATTCTGAAAACTGTATGTTAATTTAGGATGTATATCCTATTATTAAGTGTACCATACCCAACCAATATTTGATTCAGGTTAATGTTCATAACATTATTCTGCAACACAAAATTATATGCTTCATTGTCTAACAAAGAAACAGATACAATATTACAAAGAATAATAGGTACACAATAACATGGGTTCAAAACCAATATACGCCCTGACGGAAACCCCAGGTGATACTCTCCCACTGAAACCACATGTACATTGGAACCATTTCCAATCCGGAGAGTATGGTCACCTGTCTTCAAAACTTTGCTATTTCTCAGCCCCTGCATGGAATTGCAAATGTGAGAACCTGAACCGGTATCTAATACTTAGGAAGCAGATTTTATAGAAAAACTGTTTTCTGTCACAAACACACCTGAAGCGGAAGCATCACCATGCTTCTTCCTTTTGAGATCCAAGTACTCAGTGCAGTTGCGCTTCCAGTATCCCGCTTTGTGGCGGTGATAACATTCCCCTTTCCCCGATTCCCCAGTCGTGGACTTGTCTTTCCCCTTAACCTTTTTAACTCCACCTCTAGGTTTGGTGGGTTTCTTCTTCATCTTTCCCTTGGCCTTAGCCTTCGGGCGAGAGGAGAAAGATGGCCCAACAGTCAAAGCGGGAGTCTTCACTGACTTCAGCGTGCTCTCTGCACTCCTCAACATATTAATGAGTTCAGGTAGTTCCTTCTCCATGTTGTGCATGTTGAAGTTTACTACAAATTGAGCAAAGGTAGAGGGGAGAGACTGCAGAATAATATCAGTATATTGTTTGTTGTCCATTGTCCACCCGAGATCCTCAAGCTCTTCTATAAGAGCTATCATCTTCAGAACATGGTCACCTATTGGTGTACCAGGAGCCATCCGCATCTAAAACAGCTTTCTAGATGCTTCGTATCGTAAGACACGAGATTGCTCCCCATACAACTCTTTTGTATGGAGAAAAATGGATTGGGCATCCATCTGCTCGTGCTGCTTTTGATGTGTGTTATCCATCGATGCAAGCGCGAGGCATTTGGCCATGGCACGGTCAGCGTCTTATGTCTTGATGATTTCCTTATCCGCAACTGAAGATTTACGACCTGGGACGAGCGGGGCTGGAGCCGTGAGGACATATGATACCTTATCATAAGTCAAGCCAATGTTAAGGTTACTCAGCCAGTCTTTATAATTGGTCTCATTCAGTTTATTTTTATCCAGTAGAAGTTTGAGTCCTGTCATTGGTATCTGCCATTAAGAGAGAGAAAAGAATACACTCAGCGAAAGCTCTTGCAAAGATCAGATTGGTTACTTATCTTATCTAATCGATGTCTCTCACTGCTTTTATCAAATTTCCCTTCAAAACTTAAAAGGAAAACTAGCCAGGATTAATTGCATTCTACAACTTCGCTAACCGTTCAGTCAGGCCAGTGTCGGTACTTGAGGGAGGTTCCCCTGCTTTCGCACGGACCTAATTAAAGTAAACCTCATTTTTCCAAAGGCGTAGCCCCATTAACACCTTTCTAGACACCTAATGGGTTAGCTAATTGTAAAGTGCAAAACTCTCCTGGGAGCAACTCTTGCTCACAGTTGGATCGGGATCCAACCATCATATGGAAGGTATGCAATCTCATTACAAATTTCAACTCTTGAAACTCCCGATATGGTTTTTACCCCTAACACTCATGACCTTGGCTATGGTTAACAAATCATAAGCACTAGTCAAGTTTAACCCGTCATTTTTTGATTAATTAGACCCATTCACATGACTCTTGTCTAAGGTCAACAAAGTCACATGCCTGTCCTAATTAATCACATCATATGTTGTGTAGGAAGATATCACTTAGCTACCGTACACTACGCCTTGGCTAAGCTCAGAAAACGTAGCATGAATACTAAGTACTCTACTTCTTAAAATGATGGAGGGCTGCGGATGGTTTTTAAGAAAACCTTTAACGCTTTGAACTTGATATCGTTGTAGAATCAAATGGTTTTTCAAAAGGAGTGGCTTAAGCTCAGCAATTTTGAAATGAAGCTTTTTCGTAAAAAGCCAAGTGGGTTTCAAATTCGATTCTACAACATCTTTTAGGTTTATTTTTCCTTACATTAATCTTATTAATGTAGTCTCATCATTTAAGTCCTTAAGCCAAACATAAAAAAGAAACGAAAATATAACGTACGCTTATGCCATCCGCATTCGCCACAATGTTCCATTATGCACCGTTAGGTTACTTAACTAACGGCATACCGGGACGGGACTAGCGTGGGTGCAAAACATAAGCAACGCCTACTATATATCTCATATATAATATTGCATTCGTCTCAGATATATCAAGTGATCACATCACAGAATAAAAGCAGCAGAAACACATATATGAAAATATAGGATATACTAGGACGTCTGTATTTTGTATTTAGCCAATAATAGAATATACGGATTCTACGGTCGTTATGAATAGCCAATCCCACACCCTTAGACCCCTACGAGAGCGGCAAGCGACCCTACCAATTCTAGAGTTAGGAGACCCGGTCCCGACTCCTCGAGATGGTCTCCCACTGGACTCTAGAACCCGGTCACTTGTGCTCCCCACCTTAGGTCTATCCTAATGCGGAAAAGTAAATAATATACATCAAGGTAACATCATCCTCAACCCGGATGTGCCCCAAATAAAAGAATATTACATACAAATGAATTTTATATGAATGAAAAGAAAAACTCTCATCTCACATAAAACCTCCCGGCCATTCGATCACGACGATCCTATACATCATAGCACAGCAACACATAATATCACATGTCATCAACGTAAGCAAGTGTGCGTACTTTAATTGCCGTTGATATATAGCAACGAAACCGGCGATACACATAATACACTTACGGTCGCAGAAAAAAGTATCATATAAATCTAGGCGATGTTAAACCCTTCGATCGAATTAACGAACACCCATATTTCCCAGCAAGCTCAACACTTAAGCACCGTTAAACAATACCCAAAAATTATGCCACAGTACTTTATGGACCATCCGTAGAAGGGAAAACCCAAGCCTCATTTGTCGCGCCACTAACTATGGTAAACCTTAAGGTTTAGCCGCGGTTCCGTAGTCACAGATCGAGTTAGGGTTTCATTCTTCTAGAAGGTCCATAGGAATACCTGCATGATACATTGGGTACATTTAACCTGGAAAATACGAGTGTTTGATATTCGTTCGACCAGTTTAACATCGTCTAGGTTACCAATACAATGCTAAAATTACGACTACGAATAGCTCCGAATTAGTCCCACTACAAATTAACATCTCATGAAATTAATGGACTAAACAAACAATACCTAAAATCCCAAAACCCAGACACCAGAGCACAGGCAAAATCCTAGGCAGAACAGGGGAGGGGGGCCGGCCTGCTCGGTTTTGAGCAAGGGGGGCTCGACCAAAATCCGAGGGATGGGCCTGGAATTTTGTCTGTGCTCTCAGTGTAGTGTCAGTAAGCTTCTGCAGTTGTTTAAAAAATTTTCTGAGCTCGTTTTAAAATCGACAGAGAAGCAAGTTTTAGGGTTTCAGTTTTTGTTAATACGGAGTTGCTTTGGTTTCGTAATTGTTTTAACATCGTAACTAAAAATTTAGCTTGGCTCTGATACTATGAAGGGATTCCACAGCATCTCTACTAGGGTTTACAAGAAACACACTTGCTTTGTAGACCTCCTTGCTAGACTCCTTGGTTCAACTTGAGTTTGCACCGGCTTGCTTGAGATCTTCCAAGTCAACGATGATCCACCCGGGGGTCCTTTTCTCAAGCTCCAAGCTCCTCTTGATTTATGAAGAAGATGAGGCAAACACTCTAATCTAGTGGGCAATACTAAAGTAGAATGATGATATGGGTTTGGATCTCATATAAAAACCTTTCCTTTTTGTCAATTTCACTCACTTATGAAAAGGTAGTGAGCTTTGAGGAAGAAGAAGGAGGAGGATGAGAATGCTAGAACTCTTTTTCTTTTTTTGATAAAGATGATAAATAAAATCAGAAGAGATAATATATATATTAGTCTCTCTCACTTGCAACCATGGTAAACAAATATCTATATATTTAACCATTAAGTTTAAACCCAAATGAAAGATTAGATCATGCTTAAAAGTTAGGTGAGGTCAATAGTCAACAAGAAGAGTGTAGAAACTCTTAACCATGAATTAATCCCATTTAATTTTCTCAATAAATAAAATATATGTATATTTGATTCAATATGAGTCTTGCATTCCCATCTCCACTATATCAACAACCATGACAAGTATGTATGCATGTATGTGTGCATACACATCAACATGTGCATATACACTCTTCATGCATTCATGCAAATATAAAAGGTTTTAAATGAAAAATCTAATGGTCATTATTAAATCAACACTTAATTTAATAACCCGGTCATATCACATATGACCCGACCAATAGAAAACGCCAAATTAGAATGCAGTATCATATACATGCATTTAATCAAGCACATGCGCATATCCTCATATGCACCACACATCGTTTCGCCTGAGCTAGGTAACCCCATTGTAAGACTCTAAGACTCATCAATACGCTAGCAGTAGGCAGTGATCATATCACATACCCACAAACCGTCAGCGGCACCAGCAGTGCGTAACGACTCCTAGGTATTGAGCAATCAGAAGAAAAACAAGTGAGCCTGTAAAAACTCCAGTCGAGCCAACCGGTAACACCTACCGTACAGTCCGGTCTCATCGTCAGATATGCTGCATATCGAGTCTAGGGATGGCAACGTCGACACCAATAACTCAATAAGTCGTGCCGATGAATGGTCTATAACAGATCGAGAAACTACTGATAACACTTATCAGTAAATCTCAACATCCCTGGCCAGGGACTTACTGATATAGCTAATCGTGCACAGCGCAACATCAACCCCCAATATCGGGAGAGACGAAACCCTTCTTATCGCTCATTGCCTCCACATGTCTCGGGACTGTACCCAAAAGCCACCTGTTTGCACGACTCGGTAGAGCCGTGGTAAGGTTGAAATCAAAGCACAGTGGGAGAACACATGAGACTCTATGACGATCTCGGGTCTACAGACTAACTTGTACCAGTATCACCTGAGAACTGCTATCCGACGATAGATATAATACCATATGGGAGTTCTCGGTGAGTCCGTCCAGTGTACCCAGTCTCCACTGAGCACCCGCATACGACCTCGATGTCAAACATCAATGGATATGGAAACATCCATCGCCCATCTCATGGGTCTAGTGTCGTATACGCTAGTCTACTCTGGAATGACGTTGCCCCGACTCGATATAGCCACGACTAGGGACATTTTTGGATATGCTTATAAACTACACATTTCCCACTAGTATGATTTGCATCATAATCACAGTAGTCAAGCAAACATCCTTAGGCTTTATCAACATGTACAAATGAATAAAAGCATGATCAAGTGAACATGTCAGATAAAGAGTAACCAGATAGCATACTATCATGTCGAGCAAGAATGTCCTCTGTGTGTGTGTGTGTGTGTGTGTGTGTGTGTATATATATATACATGTATAAATACATCCACTATCATATAATGGCCTCTAGGGCATACATATATCCAACAATCCAGCCACTTCACTGAGTTACCACTCGTGATAGCTTGCTGAAAACTAGTAGGATCATCATCATCCATGATGCAATCTTCTCTATCACCATCAATTAGAAAATCGTAGTATTTATCAGGTGGGCGAGAAGTCCTACTAGATCTATGGAGTGGCTGAGGTTCGTCAGGTTCTATTGAAACCTCAGGTTCAACCAAATTATCGGTAATTGTTTGTGTATCTGAAATTTCATCCAGTTCTATCGTATTGCCAACAGTATCATTTGTAAAAAATTCATTTTCTAAAAATGTGGCATACTGAGAAACAAACACCCTTTGTTCCTCCTTGTGGTAGAAAAGATATACATACGAGTGTTTTGGATATCCCACAAATTTACACAAAACCGATCATGTCTCGAGTTTGTCCGGATTCTGCTTTTTCACAAAAAACAGGACAACCCTATCCTAACTCTTTTAAGAGATGGCCTCTTCCCATACCACATCTCATATGGAGTGGTAGATACGGTTTTGGTCGGAACCCTATTCAGTAGATAAATCGCAGTCTTCAATGCATGCCCCCAAAATGATATTGGTAACTCAGCATCACTCATCATAGATCGTACCATATCTAATAGGGTACGATTTCTGCATTCTGACACACCGTTGTGCTGTGGTATGTACGGAGGAGTGAGCTGAGAGAGAATTCATTTCTCTTTTAGGAAATCTAAAAATTTTGAGCTTAGATACTCACCTCCTCGATCCGATCGAAGTTTCTTGATACTCAATCCTGTTTATTTTTCTACTTCAGATTTATACTCCTTGAATTTTTCGAAGGCTTCGGACTTATGTTTCAACAAAAACACGTGCCCGAATCTCGAGAAATCATCAGTGAAAGTTATGAAGTACGAAAAACCACCTCTCGCATGTATAGACATTGGTCCACATACATCACTATGTATGAGGCCTAAGAGTTCAGTAGCTCTCTCTCCATGTCCAGTAAACGGAGTTTTGGTCATTTTACCTTTGATACAAGACTAGCAAGTCGCATAAGATTTATATTCAAACGGGTTTAAATATCCATCTTTATGTAGCTTGGTTAGTCTTGTTTCGTTAATATGACCAAGTCTACAATGCCAAATGAAAGCTTCATTTATGTCTGAAACCTTTCTTTTGTTTGTGTGTTGTATATTGAAAGCTGTGCGCTGGTTTAGAACGTATATACCGTTACTTAATGTACCAGACCCAATCAACTCTTGATTAAGGTTAATGTTTATAACATTATATTGTAATACAAAATTATATCAAGCATTGTCCAACAACGATACAGATATAATATTACATAACATCAAAGGTACAAAATAACATGGGTTCAAAACCAATATACAACCCGATGGCAAACCAAGGTGATACTCTCCCACTGCTGTAGCATGTACTGAAGAACCATTCCCAACCCGGAGAGTGTGATCACCTTTCTTCAAAAACCTGCTATTTCTCATCCCCTGCACACAATTACAGATGTGAGATCCTGACCCGGTATCTAATACCCAGGAAGCAGAGTTAATTGAAAAACAGTTTTCTGTTACAAACACACCTGAAGTGTAAGCATCACCATGCTTCTTCTTCTTGAGGCCGGCCAGGTATCCAACGCAGTTTCTCTTCTAGTGCTCAGTCTGGTGGCAGTGGAAGCATTCCCCTCGTCCTGTCGCAGCAGCCCCATCTTGTCCTTTCCCGATACCTTTTTCACTCCGCCTCTCGGCTTGATAGGATTCTTCTTCTTCTTTCCCTTTGCCTTAGCTTTCGGGACGGAAGAGGAAGATGGCCCAGCAATTAGAGCGGGAATTTTCGCTACCTTTAGCGTGCTCTCTGCACTCCTCAACATATTGAGAAGTTCAGGTAATGGCTTCTCCATGTTGTGCATGTTGAAGTTTACAATAAACTGAGCAAAGGCACGGGGAAGGGACTGTAGAACAATATCAACATACTGTTCGTTCTCCATGGTCCAACCCAGGTCCTCAAGTTCTTCTATAAGTCCAATCATCTTCAATACATGGTCACCTAGAGACGTGCCAGCAGCCATCCGCATCTGAAATAACTTTCGAGATGCCTCGTATCGGAGAGTACGAGATTGCTCTCCATACAACTCCTTTGTATGGAGAAAGATGGATTGTACATCCATCTTCTTATGCTACTTCTGATGTTCTTTGTTCATAAAAGCAAGCGCGAGGCACTTGGCTATTGCGCAGTCTATATCTCATGTCTTGCGGATTTCTTTCTCCGCAATTGAAGAATCAGGGCTTGGGCTAGGAGGGGCTGGAGTAGTCAGGACATATCCGACCTTATCATAGGTCAGGGCAATATTTACGTTCCTTAGCCAATCTTTGTAATTCGGTCCCATGAGTTTATTCTTATGTAATAAAAGCTTAAGTCCCGTCATAAGTATCTGCCATTAGGAGAGAGAAAGGAAGGAACTCAGCGATTGCTCTTGCATAATTAGATTGGTTATTAATCTTATCTAATCGATGTCTCCCACTGCTTTTTATCAAATTTTCCTTCAAAACGTTTAAAAAGAAAACTAGCCAGGATTAATTGCAATCTACAAGTTCGCTAACCGGTCGGCCAGGCCAGTGTCGGTACTCCAATGGAGCTTCCCCGTGCTTTCGCACGGACCTAATTAAAATAAACCTCGTTTTCCTAGAGGCGTAACCCCGTTGACACCTTTCTAGACACCTACTGGATTTGCTAATTGTAAAGTACAAAACTCTCCCGAGAGTAACTTTTACTCACAGTGGGATCGGGATCCAACTATCATATAGAAGGTATGCAATCTCATTGCAAATTTCAACTCTTGAAATTCCCGATATGATTTTTACCCCTAGTGTCTTATGACCTTAACTATGGTCAACAAATCAAAAGCACTAGTCAAGACCTACCTGCCATTTCGGGATTGATTTAGACCCACCCGCATGACCCTTAACTATGGTCAACAAAATCATACGAATGTGTAACGCTTTGAAATTCGTTTAGGTTATTTTCGCGTTAATTAGTGATAATGCGTGTTTTCACAAAACTTAATTAATGACTATTTCCACCTAGACTGGAATAAACCTACTTTTAACTGTGATAGTATGTAATTATGTATATAATAGTGTTTATTAATTATTAATTAGTTTAGTGTTCTCTAAATTAACAAATTTTCTTAACTATATTTCCTAAGAAAAATTAGTTAGCATGCACAACCCTAATCACCTAGGTTAAATGATAACTTGTTTTCATTTTCTTTTTCCCTCTTGCATGGTTCTATTATCCTCACAAATCAAGTCAAACTTTTAATTTAAAATGAAATAAAAAGAAATGGGAGGCATGGTTGGTATTAGGTGAAGAATGGACTTGACTTTTGACCACACCCTCTCTCTTTTCTCTCTCTCCCTCTCGTTTTTCTGCTACCCAGCAGAGGCAGCAGCAGCATATTCTTCATCTTCTTCTTATTTTCTTCTCCTTGCTTTCAAACACCAATCCCTACAAAAAAAATCACCTTTTCTTCATAAAACCGTTGCAAAACACCTCCTTTGTCGGTCTTGATGGAAAATCCTTTCCTTGGAAGGCATGTGCAGCAAGTTAGACTCCCCTAAGACTAATTTGAGGTATTAAACTCACCCAAATCACTTTATTGCTAAACTTGTAGTTTTTATTAGCTAAAAGTTGTGCTTTTGTGCGTTTTAGTGCTAATGAGAAGGTTTAAGTGAAGATTAGGGTAAGTTAGGGTTTTTAGGGTTTGATTAACTTAATTAGGTGCTTTTAATGTTGTTTTAACCAAGTCATTTCTTCAGGTTACACTAAAATACCATTTTGTATCAAATTAGTGTTAAATTAGCGTTTTTAGTTAAGATTTGTGCTCTTTTGTGATCTGCTTTCAACCCGGTTGCTTCAGGCAAAAACTGAGTTTACTGGAGCATGTTCACTAGACCTAGACTACACACACGAAGCACGAGACCAAACTCCCCACCCCAGGCAGCAAATAAATTAGTTCTGGCCGCAAATTGCGGCCAGATAGGTGAGTTGTGTGTTGGGGTTTGGTGGGTAGGAGTCTGCTACATATTTAAGGTGTTTAGTATATGCAACTTTTTCTAATTCTGCTTGTATCAAAATCTGGAAAAAAATACCTTATTTCCAATACTTTAAGCTTAAGAGACACGTGCGTTATGTGAGTGGGTTTAGCGTTTGCTGCATACCACAGCATGTCGGTATAGTTTCAGATGCGTATACACACGTTTTAGCGTATCGGATACACACGTGTTTAGTTCACGACGCGAGTTTCTTGTTTGGTTTTGATATCGCGTTTTGCAGGATTTTAGCTTATGTGTATTCTTTGTGTAAATTCTAGGTTCGCAGGCGGGTACTTCGGACGCCGCAAAGAAGGGGAAGCAAGTAGTCGGCTACACTTAGCACGAGATCACTGTGAGTAGATTTAACATCTACGGGGAAATCGCCCGTATGGCGTTAAGCGTCAGGGCGTGATAGGATATATATATATATATATATAGACACACACACACACACATACATTGCTTGTGCATATGTACTATTGTAGCATACCCCTCTTTTGTTGCATATAGATACAGTATTTATGTAACACCGCACTGTCACTAACGGTTCAAGCTGCACGAGCACTAATTTTATATTACACCCACACCGTTAGTGATTGCCATGACACTTGCACTATAGGATTGCTACGAACCATACATACTGTACACTCATGCTTGCGTATATACCACTTGTACATCCATATTGGCACATATACATACTGTACACTCATGCTTGCGTATATACCACTTGTACATCCATATTGGCACATATACATACTGTACACTCATACTTACGTATATACCACTTGTACATCCATATTAACACACATACATATTGTACATCCATACTTGCGCGCGCGCGCGTGTGTGTGTGTGTGTATATATATATATATCTTTGTGCATCCATACCTACATACATACATACTCTTGCACATACATAGATGGTGCTGACTTTGATTTGAAAAATTGGGGACCGCATGAAATGTTTTCAACTGGATCCTTTTAAAAGAGCGGTTTTCCCCTTTTACTCATAGTACGATTTTATGCGGCATACGGCACATTGCATGAATTTACGTAGTGAGTTTTGGATTCGTGTAATTTCTGGATTTGAGAACCGTGGTATTATTTTAAGAAAGTATGCACTGTTTTGAAAAAATCGGTTTCTCTTGATATGATATTTCAGTGCATCCACCATGAGTTTTCTCGGTTCTGAGACGTGTGACATGTGAAACCCGATTCGAAGAGGAGGACGATCCATTTGCGGGTACAAGGTAGACCCGGTATGGTACTCCGGGGCGAGAGAGAGATTTTGTGTGGATGACGATGAGCCTGGCAGAGGGACTCCTACCAACCGGTGATTGGTTGGACCTGGCGGATATCCGGAGGATACTAACCAAAGTCGAGAGATGGATATGGGCCGACCCATACTGCCGGGGCCGAGGGCCGATTCCGCAGACGGAGCCCGTGGGCCGATCCGGACTGACGGAGCCCGATATATGAGGATTTGCGTGTCGATGCTGGACATGAGTATTTCATGATGTTTTCGGGTGCCGATGTTGGGCACCCCGCTTCTATGAGATTTACAGGATTGAGGGCCGGATAGAGTGACGACGCCTGAGTTATCGGGATTTTAGGGTGTTTTTGGTAGACACCGGGGTTTTCCACATTGAGGACCCGTGTAGATGATATTTTATCCCATGCTCAGCATTCATTGTTATGCGTTGCATCATGTAGTCATAATACCCGATAGAGTACTTTGGCATGATTATTGCATACCCAGCTCATCATATAGAAGTTATTAGATTGCACTTGTTATGCATGATTATTGCATACCCAGCTCATCATATAGATGTTATATGATTGCACATGTTAGAGTATCGTAGTACGTGCATACTCGCGATTACCTTTATATGTTATTTACTATTCATGAGTTGGCAACTCACCCCCGTTGTGCCACAGTGTTTGCAGGTCGACCCTCAGAGTAGTTGCGGTAGGGCTATCTCCTTATATCTTTTTGCTACGGATACCACTGCAGTTGGCGTGTGAGCCGTTTTGCTGATAGGCGAGTTTGCGGTATCCGTTTATTTTCCATTTGCACACACTACTGTATCTAGTACTCTCCATCTACTATTTCATGTATTGACTTAGAGACCAGTTGTGAGGACGATATTGTATATTATTTTGTACTATGGGTGTCGAGCTCGTGTGAGCCGACTTTATTTATGCAGTTTTATCTTTTATGTTGTTTTGCTTATATTGTCCATTTCTTCGCTACGGCGTCGTATACTATTCTTGTGGTGGTTGTTTCCGCCGTTAGGCGTGATTGCTCCCGTTTGGGGATGTTTTATTCTTGTTATCAGTCATTTTACTTATATCATGTTTTGTACCCGTTTTCGGGGCTAGTTTTTACAAAGGAGGTGCTGCCGAAATTTTTAAGAAAATAACTTAAACTTTAAAGATTTTTACTCAAGGTTTTCTAAATGTTTTAAACTAATGTTTTCTTCACTCGCTATTTTAATGGTTTTGATTTCTGGGTTTCGGCTTACTTGATCGCGTTGTGCCTGTATACGTTACGTGGTTAAGTGTCGGTCACGGGCCGAACTTTGGGTCGTGACAAATTTGGTATCAGAGCGTAGGTTTTACCTTTCGGAGTGTAGGATGACCTTGGTATGATGGAGTAGGTAGCTTAAGCAGAGTGGCGTGGCATGTGTAAGTTCCGTGGCATACTCACGACATGGTACTCCGCCTAAGTGACCTTAAGACTTATTGATTGAAATTCCTTCATGATTATATACATTCTTGTGATTCGATTTCTGTATCCTTATCGAATCCTATTTTCTTTTCAGTCATTATGCCGCCAAAGACTACGAGGGCATAGAGAGCGGCCGTGAGAGCCGAGATTAGAGTTGACTCGTCTGAGACGAGGACTGACCCAGGCAGTACACCCGTTGTACCAGAGCAGACTGTTCTTCCTTTGACAGACCAGATCGCTATGCTAGGGGCCGGTATGCAGGAGATGCGCCAGATGATAGGGTCGTTAGTTGAGGCACTTCGAGCACAGCGACCAGAAGTAGTCCCACCTGTTACGGGGACCGCGATGGTACCTACAGTTCAGGCAGTTGCACCTACAGCTACAGAGGTTATCACAGTATCGCTATCTGAATTTATGAGGCTGATGCCTCCGGTCTTCACAGGCACCGATGCAGCCGAGGACCCACAGTCATTTATCGATAGGATTTCCTGGATATGTCGTTCACTCAAATGCTCAGATGCGAGATGGGTGGAGTTCGTGAGCTTTCGCCTGGAAGGTCTTGCGCAAAAGTGGTGCGAGTCGGTAGAAAAGGGCAGAGCAGCAGGTCTTCCTCGTATGACCTGGACTGAGTTCGTGACGGTGTTCCTTGCCCGTTTCCTTCCCCAGAGTGTCAGGGATGCTCAAGCGCATAGGTTCGAGTCATTACGCCAGACGCCGGATATGACGGTGGCGGAGTATGATGTGCAGTTCACCGAGCTATCTGTTTATGCCCCATATTTAGTGGCTACTGAAGAGATGCGAGTCAAGAGGTTTGTTCAAGGTTTGCTTACCCCGTTGTTTCTTGCGATCAGCGCACAGCATTGCGAGACCTATGCAGCAGCTGTAGATGCGGCCCTGTTAGTCGAGGAGCGTCTTGCCGAGACTTCGGTAGTTCCAGAACCGAAGAGAGTTCACACTGACATGTCTTCCCAGAGGCAGATGGGTAGGCGCCGCGGAAGACCCCCTCCAGGCCGTGATGATGACGGAGGTTCGAGATGAGGACGGTTATACAGCACCTATCCACAGGGCCGGTAGTCACCGTCTAGATGTTTTCGGTGCGGTACTTATCATCAGGTTCGAGATTGTCCGGATCCACGTGAGGGCGAGACAGCCATACCACATGTCACATTTCCACCTTCTCCACCCCAGAGGGCGTTTCCTCTTGTACCTGCTGTAGCTCCACGTCAGACTCAAGCACAGAGAGGTCGTGGTCGCGGAGGGTTTGCTCAAAGAGGACGAGGTGGCCGAGGCAGAGGACAGCCAGCTGCCGGCAGAAGACAGCCAGTTGCTAGTAGGGGACCGCCAGTTGCAGGTAGAGGACAGGCATGGGCTTTCACCTTGACGCATCAGGACGCACAGGTGTCCAATGCAGTGGTCTCAGGTACTCTTTCAGTATGTTCTGTTGACGCACACGTGTTGTTTGATCCAGGATCCACGCACTCGTACGTTTCCACACACTTCGTGCCGAGTTTGGGTAGAGAGTCTGGTTTGCTTGATCAGCCGCTTGCTGTGATCACTCCTGTGGGCGAGTCGTTTATTGCTAGACATGTGTTCCGGTCGTGTATTGTCCGTATTGGTGAGAGAGAGTTGCTTGTCGACTTGATCCTTCATGAGATGTTGGACTTCGACGTTCTCCTGGGCATGGAATGGTTGGCCACGTGTTACGCGTCTGTGAACTGCTGCGAGAAGACAGTTAGGTTTTGTTTTCCCGGCGAGTTGGCTTTTGTTGTGTAGGGTGACCGTGGTGCCGCCCCTCACAGTTTGATTTCGTCTCTTCGCGCTGGACAGCTTTTGAGGAAGGGATGTCAGGGATTTCTAGCCTATGTTTGCGATACTAGAGCTACAGAGGTTCCGTTGGACCAGGTTCCGATTGTTAGTGAGTTCCCTGATGTTTTCCCTGACGAGCTTCCTGGGCTACCGCCTGAGCGCGATATTGTTTTTTGCATTGACTTGATTCCCGGCACGGGGCCTATTTCCATACCGCCTTATCGGATGGCCCCGGCGGAGCTTAGAGAGTTGAAAGGTCGGTTGCAAGATTTGCTGGATAAAGGGCTTATTCAATCTAGTGTGTCTCCTTGGGGTGCTCCAGTCCTGTTCGTAAGGAAGAAGGACGGTAGTTTGCACTTGTGTATTGATTACCGCCAGCTGAACAGGGTTACCCTACAGAACAGATATCCTTTACCACGCATCGACGACTTGTTCGACCAGCTTCAGGGTGCAGGATACTTTTCGAGGATTGACTTGCGATCAGGCTACCATCAGTTGCGGGTTCGGCAGGAGGATATTCCGAGGACGGCTTTTCGCACGCGTTACAGGCACTATGAGTTTTTGGTGATGTCGTTCGGACTCACCAATACCCCAGCAGCGTTTATGAACTTGATGGACCGTATTTTCAGGCCGTATCTTGATTTGTTCATCATCGTATTTATTGACGACATTTTGGTGTATTCCCGGAGTCGAGAGGAGCACGAGCAGCACCTGCGGATCACATTGCAGACTTTGAGGGAGCACCAGCTGTTCGCGAAATTCTCCAAGTGCGCGTTTTGGCTTGACAGCGAAGATTTCTTGGGTCACGTGATTACGCGGGATGGTATATGTGTGGACCCGAAGAAGATCGAGGTCGTTCAGCATTGGCCCAGACCAGCATCAGTTATAAAGATCCGCAGCTTCCTAGGACTGGCGGGCTACTACCGACGATTTGTACAGAACTTCTCCCGTATTGCTGCACCGTTGACCGGGTTGACCCAGAAGGGAGTTCCTTTTGATTGGACGGAGGCGTGTGAGCATATCTTTCAGCAGTTGCAGACTCGTTTGACTACGGCACCGGTGTTATCATTGCCTTCGGGATCGGGCGGATTTATGGTCTATTGTGACGCTTCTCGAGTGGGGCTAGGGTGCGAATTGATGCAGCACGACAGGGTGATCGCGTATGCTTCTCGGCAGCTGAAGAAACACGAACAGAACTACCCCACTCACGATTTGGAGATGGCTGCAGTGGTCTTTGCACTCAAGATCTGGCGACATTACCTATACGGCGAGTCATGCCAGATATTCACGGATCACAAGAGCTTGAAGTACATATTTCAGCAGCGAGACTTGAATCTTAGACAGCGCCGTTGGATGGAGTTAGTGAAAGACTACGATTGTGAGATCCTTTATCACCCGGGTAAGTCGAATGTAGTGGCGGATGTGTTGAGTCGGAGGCCCGGGGGTAGTCTCTCTTGTTTGAGCGCAGTGCAGAGCCAGTCGTCGGCAGATTGGCAGATTTTATGCGACAACCGAGTGCAGTTCGAGTTCACTCCGATCGGGGGACAGCTTGCGCATGTTCGTGCACGTCCACAGTTGCTTGACCGTATCAGTGAGGTGCAGCCCAGTGACGACCATCTTTCAGAGATCAGGGAGCATATTAGACAGGGCAGAGACTCTGAGTTCGTGATCGATGATCAGGAGATACTGTGATTTGGGACTTGACTATGCGTACCAGATTCTGAGGGACTGAGGCGTGAGATTCTCGAGGAGGAACATAGATCGGTGTACAGCGTTCATCCAGGTTCCACCAAGATGTACCATGATCTGAGAGACATTTACTGGTGGGAAAGGATGAAGAGGGACGTCACAGACTTTGTGTCGAGATGCCTGACTTGTCAGCAAGTCAAGGCCGAGCACCAGAGGCCCGCGGAAGAGCTACAGCCGTTGCCCATTCCGGAGTGGAAATGAGAACATATTTCTATGGACTTCATTGTGGGTCTACCAAGGACTAGTCGAGGGTATGACTCCATTTGGGTGATCGTGGATCGATTGACGAAAGCGGCTCACTTCCTGCCGGTGAAGACCACTTTCAGATTTGCTCAGTATGCCCATATATACATCGACGAGATCGTAGGACTGCATGGAGTCCCAACATGTATTGTGTCCGACCGAGGCACCCAGTTTACCAGCCGACTATGGCAGAGGCATCAGGAGGCTTTGGGCACCCGTTTGAGTTTCAGCACAGCATTTTATCCGCAGACCGACGGCCAGTCAGAGCAGACTATTCAGACTCTCGAGGACATGCTCCGAGCGTGCGTCTTAGATTTCGGAGGTATCTGGGATCACCATTTTCCGTTAGTATAGTTCTCCTACAACAACAGGTTCCAGGAGACCATTCAGATGGCACCATTCGAGGCTCTATATGGGAGGAGATGCAGATCGCCCGTCTGTTGGACAAAGCTCAGCGAGAGCAGTATTTTGGGGCCGCAGATTGTTGAGGAGAAGACCGCGAAAATCCAGTTGATTCGCGATAGGATGAGAGCAGCCCAGAGCAGGCAGAGATCTTATGCGGACCGTCGTCGGCGCAGACTTGAACTTTCTGTTGGCGATCATGTTTTCTTGAGGGTCTCCCCAATGAAAGGTGTGATGAGATTTGGGAAGAAGGGGAAGCTTAGTCCCAGATATGTGGGTCCCTTCGAGATCCTCGAGCGTGTAGGTATCGGTTAGCTCTTCCGCCCAGTTTTCCAGACGTTCACCCTGTATTCTACGTTTCGATGCTCCGCAAGTATCTACATGATCCTTCGCATGCGATTCAGCACCCGACGATCCAGCTGGAGCGCGACCTTTCTTTTGTAGAGCAGCCGGTGGTCATCCTGGATCGGCAGGTGAAGAAATTGAGATCGAAGGTTATACCGTCCGTCAAGGTCCTTTGGCGTGGCCCGAGCAGCGAGGAGGTCACCTGAGAGACCGAGGAAGAGATGAGGAAGAATTATCCCCATCACTTTGAAGGTACGCGTAGCTAGATTTTTAAATTCAGGGACCAAATTTCTTTAAGGGGGAAGATTGTAACGCTTTGAAATTCGTTTAGGTTATTTTCGCATTAATTAGCGATAATGCGTGTTTTCACAAAACATAATAAATAACTATTTCCACCTAGACTGGAATAAACCTACTTTTAACTGTGATAGTATGTAATTATGTATATAATAGTGTTTATTAATTATTAATTAGTTTAGTGTTCTCTAAATTAGCAAATTTTCTTAACTATATTTCCTAAGCAAAATTAGTTACCATGAACAACCCTAATCACCTAGGTTAAGTGATGACTTGTTTTCATTTTCTTTTTCCCTCTTGCATGGTTCTATTATCCTCACAAATCAAGTCAAACTTTTAATTTAAAATGAAATAAATGAAATGGGAGGCATGGTTGGTATTAGGTGAAGAATGGACTTGACTTTTGACCACACCCTCTCTCTTTTCTCTCTCTTCCTCTCATTTTTCTGCAACCCAGCAGAGGCAGCAGCAGCATATTCTTCATCTTCTTCTTCTTTTCTTCTCCTTGCTTTCAAACATCAATCCCTTCACAAAAAATTCACCTTTTCTTCATAAAACCTTTGCAAAACACCTCCTTTGTTGGTCTTGATGGCAAATCCTTGCCTTGGAAGGCAAGTGCAGCAAGTTAGACTCCCCTAAGATTAAATTGTGGTATTAAACTCACCCAAATCACTTTATTGCTAAACTTGTAGTTTTTATTAGCTAAAAGTTGTGTTTTTGTGCGTTTTAGTGCTAATGAGAAGGTTTAAGTGAAGATTAGGGTAAGTTAGGATTTTTAGGGTTTGATTAACTTAATTAGGTGCTTTTAATGTTATTTTAACCAAGTCATTTCTTCAGGTTACACTAAAATACCATTTTGTTTCAAATTAGTGTTAAATTAGCGTTTTTAGTTAAGATTTGTGCTCTTTTGTGATCTGCTTTCAACACGGTTGCTTCAGGAAAAAACTGAGTTTACTGGAGCATGTTCACTAGATCTAGACCACACACACGAAGCACAGGACCATACTCCCCACCCCAGGCCCCAAATAAATTAGTTCTGGCCGCAAATTGCGGCCAGATAGGTGAGTTGTGTATTGGGGTTTGGTGGGTAGGAGTCTGCTACATATTTAAGTGTTTGGTATATGCAACTTTTCCTAATTCTGCTTGTATCAAAATCTGGAACAAAACACCTTATTTCTAATACTTTAAGCTTGCGCGACACGTGCGTTATGTGAGTGGGTTTAGCGTTTGCTGCGTATCACAGCGTGTCGGGGTAGTTTCAGACGCGTATACACACGTTTTAGCGTATCGGATACACACTCGTTTAGTTCGCGACGCGAGTTTCTCATTTGGTTTTGATATCGTGTTTTACAGGATTTTAGCTTATATGTATTCTTTGTGTAAATTCTAGGTTCGCAGGTGGGTACTTCAGACGCCGCAAAGAAGGGGAAGCAAGTAGTCGGCTACACTTAGCACGAGATCACTGTGAGTAGATTTAACATCTACGGGGAAATCGCCTGTATGGCGTTAAGCGTCAGGACTTGATAGGATATATATATATATATATATACACACACACACATTGCTTGTGCATATGTACTATTGTAGCGCACCCCTCTTTTGTTGCATATAGATACAGTATTTATGTAACACCGCACTGTCACTAACGGTTCAAGCTGCATAAGCAATAATTGTATGTTACACCCACACCGTTAGTGATTGCCATGACACTTGCACTATATGATTGCTACGAACCATACATACTGTACACACATGCTTGCGTATATACCACTTGTACATTCATATTGACGCATATACAAACTATACACTCATGCATGCGTATATACCACTTGTACATCCATATTGGCACACATACATATTGTACAGTCATACTTGCGTATATACCACATGTACATCCATATTGGCACATATACATACTGTACACTCATGCTTGCGTATATACTACTTGTACATCCATATTGGCACACATACATATTGTACATCCATACTTGCATGTGTGTGTATATATATATATATATATCTTTGTGCATCCATGCCTAGATACATATATACTCTTGCACATACATAGATGGTGCTAACTTTGATTTGAAAAATTGGGGACCGCATGAAATGTTTTCAACTGGATCCTTTTAAAAGAGTGGTTTTCCCCTTTTACTCATAGTACGATTTTATGCAGCATACGGCACATTGCATGAATTTACGCAGTGAGTTTTGGATTCGTGTAATTTCTGGATTTGAGAATCGTGGTATTATTTTAAGAAAGTATGCACTGTTTTGAAAAAACCGGTTTCTCTTGATATGATATTTCAGTGCGTCCACCATGCGTTTTCTCGGTTCTGAAACATGTGACATGTGAAACCCGATTCGAGGACGATGACGATCTGTTTGCGGGTACATGGTGGACCCGGTATGGTACCCCGGGGTGAGAGAGAGATTTCGTGTGGATGACGATGAGCCTTGCAGAGGGACTCCTACCTACCGGTGATTGGTTGGACCTGGCGGATATCCGGAGGATACCGACCAGAGTCGAGAGATGGATATGGGCCGACCCGTACTGCCAGGGCTGAGGGCCAATTCCGCAGACGGAGCCCGTGGGCCGATCCGGACTGACGGAGCCGGATATATGAGGATTTGCGTGTCGATACTGGACACGAATATTTCATGATGTTTCCGGGTGCCGATGTTGGGCACCCCGCTTCTATGAGATTTACAGGATTGAGGGCCGGATAGAGTGACGACGCCTGAGTTATCGGGTTTTTAGGATGTTTTTGGTAGACACCGGGGTTTTCCACGTTGAGGATCCGTGTAGATATTTTATCTCATACTCAGCATTCATTGTTATGCATTGCATCATGTAGTCGTGGTACCCGATAGAGTACTTTAGCATGATTATTGCATACCCAACTCATCATATAAATGTTATTATATTGCACTTGTTATACATGATTAATGCATACCCAGCTAATCATATATATGTTATCTGATTGCACATGTTAGAGTATCGTAGTACGTGCATACTCGCGATTACGTTTATATGTTATTTACTATTCACGAGTTGGCAACTCACCCCCGTTGTTCCACAGTGTTTGCAGGTCGACCCTCAGAGTAGTTGTGGCAAGACTATCTCCTTGTATCTTTTTCCTACGGATACCACTGCAGTTGGCGTTTGAGCCATTTTGCTGATAGGTGGGTTTGCGGTATCCATTTATTTTCCATTTGTACACACTATTGTATATATTACTCTCCATCTACTATTTCATGTATTGACTTAGAGACCAGCTGTGAGGACGATGTTGTATAATATTTTGTACTCTGGGTATCGAGCTCGTGTGAGCCGACTTTATTTATGCAGTTTTATCTTTTATGACGTTTTGCTTATATTGTCCATTTCTTCGCTACGGCATCGTATACTATTCTTATGGTGGTTGTTTCCGCCGTTGGGCGTGATTGCTCCCGTTTGGGGATATTTTATTCTTGTTATAAGTCATTTTACTTATATCATGTTTTGTACCCGTTTTCGGGGCTAGTTTTTACAGAGGAGGTGCTGTCGAAATTTTTAAGAAAATAACTTAAACTTTAAAGATTTTTACTCAAGGTTTTCTAAGTTTTTTAAACTAATGTTTTCTTCACTCACTATTTTAATGGTTTTGATTTCTGGGTTTCGGCTTACTTGATCGCGTTGCGCCTGTAGACGTTACGTGGTTAAGTGCCGGTCACGGGCCGAACTTTGGGTCGTGACAGAATGTCCTAATCGATCGCATCAAATGCTTTGTAGGAAGACATCACTTAGCTACCATACACCACGCTTTAACTATAGTCAACAAACGTGGCACGAATACTAAGTACTCTGCTTCCTAAAATGGCGGAGGGCTATGGATGGTTTTTATGAAAATCTTTAACATTTTGAACTTGATATCGTTGTAGAATCGAGTGAGAAGGAGTGGTTTAAGCTCCAGTTTTAAAAGTCGAATGGTTTTATAGCATCTTTCTAATCTTTCTAAAGAGGTCACTCCCGGTGAAGGGATCTCGGCTCTTTCCTTATCGAATAAGGTACTGGATATATAAATATCACGATACAAAGCAAAAAATTAGATCAACTATAAAATCAAATTAAGTGCTTTGTAAGATTTGCTAGTTTCGCTAAAAGGGTCACTCCCGGTGAAGGGATCTCGGCTCTTTCCTCATCGAATGAGGTGCAGGATATTCAAGAATACCACGATGCAAAGCAAAAGCTAGAGTTACCCATTTTAAAAAGTTTGATTCTACAAAATCTTTAGGTTTCTTTTTTTTAACATTAATCACATTAATGTTGTCCCATCATTTACGTTTCCTAAACATCACAGAAAAGAAACGAAAATAGAACGTACGCTTATGCCATCCGCATTCGCCACTGGGCCCCGTCATGCACCGTTAGGTTACTTAACTAACAGCAGAGCGGGGGCTGGACTAGCATGGGTGCTAAACATAAGCAATGTTTATTATATATCTCATATATAAATATAGCCATTTCAGATCACAGATGAATACATCGGATATACTAGAAATTCTGTACTTCATTCAAGCCCTTAATGAAAGACGGGTTCCACGGTCGTGATGAATAGCCAAAACCCCACCCTAGAACCCTACGAGTGCGGCAAGCTACCAGCCAAATTCCTGAAGTGAAGCAACCACCCTCAACAAAGTGAATAGGCCATTCGGCACTTCAAGAACCCGGTAGTTTGTGCACCCCATCTTGGCTCTATCCTAGGAGCAAAAACAGTAAAAAGAAATTATACAACGGTGGCTACAAACTCAATCCGGAAGTGCCCCGCAAAAATAATATTAAATTGCTTTTTACAAATTACATTGAATGAAATAAAAGAAAAACGCTCATCTCACATCCCCCGGCCATTCATCACGACGATCCAACACATTCATATACACATACCATCTCATGATATCAAAACCGATGTGTGCAACCCCGACTAATCGTCGTATAGCAATTAGTCGACGTTTCCAAACATACATCAACATCACAAAGCATGTAAAGAAGTCACAACATTAGAATTCTGCACAAGAATTTGCAAACTAAAACATTTTCCAACTCTTGAAAAAATCCAGTGAGCAACCTTTTAAAAACCGATCTTTTAAGACAATCCGGGAATCGAAACAAACTCGAAACCCTCCCGAACTTCGCAGAGGCGAAGAACAATATATTAACGGTCGAATGGGGGGCATAGAGGGGGTACCCTACCCCCAAGGCCACCACGAAGTGGCCAGGAGGTGAGGCAGACCCGAAACTGCCTATGGTGGGGCAGTTTCGGGTCCCCACCGCCAAGACCATATTGTGGTGGTCTTGGGGAGTGGGCCCAGCCGTTCGGTCCCTCCCGGGGTGTCCCCGAGGTGCGCGCAATCCACCCCGCAGCTTCTCGGTTCAAACCGTGAGCCCGCGGGGGTGTTCAAACAACTCAAAAGTTTAATTTTTAAAACTGTTTTTTCGGCAGTTTTTACACGACGAAAAACGGCGGAATTCTAACGTTACTACAAGCTATTTAGGGTTTAAGATAGGCTTTGATACCATATTAGTGGATGTTGCACACCTCACAACACTTGTGAGGAGGCGGAAGTGGAAAACAATAATTTTTCTTGCATGCAATACCCACATAACCCAAGATTAGTGCTTAAACCTTAACTAGCAAAAACCATCAAGAGATCTAATCTACTATGATAGTATTTATACCTAATGGAACCGGTCCTGGGTCTTCACGTGAATGTGACTCCTAGGCTCCTTGTGATTGCAATGAGTTCGATCTCCGTCCACCTCAAGATCCAAGACGATCCGCCCGAGAGCTATCGAACAAGCTACAAACTCTTCACAAGAGTTCAACTTAGAGATCAAGTTTGCTAGGAGTGATCACTAAGATGAAGTAGAGATTAAGTATTGGATTATGATTTTGCTCTAGGCTTTTGATTCACAACTCATGTGAAGGGAAATTAAAGAGGAGGAAGAAGGAGAGAAATGAAGAGAGAGAATGTGAGAGTGTAAAATGAAAAGTTCAAGCATGGAAAAATAATATGGCTCAAAATGAAATAATTGAAGCATACAATAAAAAATTAGCACCATGCTTCAGTAGTAACTCCAAATGAATAAATAATTAAACAAGCCATTCCTTCATCCATGCTTAGACTTTTCCAAATGCCACCTCATTTATTTATTTTTACAAAATAAATATCCATTTATGAGGTGTCTCCTTCTAGAAGGTATTGTTGTAACAATTATAATAATACCCCTCCGCCGTATACCGTAAAAGTATACCCGTATCCGAATTCCGAAAAATACGAATACCAATAATCCAATAATATAATACCGGCATGCGGCTTAAACCGAAGCCTACCGGTATTAACATTCCGATCATTATTCCTGTAACGATTACACGAACATGATCGAAACCCTTCCGTAACAACTTACGCCCTCTACATCTTTCGCCTGAACCAGGGAACTCTCTGTGTGGGACTCTAAAAACTCGACAGTACGCTGGCAGTGGGTTTAACTACAAGCAAGTCAGTGGCACTAGCTGTGCGTAACGGCTACCCAGGTACAAGACGAAAAAGAGGTGGCCGACGAGCGAACTCATCCCAACCCTAACGAGCTTGTTAGCAACACTTACCGTACAGTCTGGTCTCTTCGTCTGATACGTCGCATATGAAGTTTAGGAGTGGTAAATGTCAGACCCCGGTAACTTTATAAGTCATGCTAATTTACGGCCCATAACGGTTCGAGAAACTACTGATAACTCTTATCAGAAAATCTCGAGAACCCTGGCCAAGGATTTGCTGTTATGGCCGATCAAGCATAGCGCGACATCAACTCCCTATACCGGGAGAGACGAAACCCCTCCTATCGCTCACTGCCTCCATGCGATTCGGGACTGTACCCAAAATCCAACTGTTTGCACGACTTAGCAGAGCCGTGGTAGGGAGGGAATCAAAGCACGGTGGGAATCACACAAGACACTATGACGATCTCGGGTCTACAGACAAACCTGTACAAGTGTCACCAGAGAATTGCAATCTGACAATAGGTATATATACCATCTAGGAGTTCTCAGCGAGTCCTGTTCGGTGTACCCATTCTCCAATGAGCGCCTGTATACAATCTTTGATGTCAAACACCAATGGTTGTGGGATCAACCATCGCCCCCCAGGGAAAAGAAACATACACACTAGTTACTCTGGTAATATCAATGCCCTGTCTCGGTATACGCTCGACTAGGAACAATTAAAGGATATGCTTATATACTGCCCAGGCCCCACTAGTATGATCTACATCATAATCCCGGTAGTCAAGCATAATCTTAAGGGCTTCATCAACATGTATATAAAGATATGAAATACAACACATCACACGTTAAGATGAAGATAAACGAAATAGCATACTATCATTTCGAGCAAAGATTGTTTCTGTACATATACATGCCTAGCATCCTATACAATACAGGTCTCTAGGGCATACATATCTAACACTAACAATCTCCCACTTGCACTAAGGTCAGTTATTGTAGTATCTCATACCTAACATCCCAAATAGTCTCTCAAATTGCGTCTGGAGGAGGGCCTTCGTGAGTGGATCCGCTGTGTTATCCTTAGTGTCAACTGTCCTGATCTCGATATCCCGTCGATCTACTATCTCCTGGATCAGATGATACCGTCTAAGAATATGTCTGGATCGCTGATGGGACCGGGGTTTCTTGGCTAAAGTCATAGCTCCATTATTATCACAATACAAAGGTATTGGATGCTCAATGGATGGAACCACACCAAGTTCAGCTATGAACTTCTTCATCCAGACAGCCTCTTTGGTAGTATAGTTGGCAGTGACGTATTCAGCCTCCATCGTCGAGTCCGCTACAGTATCTTGCTTGGAACTCTTCCAACATACCACCCCTCCGTTGAGGATGAAGATAAAACCCGAGACCAACTTATCGTCGTCCTTATCACTTTAGAAGCTCGAATCGGTAAAGGACTCCACTTGGAGTTTACCGTTGCCATACACTAAGAACATTTCTTTAGTCCTTCTCAAGTACTTAAGAATGTTCTTCACAGCTGTCCAGTTCTATTCCTCGGGATCTGATTGATACCTACTCACTACACCCAGTGAGTAAGCTACATCCGTTCTGGTACATAACATCGGATACATGATTGACCCGACTGCCGAAGCATAGGGTATCCCTTGCATGCAAGCCCTCTCCAATTCAGCCTTGGGAGACATCTCTTTGGAGAGAGTGATTCCTGAGCAAGCGGGTAAATTACCACGCTTAGAATCTTCCATACTAAACCTCATTAGTATGGTGTCTATGTACCTGGATTAGGACAATCCCAACATCCGTTTAGATCTATCTCTATAGATTTTAATCCCCAGGATGTAGGAGGCGTCACCTAGATCTTTCATGGAGAACTTGTGTGATAAGAAGAGCTTAACCAAGTGTAGCATAAGAACATCGTTTTCTATCAAGAGTATGTCATCCACGTACAATACGAGAAAGACAACCTTACTCTCTACAATCTTTTTGTATATACAAGGTTCATCTATGTTTTTGATGAAGTCAAACTCTTTGATAGCTTCATCAAAACAGATGTTCCAGCTCCGTGATACCTGCTTTAATCCGTAAATGGATTTAAGCAGCTTGCACACGCTTCCGCTGCTCCCACTGTCTACGAAGCCCTCTGGCTGTGTCATGTACACATTCTCTTCTAAATCACCATTTAAAAAAGCGGTTTTGACGTCCATCTGCCAGATTTCGTAGTCAAGGTATGCAGTAATGGCAAGTAGGATCCTGATGGACTTAAGCATGGCGACTGGAGAAAAGGTTTCATCATAGTCGACACCTGGTCGTTGACGAAAACCTTTTGCTACAAGTCTATCTTTGAATGTCTCAACCTTTCCATCTACACAAATTTTCTTCTTAAAGATCCACTTGCTCCCGATGGGTTTTACCCCTTCAGGAGCAACTTCCAAAGTCCATACTTTGTTGGTGTACATGGATTCCATCTCAGATCGAATAGCATCCAGCCATTTCACAGAGTCTTCACTTGTGATGGCCTGCTCGAAACGAGTTCGGTCATTATCTTCCATGATGCAATCCTCGCTCCCACCATCTATGAGAAAACCGTAGTATCCTGATTGTTTTGGAGTTATCGGTAACTGTTGCAATGGACGGCAGGATTTGTGTGTTTTTCTAAGACAATTACCGTATGATAACCCCAGTTTAGTTTGTCTATCTTAAATAGGCAAGCACCCACTTTCTCCGGCTCCCTGAGGCTTAAGAGAATTGGTCCCGCTTAAACCTATATTTACTAGTGTCCTTATTGTAAATTGATATAACTTTAGGGGGTTTATGCAAAATAGTTTTGATATATTTTCAAAATAAATCTCAAGTATTTATTTATCGTCTTTAGAGATTTCATGGATGTATATTTTAAAATATAATGTTTTCTAGTGAATAGAACCTGAATTGCATTGTATATGGCATTTTACTGTAATAATGGAATTGTCTTGATCTTGATGGTATTTTCATGAAATTTGGTATTTCTTTCTTTGATTTAGAAAGCATGGAATATGATATATATTAAATGTCATGCCCCGCTTCCCAGCGTGCGCTAAGATCGGTACGTGACAGAGCCAACCATGCTACCTGTGGCTAGGAAACATCCCTCCATAGTCACATTACGGCTGTCTAGAAGATATTAAGAATACGAAAAATATAAAATTATCTAATACATGTCCATCTTCCAGAATAAACGAGTCAAGAAATATATATATGTGGAAGCAATAAATCCAATAAACTGTAACATCTGGAAATACGTCCCAAATACGGGCTCACATCAGGAAATAAAACTGCGGAAAGGAAACTAAACAATCACTAACAAGATCTTCCTGCTCGGCTTGACAACTAAAGTACTCTAGGTCAACCTACGAAAGAGATAAAGGGATTGGGCCATGCAAAACCCAGACGTCAGTGCGTCATAATATCAAACAATCAAAGTAACCAGAATGCAATGAGATATGCAGGCATGAATATAACCAGTAACATTAATGTAATCAGGTAAACAATTGTATAGAATAGTGAAGTGTATAAGTGGATGTGATGTGCAGTGAGTAATCTAAACTATACTACTGGGTTATCTATCCTAAAGGCTTCAAAATCAATTAATGTGATCCTCAACGTAACCCATCGGTCTATGCCCCGTTCATTCCCCACGGGACCACGGTAACATGATTATTCCGTAATGCCCGGAAAAACGGCAAACAATATATTCCGTAACGCCCGGAAAAACGACAAACAATATATTCCGTAACGCCCAGATAAATGACAAACAATATAATAGCCTTTTGAGTTATGTTCGGTTACATTCTTGATTTCCCCTTACCCCTAAGGTTGTGTGTTTAAGTCGGGTATTGCAATTCGATATATAATGCCAACACAGGATCAAATAGATACAGGTTTCGTCTATGCAGACAACAGTAATGTCCATCAGGGCAACAAGTCAGGATTGTTGGCATTAGTAACAAGATCCAAATAATAGGTCAAGTAGTGTGTCAGGGCATGTCATGTGGTGCACAATGTTTCAAACGGATGCCCAAAAGTAAAACTGTAGCAAGTATCGAAGCACGGTAAAACACGGATGCAGAAGTGTCTATCATGGATCACATCTATAACTCCATGACTACGTATGATGCACCTTATCAAGCATAGGGTACTAATATAACAGTGACATGAAATAATATAATTCCGGCATGCAACTAGATATGTAATATACAGTACGGATACGAATGGATATCGGAAAACGGTAAAACTGTAACATGGGATGCACAATGCAATAAACATGTAATATTTTTATTCATATAGATGTAAATATAATAGCATAGTATGTAGCAAGATAAACTTGCCTGAATGGATCTCACGATGGGGTGCGTACGCTACATCCGATGTCGGGTAAACGTCGCAATGCACACGCGCGCATACAGAACTGAACCAGGCTATGCAAGAAAGTGACCACGCTGGCTGAGGACGTACACTGGGTTACCCGGATCATCGGCGACGACACGGCTCCGTCGATCACCGGAAAAATGAGGAATCAAGAGACAAGAAAAGAAGAAGAAGAAGAAGAAGAAGAAGAAGGGTTGTTCTCTGGGTTCAGAGAGGAAGGCGAGGGGGTGACGTCGACGATGGGTCGTCGACAGCGAGGATGCAGGAGAGCATTTTCCGGCGAGTTTTTAAAAGAAAATGTTTTAGACTAGAAGTTGAAAAGGGGAAGGGGACTTACAGATTGGAATGAAAGAGGAGAGATAGAGGAAGCTATTGGAATTGTCGAGGAGTCGTTTCGTCGCCGGATTTGTCCCGAAACGTCGCCGGAACCTTGCCTTTCGCTAACTCTACTTGCACAACTTTTTGGACTTAGAATTTTTTATAGAGTTTTGGCACTAGATTTCTGAATGAGAAGGGTGAAATGTAGTGTGGTATTTATAGGGAAAATTAGGGTTTACGGTAATGAATAGAGAATTAAAAATATGCATTAAAATTAGAATTAAAGAGTGAAATTACACTCTCTGGGTAAATGCAGAGAAATCAAACAACATGGGGGTAGTGGGGTAGGCCAAAGGGTGCTAGGGTTAAATATTAGGGGAATTCCCTACGGACATGCTCGGCGATCCGTGCCCCCAACAACAATCTCGCCGTTCCATTTCTGAGGGTAGAGCTCTGGATTTGTGACACTTGTCCCATTCTGTCTTAATAGCAATTTCCACATGTTTGTTTTTATTGTGACTTTTTATTTTATGTGCAGTGCACGTGCAAACTTTTGAGCTTCTAAAAGTTTAAAAGAAAAATCAACAAAAAAATAGTGTGGCTGATGGGATTTGAACACAGATGCTATGTCATAGCAGTGCAAGGCCTTTACCAGTGAGCTACAAGCTCTTTCTTGATGTTCCAAAAGCAAATTTAATTTATAACTTATACTCAAGCTTAAGTGTTCCTTTCTGTATTTTGAAAAAAAATCGTACAAAAAGTTTAAGGTTGTTATATTCTACCCTGCTTATACAAATTTCGTCCTCGAAATTTGTAAAAAGAAAGTGTAACAGATTCAAGAAAAATTTGATGATAGTGATGGTGATAAAAATACTAGTAGTGCATGAAAAGTAACAAAATAGTATAAGGGTTTGAAAAGGTTGAAGGGAATTATCAGGGTTAGCTTGGTCTACAGTTTCGGCTTCTTCGGCCGCTAAAGTGAAAGCATGTTGCCGGGGTACATTCCTCCTAGCTGGAGGCACATTCCTCTACCCTTGAGGCATGTTCCTCAGTGCCTGTTGGAATTAGCGATTAGGCTGTGTAGGAAATTCACATGGAGGTGGAGCTGGGAGAGCAAGACGAGGTGCAGGAGCCTGTATAGATGGCAGCTGCGGATAGTTGGTGTGTGTTGGAACTGGGTTGCGTCCATAAGGACATGTTCCAATTCCATAATTAGATGCACCACAAACTAAGCACGGGCCTTTTGCGTGCCTACAGTCCTTCTACGAGTGCTCATCTCTCTTGCAGTAGGAACAAAAATCTGGATTTGGTCGGTTAATTGTTTCTTCCTGTCTCTTAAGTGCAAAAGTTGGTGTTGAAGAGTCTCCTCCTACCATTTGGGTAGCAGGGCGTTTCATACCGGCAGATTGAGATCTGCCTTTCTTCTTCCCCACTACCTCATATCTACGGGCAGCCTTAAGGGCTAGGTCATGGGTTGAGAAATCCCCTGTAGATAAAGAAGCTTGGATCTCCGGGTCTAACCCTTGTTAAAATCGTATGGCCCTGATCTCAGCAGTCGATATAAGATGTGTCGCGAACTTACTCAACATGGTGAACTCGGCATCATACTCATCCATCGATTTGTTCCACATAGAGCCTTGCTGTAGGTGGATGAATTGTTGCTCCATGTCGAATCGAGCAGTTTCGGGAAAATATTTCGCGTCGAACATCTCGCAAAAAATCCTCCATTCGATCGGCTGATCAAGACGGCTTTCTTCCCTCTTCCGCCAAACTCTGGTGTTATCTGTGAGTTGCAGCTTCGCAACTCTGACCCAGGAAATCTCTGGCAATTGTGCAGCTGCCAGATCATCTTCGACCCTCTGAGCCCATTCTTCAGCTTCCAAGGGACTCTCTTTTCCCAAAAATTGTTTAGGATGCAGTTCCCGGAATTGCTTCACTCCGGGTGCTTCAACTTCTGGGCGGTTTATCAAGATAGCAGTCTACTGCTGTTGTCCATCCAGGAGTGTCACACCCCGCTTCCCGGTGTATGGGCAGAGGACGTGACGAGGCCGCTACGTATTTACTCTGAAGTAAATACGCTAAGCGTATCTAAGAAATATAAATAAAAATGCATAAGAGACAAAGACAGTAGGTATAACTGAATAACAACTTTATTTATTAACATTCTTTTGTACAATGCATGGAAAAGTAAATACATCTGAATGAAAGCAATGCCTAAACAGTGGCATAACAGAAATGAAAAATACAGAATGTAAAGGAAATGTACAAGTGTAACTACAGCTCGGGATCTTCAATAAATTGGTCCAAGTCTTCAGTGCTAGGCTCAATCTCTGGAAGGTCCGAATCACCTGACGAAATTCAAAGAAGAAGAAAGAGAATGTCATCAGCGAACAATTGCTCGGTAAGTCCCAAAGATAAAGGAGGAGTAGAATAGACAGACAGAGAGAGAGAGAGTAGCTTTTAAAGTTGTATTATATTGTATACTGTTGTATTTAGTGTTAACGCTGTTGTTCGTAGCTTGGTACAGAAGAATACCAGTGTATACGAAAGGAGTCTCTATATACTAGAGACTAGAGGCAAGTGTAGTATAAGGAACCGTTTATGCCACGGTACAACAGCAACAGAAATACAGGTTAGGTGTCTTAAGTCTTGCAGTCTCGTGCCACTTCTAACACCTTCTGTACCAATCTACCCCTTAGAAACCCCGCGATATCTCGATTGTATAGTTGCATTACGTTGTAAATTGTATTGTCTTGTATAGGTGGATGACTTACCGAAACCATGATATCAGTAAAATGGATGTAACTGGAGAATCATGTAGATGGAAATATATCCATGATTCGGTTCAGTCAATATAAATTGAATATATTGAATATATGGATTCATATATTCATGTTGAATTGTAGTATGTACTTGAATAATATTCAAGTCAGATTATTTATAATGAGACTCATTCTGAGTCAGAACAATTAGAAAAGAAATTGAAGTCCTGAATTAGGTTTTGGTGTTATCGGTAACCGCTGCACATGGGCGGCAGGATTTGTGTCTTTTTCAAAGACGATTACCGTGTTGATAACACCGTTTATTAAGTTGTCTACCTTAAATAGGAAAGCACCCACTTCTCCGGCTCTCTGAGGCTCAAGATATTGGTCCCGCTAAAACCTATATTTACTAGGGTCCTTATTGTAATTTATAAAACTTGAGAGGGGTTTATATAAAAATAATTTTGTATAATTTTCAAAATACACCTCAAGTATTTTATTATCGTCTTTAGAGTTTTCATAGATGTAGATTTTATATATGTGACATTTCTAGTGAATAAAACTTATGTTGGATATAGTGCCCTCTAAGTCAATTATTGGATCGCAGGTACGTAATTGCAATGATTGAGGGAGGACCTATACCAATAAAACAGTCTTACTCGAGATAATAGTATGCTATCTGGTTTGTCTTTATCATCATGTAGATGTTGATAGAGCCCATAGGATTCTTGCTTGACTATCAGCAGTATGATGGCGATCATATATGTGGAAGCTGGGGTCTATAAGCACATCCTTAAAAGTGTCCCTAGTCGTGGGAGTTTCGAGACAGGGCATCGATACTCCGGAGTAGACTAGTGTATACATTCGAGACCCCGACGAGGGGCGGTGGCTGGTCTCACAAGCCATTGGTGTTAGTTGATTCACCTAAGATGTATACAGGTGCTCATTGGGTTATGAATACACCGGACAGGACTCGCCGGGAACATGCTAGTTGGTATTATACATATCGTCAGATAGAAGTTCCCTGGTGACATGTGTACAGGTTAGTTCATCGACCTGAGGTCGTCGTTTGTCTCGTGTGACTTCCCACTGTGCTTTGATTTATACCCTACCACGGGTCAAAAGAGTCGTGCAAACAGGTATATTTTGGGTACAGTCCCGAGCCACATGGAGGCAGTGAGCAGATCGTCGGGGATTCGTTTCTCCCGGTATTGGGGGTGAGATCGCGCTGTGTTTAGGAGAGCCATTACACGAAATCCCTGGCCAGGGTAATCGAGATTTACTGAAAGGTATTCCGGTAGTATCTCAGTGTGTTCTGGGCTGCTCTCTAACACGACTTATGCAGCTATTGGGGGTCTGACGTTTACCGGCCCGTTAGGCCTAATATGCGATACTCATAGACGAATGGACCGGACTGTACGGATATTGTCACTGTCAGGCTCAGTAAGGTTTCTGGATGAGTTCGCTCGTCAGCTCCCCTTCCAATCAATACATAGGCAAACCGTTACGTACAGCTTGTACCTCTGACGTGCTAGTGGTTATACCCAGTGCCAGTGTGTTGATGAGTCATTAGAGTCCCCCACAGACACTTTCCCAAGTTCGGGCGAAACGTTGTAGATGTCGTATGGTTTTATGGTAGGGTTCGGAAAATGCACGTGCGTTTTCGCACGTATCATTTTTCGGGCAGATGATACTGGTAGGCTTTGGTTTAAGCCGGATCCCAGTATTATATTGTGTAGATATAATTTCTTTGTCTCAGTTGCATTTGTATTCGGTCATAATACAAATGCGGGTATGTTTATACTGTTACGGGGATATCCTGAAATTCGTTTCAGGATCACTTTTAGAAGTTGCCAGTTTCCAGTTTTCTATCGCCCGTCTTTAACATTCGGTTAAATGCGGATTTATCTTTTCGTTATTGGGTGAGTCATGAGGTGAGTCAATGTTCTAGAAGGTTTTAGAGAGGGTGACAAGGCTTGTGAGTCATTAGTTCACTAATGGTGCATTTAATGACAAGGTGACTAGGTTAATTGTGATTGGTTTGCATTTAATGATTTCTAGTGATTCATGCTTTGATGTTATGGTGTGATAAGTTCAAAGCTAATGGTCACCCCTCTCTTGCTCCTACACTCACCTCCCTCCTCTCCTTTATATGGCCGGCCCCCTCTTGTGGGAATTGATGGATTCATTTTTTGCAAAAGATTATGATAGTTTAGTGTATGGAAATTTCATATAGTTCAATTTCCATTTACCCGATTCCAAATGGCAACTTCTTTTAACCGTTCATCCATAGCTTTGGACGTAACGAGACAAAGTGATCTACTCATTCTCTACATCAATCTTGGTCGTCTCTTTTAGCAAACTTGACGATCGAGTTGCCTCGGTTCAGAGGCGGGAGCCCGTTTAAAGATCCGTCAACGTGGTGCCACCTGGACGACGAGACCGGAGATCGAGCGAGTTCGGATCAACTACAACAAAGCGTGGGTTGATGGTTGAAGACCGAAGGACTCAGATCGTTCGGTATAACATTTCTACTCACTTTACAGTTTGTTAGTTTAGCTTTAATGGCAGATCCGGGTTATAGTACGCGATAGCGCCAGTCGTAAAAGTTTTGTTCCGCATATTGGCGTCTGTTAGACGGCCAGGGCACTACCGTGGACTTATAGTGGTATCATAGCCTCACCATTAAGCTATACTAACTTGTGCTAACGCGTTTAAAATATCGATCGAACGGATTTTCGAAAATCACAATTTTCAAGTTCAAAGTTTCTGTTGTTTTTTAAACTGTTCTAAAAATTATTTTGACCATCACAGAAACACAAGCAGGCTTTTTAAAGAATAACAGAGAAAAACGGTCCACTGAATCGTCCGTACGACCGCGGAACCGCGGTCAAAGCCTAGCTTTGACCGCAGAACCGCGGCCGTCTTGGCGTTTCAGTTGGTCAATTTTCTACTGTTGGTTCTTTGTTGGAAATTGTGGTTTCTGGTAAGGTTCTTTTGGGCCCAGTTTTGGTTACTGTACAGCAGATGTACGTGGGACCTACTTCGGGAAATTTATTCGATCGAAATTTTAAACTTATTAGTATGCAGTATTTACATTATATCTCCGACCGGGAATGTCATTTGATCGGTAAACCGCGTCTGATTGCTATAGTTCTTTTAGACGGGTTTGCGAACGTGACATTCGCGTTGATGTTCTGTGTTGTGCTGTGATGTTTCGGATATGTCGTGGTGGATAGCAGTGTGCAATGGTAGTGCTGTTCGGATTTATTTGTACATTTGATATTGCAGGACGAGCGTCCGACTTGTGGACAGCCGTCACTGCCTGTTTGTATTTTATTCTTTTAGGGCACGGCCGGGTTGAGGTCGATGTACCCGTTGTACATATTTTTATTTCTGTAATAGGTTTATCCCGCGAAGGAGTGCACGGATAACCGGGTTCTGGAGGGCAACGGGTCCGTATCTCATGGCTTTGAGAGGCAAAGGGACCTCACTCTAGAATTGGCAGACTATTCGCCGCACTCGTAGGGGGTACAGGTTGACCCAAGGAGGGGTGCTCAATTTACCGGATTCCGTGAAGTGCCGGGTGTTCCATTCACTATGTTGTGGGGACTACCTCGCTTCAGGTTTTGGCGGGTAATTTGCCGCACCCGTAGGGGTCTAGGTTACATTGCACAGGCTATCCACACGACCAGGAGAACGTCGGGTTTCAGTAGCGGCTCTATGAAACCCGGGGATCCCAGATTATCTGTATTGTTCTGTGATGCTTATTACTTTTCTGTAATGTTGCATATTATCACGTCTAGAGCGATTATTGTATATTAGTATATATACTAGTAGATGTTGTATATGTTTTGCACCCGCGCTAGTCCAGTCCCCGCTCTGTCGTTAGTTAAGTAACCTAACGAGTAATGACGGGACCCAGTGACAAATGCGGATGGCATATACGTACATTTTATTTTCGTTCTTTTCTGGTGTGATTGATTGATAGGACTGCATTGATTCTTATCAATGCAAGGATAAAACAAACCTATATTTGATGTTGTTGGAACAAATTTTAAAAGGGAGTTATTACAAAGACGTTTCCTTTTGTTTTGCATAGCGGTATTCAGTTAGAATATCCTGCACCTCATTCGACAAGACAAAGGCCGAGATCCCTTCACCGGGAGTGACCCCTTGGGCAGAAGTTTGCGTCAGGGTAATAACTTCAATATAGTCGATTACAAGTTGCTATGCATCGCGGTATTCAGTTAGAATATCCTGCACCTCATTCCACGAGGAAAGAGCCAAGATCCCTTCACCGGGAGTGACCTCTTTAGCAAAAAGTTTTCGCCACTATATTTTTATAAAAAGCTATCAGTTTCCTTCAACAAGATCAAGTTCATTACGTTAAAGGTTTTTCGCCAAAAACCAGCCGTAATCCTCTGTCATTTCTTATGGATGGTCAGTAGTATTCAAGCTATGTTTGTTGGCCTACGCCAAGGCATAGTGTTTGGTAGCTGCTGGGTATTCATTTGTTGCATAGATAGATGCATTAGTTTAGGATAGACGTACAGCCTTGTTGGCCTACGTCAAGAGCATGTACGATGACCTAAATTAATCAGGACAACGACGGGTAGAACTTGACATGTGGCTTATGATTTGTTGGCCTACGTCAAGGTCATAAGAGCATGGGATAAAAATTTATATCGGGAGATTCAAACATACAGGAAACTTGCAAAACTTGAGCATACCTTCTGGAGTATGATAACATGAGTGGATTCCTTCACGTTATCATGCGATGAGAGTTGGATCCCGATTCCCACTGATGAGTTGGTTTACTCTTCGGGTGATCCCGACTAATTCTTCTTTCAGGTTTGGAGGAGAATTTGAGATAACAGTGGGAGGTTTCCTAATTAGATAAAGTGATAACCATTCTGATCTAGGTTAAAGTGCACACAGAGTGTTTCTTTTCTCTCTCCCTTTGGCAGCGACCTTTGACCGACCCTAGACTATGACTTAGTGACCAAGTTGACCGAATCTTCTTATAATACTGGCTTTTGGATTGTCTATAGTTGCATAAGTCATTGCCGCTCCTTCTTTTACCCTTTGTATTTCTCAGAACATCCTGTATTACTACGAACATCCAATTCCATTGGATAGATCCATCGTATGGTTATATACGAACTCGAAGAGACTTCTTCAAGGATGGATCCAGGTTCAGAAGAAATAGAATTGGTTTATTCAGTTGTCTTTTATTATCACCTTCTCTTAGATTGCGAGGGCTCCTTGGTTTAGGAGAGTACACCTATTACGCTTATTAGATAGTCTTCTTCCAAACCATAGGCAGGTGCCGAAAGGTAGGGAATGAAGAAACCAATTAGCCTAAGTAGGGTGTGCAGAAGGTAATATGTAAAGACAAGATAAAGGAATAAAGAAAGAGGGCAAAGTAAATTGCGACTACTTACATTCACGACCAAACCACGTATTTCATCGCCACTCCTACTTTACCTTTAATTTCTCTGAACACCCCGTATTATTACGGATATCCACTTCCATTGGATAAATCCATCGTATAGTTATATCCGAACTCGGAGGATATTTTTTCGAGGATGGATTCTGGTTCAGGAGAAATAGGAATAAGGTTATTCAGTTGTCTTTTATCATCACCTTCTCTCAAGTTGCGAGTACTCCTAGGTTTAGGAGGGTACACCTATTATGCTTACTGGATATTCTTCTTCCAAACCATAGGCTGGTGCCGAACGGTGGGGAAGGAAGAAAACCATTTAGCCTAATGATGGTGTACAGAAGGTAACGACTAAAGACAAATAAAGGGAATTGGAAAGATGGCAAGGAAATATACGGTTAAAGTCATGATTTGGATTATGGAAGTGGCATTACTAGGAATACCAGGATACCCTTATGAAACATTTTATTGTTTCAGTGCATTGTTAATGGAAAACTGATTTTCCCGATTAAATACTTACTCCAGGGTATATATTTACCAGGTATGATTCTCACATCTGTATGGTTTTACAGATGTTAAGTGGGAGTGAGTATTGGGAATAAGGTGATCATCCTCATTATATCGGAATTCGTTGTAATTGGTGATATTTGAGGAAATCGCCTGGGTACAGTTTTCAACCTACGATACACAGGTTTTGAGTTATTCAAACTCAGCGGACTTATACAGAGTATTGTATGTTGTCCAGTGTCCGTCAGGACAAAGGGGTAGGTCCTCATACTATGTTCTGTTTACTTATGACTTCTCTAGTTATTAGACAAGTGTTTCGTAGAAATACAATGTCTAAGTTTTGAGAAGTTGTGAGTATAGGAATAAGTAGAGAACCAGGTGTCGCAAGTATCGGGATTCTTCAAAGAAATCGAAGATATAGATTCTTGTGATTGGTATTCAGATAATAGTAATGGTTTTGAGAAACATGTTTCTCTTTCAGGTTACTCATAATTGGATGGATTCCTAAGTTGAGTAATGCTGATTAGCCTCTCTCCATTAAGTTGATATGCACTGGAAACAGCTGCATGTTTTTGGATCTGGTTCCAATTAAATATGTGCCAAAGTTTCTATATTGGATATAGAATGGATCATATCTTAACGATGTTAAGGTAAGGGGAGTTGTCCAGCTTATGCTTAAAACCAGACACTGGATAAATCAAGGCACGTTTCTGTAATGGCAGTTTGTGAGTTGACCCTAGCTTTGACAAGGGTTGATTTTCTACCATCTGGAAGATCAATAGGATATTGTTCTTGACTCGCCACAGTTTTAATAAAATGGATTTTTTCAGAAAAACAGTAGTGGGAGTATGGTAGAACTGGAAGTGATTCCAGAACCGCAAACGATTACGGAAAATTTAATAGAACCTATATATTCAATCAGGTTTAACATTCCAATAGCCATTCCGCAGATATGGTGGGTAACCTCAGACACCCGAGAGGTACTCCGGTAGCCTCAAGGAAGGTGACAGGGAGGTTCTAGTTTACCCAGACTTGACACTACTGTTGTTCCAGACTATGAGACCCGGCAGGAGGATATGTATAGCGTCATTCTAAACTAGTTTTAGAAGTGTAGATATATATTATTCTGCCAGAGGGTTGTCGTAGTCAGTGGGAGTAGCGGAAGCATAGTGGGCAAGAAGCTTATGTCTATTTATAGACTTGAGTAAATATAGCGGAGATAGATCATCTAATTTTGATGTGACAGTCATGGCTTTGACTTCATCAGAATAGAGGATGAATCTGTTGAGAAGGTAGTAGGGTGTGATATCCTGGTATTTGGATGACATACACAGAGTAGGAAGTAAAATTCCTATACTACAATCGGTTGTACTTTGGTCGTCACACAATTGTTTCTCCATAAGGGACATGGATATAATATTTGACATTCTGGTTACTAGATCTATGGTTTTAAATCTAGATTTGGGTAGTTTCCCAATGTGGGTACTTTGACAGTATTCTAATAGTATTTTAGAATAGTTGACTCCTGGCATGGTGGAGTACTTGCAGGTGATGGAGTCACCCTCTCTAAAGGTGTCTTACAGACTAAAGGGGAGAGGGACGTGCATGATTGGCAGATCACTTTCTTAGGCAATTGAGTCAATCGTGAGATGTCAAGTACCACACCAGATGTCGCTTTTTGCACTAGATGCGATAAGTTTATATTAATCCAATCCTGAAGAAACATACGGAAGCCGTTATAGAACATAAGTACATATTCTACGGATTTGATGACGGCAGCCTCCTTCGGGAGACGGTTATTATTCCAGGCTTCACAGGTGACATGCATGACAGAGTGATTGTCAGAGTTTTAGTTTTCCCTCAGACGAGGGACAGTATTATGGATAGGTGGTCCAAGAGGATACTGTGGGAGGTATGGTGCTGGATACTGATTAGGTTCAGTTATTGATACAGTCTAAGAAGTTTGAATTTGGAGTTCATTTATGAATTAGGTCCCATCAGATATCCAGACATATTCTAAGACAGGTATTACTCGATTCGAGAGATGGGTTTCTCCACGAACTTGAGATTAAGAGAGACATAAAAAGAAACATCAGAGCGGATCCACTCACAGAGGCTATTTCTCGAACACAATAGTTTTGCAAACGAGCTTTGTAAAACTAATTAGCAGAGGAGTTGGATGTTCGGTATCACACGGGCTGTGAGTATGCGACATCGCAATAATTAGCCTTAAGTGAAAGTGGGAGATTGTTGGATATAGTGCCCTCTAAGTCAATTATTGGATCACAGGTACGTGATTGCAATGATTGAGGGAGGACCTATACCGATAAAACAGTCTTACTCGAGATAATAGTATGCTATCTGGTTTGTCTTTATCATCATGTAGATGTTGATAGAGCCCATAGGATTCTTGCTTTACTACCAGCAGTATGATGGCGATCATATATGTGGGAGCTGGAGTCTATAAGCACATCCTTAAAAGTGACCATAGTCGTGGGAGTTTCGAGACAGGGCATCGATACTCCGGAGTAGACTAGTGTATACATTTCGAGACAGGGCATCGATACTCCGGTCTATAAGCACATCCTTAAAAATGAATAAGCAATGTCGTATGTAAACATGATGGTATTTTACTATAAAGGTGAAATAGAAATTGCAATACATAATGTTTTGAGGTGAAACTTGGTCTAATATCTTTATTTATATTTGTTGAACATTATAAGAAGATATGGTAATTTATTGTGTTAAGAAAAATTAAATTTTTAAAGAAAAAAAATCGGAAGTCGGAATAACTCCGCTTCCGACGAGCTTTGAAAAGAAAATGTTTTAGACTAGACGTTGAGAAGGGGAAGGGGAATTACAGATTGGAATGAAAGAGGGGAGGTAGAGGAAGCTATTGGAATCATCGAGGAGTCGTTTCGTCGCCGGATTTGTCCCGAAACGTCGTCGGAACCTTGCCCTTTGCTAACTCCACTTACACAACTTTTTGGACTTAGAATTTTTTAGAGAGTTTTGGCACTAAATTTCTGAATGATAGGGGTGAAATGTAGTGTGGTATTTATAGAGAAAATTAGGGTTTAGGGTAATGAATAGAGAATTAAAAATATGCATTAAAATTACAATTAAAGAGTGAGATTACACTCTCTGGATAAATGCAGAGAAATCAAAAAACATGGGGGTAGTGGGGTAGTCCAAGGGGTGATAGGGTTAAATATTGGGGGCATTCCCTACGGACATTCCCGGCAGTGCCGGCCCCCTACAACAATCTCGCCGGTCCATTTCCGAGGGTGGAGTTCTGGATTTGTGACACTTGTTCCATTCTGTCTTAATAGCAATTTCCACATGTTTGTTTTTATTGTGACTTTTCATTTTAGCAGTGCACGTGTAAACTTTTGAGTTTTTAAAAGTTTAAAAGAAAAATCAACAAAAAAATAATATGGCTGATGGGATTTGAACACAGGTGCTATTTCATAGCAATGCAAGGCCTTTACCAGTGAGCTACAAGTTCTTTCTTGCTGTTCCAAAAGCAAATTTAATTTATAAATTATGCTCAGGTTTAAGTGTTCCTTTCTGTATTTTGAAAAAAAAATCGTACAAAAAGTTTAGGGTTGTTACACGCACCATATCTAATAGGGTGCGATTCCTCCGCTCCGATACTCCACTGTGCTGTGGTGTATACGGAGGAGTAAGCTGAGAGAAAATCACATTCTCTTATAGGTAGTATTGGAATTCCGTGCTTAAGTATTCTTTCCCCGATCAGATCGAAAGATTTTAATACTTTTACCCATCTGGTTCTCTACTTCATACTTATATTCCTTGAATTTATCAAAAGCTTCAGATTTGTGTTTCAACAGGAACACATGTCCGAATCTTGAGAGACCATCGGTGAATGTAATGAAGTACGAGGAACCATTCCTAGCATGTGTAGACATAGGACCGTATACATTACTATGTATAAGTCCCAAGAGTTCAGTAGCTCTTTCTCCGTGTACAGTAAACGGAGTTTTGGTCATCTTTCCTTTGAGACACGACTCGCAAGTTTTATAAGATGTAAATTCGAACGGATTCAAATATTCATTTTTATGCAACTTAGCTAGTCTTGTCGCATTGATATGACCTAGTCTACAGTGCCACAAGAAGGTTTCATTCATTTATGAATTATTTCTCTTGTGTGTGTTCTGTATATTCAGAACTGTAGTTTGATTTAGAACATATATATCGTTACATAACGTACCAAAACCAATCAACACTTGATTTAGGAAAACGTTCATAACATTATTCTCTAATGCAAAGTTATATCATTTTTTATGTAATAAAGAAACTGATATAATATTGCACATCATTTTTGGTACGTAATAACAGTCGTTCATAATCAATTTATTACTACTTGGTGATACAAGGTGATATTCGCCAACTGTTTTGGCTGCAACAATTGCTCCATTCCCTACTTTTAGAGACATGTCATCCTTTCCCAGTTCTCTACCTTTCTTTAGCCCATGTAACAAATTACAAACGTGGGATCCTGATCCGGTATCCAATACCCAGGACATAAAGCAAACTGAGAAACAGTTCTCGGTAACGAACACACCCGAAGAAGATGCATCATCATGCTCCTTCTTCGTTTGGGTAGCATGGAAATCCGGGTATTCCCCTATTCCCTCCTCAAACTTATGACAGTCATAAGATAGAGAGGAACCAACGTTCTCTAGCCCAGTATAATAAGTGGGTTCGGTCAACACATCCATATTATTATCTTGATTAAGGCGTGTCATGGTCGCTACCAGGAGAGAGAGAAGGATAACACTTTTGCGTGCGCTCTTTGGAAGATTAGATTGGTTATTATCTTATCTTATCAAGATGGCTCCCACTGTTTTTATCAAATCTTCCTTCAAGCCCTAAAAGGTAAGATTGGCCGGGATTAATTACACCCTATAAGTTCGCCAATCAGTCATCAGGAAGGTATTGGTACTCAGAGAGAGTCTCCCCATACTTTCGCATGGAACTAATTAAATAACCTCATTTTTATAGGGGCATAACCCCGTTAACACCTTTCTTAGACACCTACTGGATCAGCTAATTGTAAAGTGGAAAACTCTCTCAAGAGTAACTCTTACTCGCGGTGGGTATTGGGATCCAACTATCATATAGAAGGTATGCAATCTCAGTGCAAATTTCAACACTTGAAACTCCCAATATCTGTTTTTACCCCTAGCGACTTATGACCTTAACAAGGTCAACAAATCATAAGCGCTAGCCAAGTTCAACTCGTTTATTTCTTGATTGAATTAAACCCACCCGCACGACCCTTGACGAAGGCCAACAAAGTCGCACGGCTACCCTAATCCAATCGCATCACATGCTGCAGATGAGCACTAATCAGCTATCGCACACTACGTCTTGACAAGGTCAACAAACGCAGCACGAATACTAAATAGCACTTATCTGAAATGACGGAGGGCTACGAATAGTTTTGAAGAAAACCTTTAACGTAATGAACTTGATATCGTTGTAGAATCTAGTGATTTAAAAAGGAGTGGTTTAAGCTCCACTTTTAAAATCGAGTAGTTTTCAAAAACAAACTGAGTAGCTTTTGCTAGCTTTTGCTAAAGAGGTCACTCCCGGTAAAGGGATCTCGGCTCTTTCCTCATCGAATGAGATGCTGGATATTCATCAAGAAATACCACTATGAAAAGCATGAACTACAGAAGCTATCAAGATAAACCGAGTAGGTTGTAGCATTTGCTAGTTTTGCTAAAGAGGTCATTCCCGATGGAGGGATCTCTGCTCTTTCCTCATCGAATGAGGTGCTAGATATTCATCAAGGAATACCACTATGCAAAGTAAGAACTAGAACTACCTTTTTGAAAATTTTGATTCTACAATATCTTTAGGTTTCTTATCTATCCATTAATCTCATTAATGAAGTCACATCATTTATGTTTTCTAAACATCACAGAAAAGAAACGAAATATAACGTACGCTTATGCCATCCGCATTCACCACGGGGCCCCGTCATGCACCGTTAGATTACTTAACTAACGACAGAGCGGGGGCTGGACTAGCGCGGATGCAAAACATAAGCAACGTTTATTATATATATCAGATATATATAGCATTTGTCTCACACAGTTATACGATCACATCACAAAACCAAGCAGCAGATGTCAACATATGAAATATTGGATATACTAGGAGGTCCGTGTTTTAAATTAAGCCAGTAATGAAAAATATGGATTCCACGGTCGTGATGAATAGCCAAACCTACATCCCTAGACCCCTACGAGAGTGGCAAGCAACCCAGCCAATTCTAGAGTTAGGAGACCCGGTCTCGACTCCTCGAGATGGCCTCCCTCTGGACTCTAGAACCCGGTTACTTGTGCTCCCCGCCTTGGGTCTATCCTAATGCGGAAAAGTAAATAATATACGTCAATGGTGACATCATCCTCAACCCGGAAGTGTCCCAATAAAAGAATATTACATACAACTTTTACATGAATGAAAATTGAAAAACTCTCATCCCACGTAAAAAAAACCCAGCTATTCAATCACGATGATCCAATATAACATATCACAGCAGTACATAACATCGCATGTCATCAACGTAAGTAAATATGTGTATCCCGAATGTTGTTGATATATAGCAACGAGATCATGGATACCCCACATATTACACTTACGGTCGCAGAAAAGAAACGAAAAACTGCAATAATTAGAATCCGCGTTATCTTAAACATCATAAACCCGGAATATCTCATATTTTGAATATCATGCCTAACCCTATAAACCTTGGATTTTAGTCTCAAATCGAAAACACTTTTCAATAACTTAGTCGAGTAATTCAACAAGATTCTCAACTACCTAATTGAATGCTCGTCGGGAACTTTAGTACATGGTCGCACCCCCGATGCCATCGACGAAGTGCACTTAGGCAGAACACCATGGCCACGAGCACCCAAGTGGATGCTTTTGGCAACGGGGTTCTCCTAAAGTCACTTGGTCAGGGCTATGGGGCGTGGCTACCTAGTAATGTTATCCGGTGAGTGTTAGCGTACTATACGTGATTGCGACGAAGTTTTGATCCGAATCAAAACTCCGTGGCAATCGATCAATAGAGACTAAAATGCTAGATTTACAATTACAAACTAGTTTTCACAAAACTAATTAAATGTGGATTCTAAATATTGTATCACATATCAATACTTAAACCCGAAACGATGTTAAAACACGACTACGAAAAACTCTGAATTGCCCCAATATGAAAGATAACATCACATGCAATCTGGGCTAAACAAACATAAACATGAAACCCTAAACCCAACAACATAGAACACCAAACAAAAACGAACCCAATCCATCATCATAGAACCGACCAGGCCGGCCATTTTGGCATTCTCATTGCCAAAAAATGTCCTTTGGGTCTCGTGTTTCTCTGGTGTTCTAACTACATCAAATGTAACTTTCTGCACTTATTTAAAAAAAATTCAGAGACCATTTGAAAATCAACAGAAAGGTGAGTTTTAGGTTTCAGTTTTCGGAGTTGTTTCGGTTTCGCAATTCTACTAACATCGTCTAATATTCTAGCTTGTCTCTGATACCATAAAAGTGTGTCCTAGCACCACCGCTAAGTTTTCACAGGCATCTAGCATGCTATTTTTAAAAAATCTTGGTGTTAAGCTACACTTACCTAGAATCTTAACTAGATGATTAGGGTTTAAGCTATGATATAACAAAAACTATACTAAGTGAAAGAATCAACAACCTTTGAAGACTGAGTCCTTCATTTCTAAAGCTCCGGGTAGTAGTCCCTACGACTCCTCGTAGCTCCACTTGAGATTGGATCGAGCTTCTGTAGCTCTTTCTCTGTGTCCAGTAAACGGAGTTTTGGTCATCTTGCCTTTGAGACATGACTGGCAAGTTTCATAAGATGAAAATTCGAATGGATTCAAATATCCATCCTTATGTAACTTAGCTAGTCGTGTCACATTGATATGACCTAGTCTACAATGCCACAAGAAGGATTCGTTCATTTCTGAACTCTTCCTCTTGTGTGTGTTCTGTATGTTAAGAACTGTGGTTTGATTTAGAACGTATATGCCATATCTTAACGAGCCTGATCCAATCAACTTTTGATTCAAAAAAATGTTCATAACATTATCTTGCAATATAAAATTATATCCTTCTATACTTAATAAAGAACTGATATAATATTGCATATCAGGTTCGGTATGTAATAACATTCGTTCAGAATCAATGTATTACCATTTGGTAATACAAGGTAATATTCGCCAACTGCATTGGCTGCAACATTTGCACAATTCCCTGCTCTTACAGAATGATCACCTATTCCCAGTTCTCTACCTTTCTTTAGCCCATGTAACATATTACATATGTGGGATCCCGATCCGGTATCTAAAACCCAGGACGTAGAGTGTACTGAGAAACAGTTCTCGGTAACTAACACACCCGAAGAAGATGCATCAGCATGCTCATTCCTCATTTGGATGGCATGGAAATCCGTTTCCCAGCCCAGTATAACAAGCGGGTTCGGTCAATACATCCATATTATTATCTTGATTAAGGCGTGACATGGTCGCTACCTGGAGAGAGAGAGAGAAGAAAACACTTAGCGTATGCTCTTGCAAGATCAGATTAGTTATTATCTTATATAATCAGGATGGCTCCTACTGTTTTTATCAAATCTTCCTTCAAACCCTAAAAGGTAAGACTAGCCGGGATTAATTACACCCTACAAATTCGCCAATCGTTCAACCAGGCCAGTATCGGTATTTTGAGGGAGGTTCCCCGTGCTTTCGCACGGACCTAATTAAAATAAACCTCGTTTTCCCAGAGGCATAACCCCATTGATACCTTTCTAATCACCTACTTGATCGGCTAATTGTAATGTGCAAAACTCTCCCAGGAGTTACTCTTACTCGCAGTGGATATCGGGATCCAACTATCTCATAGAAGGTATGCAATCTCATTGCAAATTTCAACGCTTGAAATCCCCGATAATGTTTTTCCCCTAACGTCCTATGATTTTGACGAAGGCCAACAAACTATAGGCCGCTAGTCAAGTTCAACCCGTAGATTTCGTGATTGAATTAAACCCATCCGCACGACCCTTGACAAAGGCCAATAAAGTCGTACGACTGCCCTAATCAAATCGCATCATATGCAGCAGATAAGCACTAATCAGCTACCGCACACTACGCCTTAACGAAGGCCAACAAACGTAGCATGAATACTTAATAGTACTTATCTAAAATGACGAAGGGCTACGATAGGTTTTTAAGAAAACCTTTTGCGTAATGAACTTGATATCGTTGTAGAATCAAATGATTTGAAAATGGGTTCTTTAAGCTCCGCTTTTAAAATCAAGTTTTTCAAAACAAACCGAGTAGGTGTAGCATCTGCCAGCTTTTGCTAAAGAGGTCACTCCCAGTGAAGGGATCTAGGCTCTTTCCTCATCGAATGAGCTGCAGGATGTTCATCAAGGAACACCACTATGCAAAGCAAGAACTAGAGCTACCAGTTTTGAAAATTTGATTTCACAACATCATTGGGTTTCTTTCCTTTTCATTAATCCCATTAATGAAGTCACATCATTTATGCTTCCTAAGCATCATGGATAAAGAAACGAAAATACTTATATAACGTACGCTTATGATATCCGCATTCGTCATAGGGTCCCGTCATGCACCGTTAGGTTAGATAACTAACGGCAGAGCGGGGGCAAAACTGGCGCGGATGCAAAACATAAGCAGCGTTTATTATATATCATATATATAATATAAAACATTCGTCTCAGGCAGTTATATGATCTCATCACAGAACATTACAGCAGAAGCCAACATATGAAATATCGGATATATTAGGAGGTCCGTGTTTTAAAATAAGCAAGTAAAAAACACTGATTCCACGGTCGTGATGAATAGCCAAACCCACATCCCTAGACCCCAACGAGAGCGGCAAGCAACCCTACCAATTCTAGAGTTAGGAGACCCAGTCTCGACTCCTCGAGATGGTCTCCCACTAGACTCTAGAACCCGGTTACTTGTGCTCCCCGCCTTGGGTCTATCCTAATGCGGAAAAGTAAATAATATACATCAATGGTGACATCATCCTCAACCCGTAAGTGCCCCAATAAAAGAATATTATATACAAGTTTTTACGTGAATGAAAATGAAAAACTCCCATCTCACGCAAAAAAAAAACCCGGCTATTCAAACATGACGATCCAATATAACATATCACAGCAACATATAACATCACATGTCATCAACGTAAGTAAATATGCGTATCCCAATTGTCGTCGACATATAGCAACGAAACCGGTGATACATCACATATTGCACTTACGGTTGCAGAAAAAAAAGTGAAAACTATAACAATTGGAATCCGCAACCATCTTAGATATCATAAACCCGAAATATCACATATTTCGGATTTCATGCCTAACCATATGAATTCCTTAGACATTATAAACCCGGAATATCTCATATTCCGAATTTCATGCCTAACTTTATAAACCCCGCATTTTAGTCTCAATATTGAAAACACTTTTAAATAACCAGTCGGGTAATTCAATAAGATTCCCGACAAGCTGATCGAATGCTCGTCGGAAACTTTAGTAGACGTCCGCACCCCCGATGCCGTCAACAAAGTGCACTTGGGCAGAACACCGCGGCCGCGAGCACCCGGGAGGATGCTTTTGGCAACGGGGTTCTCCCACAGTCACTTGGTCGGGGATTTGGGGCGTGGCTATCTAGTAATGTTACTCGGCGAGTATCCGCGTACACTACGTGATTGCGATAGAGTTTTGATCCATATCAAAACCCCGTAGCAACCGATCAAATGAGACTAAATTTCTAGGTTTACAAAATTCAAACTAGTTTTCACAAAACTAATTATTGTGGATTCCAAATATTGTATCACATATCAATATCAAACCTGAAACGATGTTAAAATTACGAATACGAAACACTCTGAATTGCCACTACAGAAAAGATAACATCACATGCAATCTTGGCAAAATCAAACAATACCTGAAACACCAAATCCCAGAGAATGTAACACCAAAGAAAATAGAAGCCCAAACTTGTATACAAAACCGGCCATGCCGGTTTTTTGATAATTTTTGCCGAGAAAAATTCGGTGGAATGGGCTCCTTTTTCTCTGGTGTTCTTATTACATCATATGTAACAATCTGCACTTGTTTAAATAATTTTCAGAAAACGTTTTAAAAATGACAGAAACTAGGGTTTTGGTTTCAAGATTTCAGAATTGTTTCGGTTTCGTAATTCTACTAATATCGTGTAATTCTCTAGCTTGGCTCTGATACCACTGCTGGGATCCTTAGCATGACTACTAGGTTTAGGAAGGCATCAAGCATGCAATTTTATAAAAATCTAGTGTGCTAACAAACCCGAACCAAAGATCTAACTAGATAATTAGGGTTTACATAAGTAAGTAAACAATTTTACTCTAAGTGAACAAGAAATACAACCTTTGTAGGCCGGTCATTCACTTCTAAAGCTCCGTGTTATAGTCCCTTTGCTCCAAGTAGTAGTCTCCCGGACTCTCGTTATGCTCCACTAGGCAAAAGGAACAAGCTTGCTTGAAGAACTTTGAGGCCAAAAATGATCTACGTCGAGAAATCTCCAACTCAAGCTACCTCTTCACTAATTGAGAAATAGTGAAGCAAACAACCTATACTAAATGGCTAGTCTAGTGTAGATTGATGAAGTAGGAATTTTGCTCACTTTAGAATTATTTTTCTCTCACTTTTTCTTCACCTCAAGAAAATCTAGTAAGCTCAAGGAGATGAAGAAGAAGAAGAAGTCAATGATGGATATTACAACCATAGGTGAGATAATATCATATATAACTCATGTAGAGACTTAACCAAGGCTAAAGAGAATGGTTAGGTGTCACGCCCTACTTCCCGGTGTACGGGGAGGGGACGCGGCGAGGCCCGCTACGTATTTACTCATAAGTAAATACGCTAAGCGTATCTAAGCAATATATAGTAAAAGTACACAAGAGACAGGAATATAAAAGAACAGCAATTTTATTTATTAAACATTCTTTTACAGGTACAACTGAAATGTAAATACATGAGTAGAAAGCGATGCCTAAACAATAGCATAACTGAAATGAAAAGTATGTACAAGTGACTATGGCTCGGGGTCTTCAGTGTACTGCTCCAGATGCTCCTGGCTGGTCTCGATCTCTAGTGCGTCCGATCCACCTGACAACATTCCAAAGAAGAAGAGAAATATGAATGTCGTCAGCGAACAATCGCTAGGTAAGTTCCAAAGAAGGAGAGAAGTAGAATAGACAGGAAAAAAGAGTATATCTAGTATATTATTTGATTTTTAGGTTAACGTGGTGTTTGTAGCTTGGTACAGAAGATGCCAGTGTATACGAGAGGAGTCCAACTTACACCGTGGACTTTGGTAACCCGTAGTACAAGGCTCCATCGAAAATACCACGGAACAACAGTATGAATGTAATTACGTCTTAAGTGACCACCCCGTGCCACCTTTAACATGTTTCGTACCAGTCTACCTCTTTATAAACCCTATAATGTCTTATTATATTGATTATATTGATTGTACTGATGGTATTGTATTGTCTATAGTAAATGGAAGACTTGCCGAAACCATGATATTAGTAAATAGAGTGGATATAGATGGAGAGTCATGTAGACGGAGTATATCCATGGTTCGGTTCGGTCCAAAAAGATTGATATAGATTTAATATATGGATTCATGGATTCATGTTGTATTGTAGTTTATACTTGAATCACATTCAAGTCAGATTGATTAGATTGAGACTCGGACTAAGTCAGACACTTTGAAAAGAACTTGAAATCCTGAATTAGTTTGATGTTATCGGTAACTGCTGCACATGGACGGCAGGATTTGTGTTTTTTTCCAAGACAATTATCATGTTGATAACACCGTTTGTTAGATTTTCTACCTTAAATAGGTAAGCACCCATACCTCCGGCTCTCTGAGGCTCAAGAGAATTGGTCCCGCTTAAACCTATATTTACTAGGGTCCTTATTGTAATTTAGCATAACTTGAACGGGTTTTATGTAAAAACAGTTTTGATATGTTTTCAAAATACAGCTCAAGTATTTAACTATCGTCTTTAGGGCTTTCATAGATGTATATTTTATAAATGTGAAATTTCTAGTGAGTAGAACCTAGTTTTCATAGTATATGGTATTTTATTGAAATATTGGAATTGTTTTCTATTTGGATGGTGGTTTCATGTAATGGTGATTCCTTTGATTTAGAAAACTTGGAATGTCTATATAATATAATTAAAATAGATATTTTGATAATAGTTATATAGATATATATTTAATGAAAATAAATTTTATTTATTTTCTTGTAGAAATCTCATTTTCTAAAGAAAAATGCATTAAAATTCCATCAAGATCAAATGCTCCTTTCGGAGGTCCGCATCTCGCTCTACTAGGCCCGAGGATCTACGATAATCTGCACCATCCCGAACGGGGTCCCTAAAAGTGGGTTGTAGAGGCGTAATTGCAAAGAATTGATTAATACACTTTTTAAAGAAATGGTTTTGTAAGTTGAGGGTATTTATTTGTAAAGTCGTGTTATCCCATAAATATATTCCCAAAACTTTATCGTGCTATATCAAAGATGTGTGTTGTGATGAAGTAGGTCGTTACGTCATGAGTTATCAAAAGATAATACAATTTTTGTGTTGTTTTATGTCGGAAATGAAGTATGTGGTATTTTACCGTAAAAATACAATAAAAATTGGATAAAAGAATATTTTAAGATGAAACTTATTTTAATAAGTTTGTTTATGTTTGTTAAACATTATGTGATAATATGGAATTTTATTGATTAAGAAAAGTAGAGTTTTAAAGAAAAACCGAATCGGAAGTCGGATTAACTCCGCTTCCATCGGGTTTTAGAAATAGAACTTGTTATAATAGGAGAAAAGAGGGGGAGAAGGGACTTACTGGCTTTTGGACTAGAGGAGAGAGAGATGAAGCTACGGAAGGTATCGGGGCATCGTTTCTTCGCCGGAAACTTCTTGGAACGTCGCCGGAACTTCGCCCTTCACTAATTCCACTTGCACACTAAAGGGACTTGAGAATTTTGGAGAGTTTTGACAGGGAATTTCTGAATGAGGAGGGATGAAATATGGTGTGGTATTTATAGGGGAAATTAGGGTTTAGGGGGTGAAAGAATGCATTAAAAATTGCATTAAAATTTGGATTAAACGGGGTTTTATTGCTCTCTGGATGAATGCAGAGAAAGTAAACAATGTGGGGTTAGTGGAGTAGCTGAAAAGGTGCTAGGGTGAAGAGATGGGGACCGTTGCCAACGGGAGACCCGACGATGCCAGTTTTTGCTACGGTTTCGCCGGTCGGAAACCGGTGGGGGAGCTCCATATTTGCGCCACGTGTCCCCGCCGTCTCATATACCGCAGTGCACGTGTTTGTTTATTCTGTGTCTCTTCAGTTTACGTCTAGTGCACGCGTAAACCCTTGGGCTTCTAAAGATTAAAAGAAATTTTAATAAAAAGATAATGTGGAACTCAGGTGCTATGCCTCAGTAGTGAAGGCTTTACCAATGAACTATAAGTGCTTTCATGCTGATCAAAAGCAAATCAAATTTATAACTCGTGCTCAGGCTTAGGTACTCCTTTCTGTATTTTGAAAAAAATCTTACAGAAAGTTTAGGTTTGTTACATTAGGTTAATAAATATCTAGAGTAAAACAAAATTACTGGACTAAGTCAATGGTTTCCACAAGCTTCTCCAAGCTTCACAAGCCATGACAAATTTGTAGGGTTCCTAAGCACGACAACAAGGTTTCGGATGGCATCATCCATGCCAAATTATATGGATAGTATAGAAGAGGATGATGAAGTAAGAATTTTGCTCACTTTAGAATTTAATTTCTCACTATTTTCTTTATCTCCTCAAAACTAAAGAGAGAAAAAGAGAGAGCTTGAAGGAGATGAAGAAAGAAGAAGATGAATGAATAATGAGCTTGAGGTTAGAAATGCAACCATGGTGAGTATATGTCATGGCTGACCTATGTAGAGAATAAACCGTGGCTAATTGATTAGGGTTAGGTTAATAAATATCTTAGGTAAAACAAAAGAAGTGGACTTATTCAATGGTTCTACAAGCTTCATCCAAGCTCAACCATGACTAATTCCAAGTTTATTTGAATTACTTAATATAAATAAAAACCTAACCATTATCATATAGAATGGTGTTAGTCTCATACACCCAAGTTGCAAGTGTAACCTACCATGTCACAATATTATATATCACATATATAATTTTGTGAACAAAAGAAAACTATACAATAAACATATATCACATATATGTTAAATGTATAATAAATGAGAAAAATACTTAAGTGAGCATATATTAGTTAATTTAATTTAATATATCAAATATATAATTATACATTAAATTATTAAATCAACACTTGATTTAATAGTCCGGCTATATCACATATAACCGACTAATATAATATGTATCATTTTATCAAATCAACATTTGATCCGATAACCCGGTTATATCACATATAACCGGCCGATATCACATATCGCGAGAATAGAATACGATATCACATACACGTATTAATCTCGGTCCCGCACATATTACATATGTGCTCCTACTTCGTTTCGCCTGAGCCAGGAAACCTCTGTGTAGGACTCTAAAGACTCGTCAATACGCCGGCAGTATGTGGTGATCATATCAGTCACCCACAAGCCGTCAGCGGTCAGCTAAATGTAACGGCCACCCGGGTACTGAGCGATCAGAAGATCAACAAGCAAGCCTGCTCATACTCCTGTGAATCCAATCAGTAACACTACTGTATAGTCCGGTCGCTTCGTCTGATATGTCACATATCCAGTCTAGAGCCGGTAAACGTCAGACCCCAGTAACCGATAAGTCGTGTTGATGTGAGGCTCATAACGGGTTGAGAAACTACTGATAACACTTACCAGTAGATCTCCATATCAGCCCTAGCCAGGGACTTCCTGTTATAGCCAATCAAACACAGCGCAACATCAACCCCCAATACCGGGAGAGACGAAACCCCTCCTATCGCTCATTGTCTCCATGTGATTCGGGACTATACCCAAAAGCCACCGTTTTACACGTCCTCTTGAATGTGGTAAGGTGGAAATCAAAGCACAGTGGGAATCACACAAGACTCTATGACAATCTCGGGTTTACAGACTAACCTGTACCAGTGTCACCAGAGAACTGCTATCTGACGATAGGTATAATACCAACTAGGAGTTCTCGGCGAGTCCATTCAGCGTACCCAGTCTCCACTGAGCACCTGTATACCATTTTTGATGTCAAACACCAATGGATGTGGGATTATCCATCGCCCATCATATTGGTCAAGAAGCGTATACACTAGTCTACTCTGGAATATCGATGCCCTGTCTCGATACACCCTCAACTATGAACAATTATAGGATGTACTTATGGAATATCCTGGCCCCACTAGTATGATCTCCATCATAATCCTAGTAGTCAAGTACATATCCTAAGGGCTTTATCAACATGTGAGAGCAAGACAGTATCACAATACAAATCAAAATGTTAAGACAAAGAGCAACCAGATAGCTTACTATCATGTCGAGCAAGAAAGTCCTCTATATATATATTCAAGCATCCACTATAATATACATCATATGTACAATAATGGCCTCTAGGGTATATACATAACTAACAATCTCCTACTTGCACTAAGGCCAGTTGTTGTAGTATCTCATACCCAACATCCCGAAGAGTCTCTCAAATTGTATCTAGGGTATGGCCTTTGTGAGTGGATCCGCTGTGTTGTTCTTCGTGTCAACTCTCCTGACCTCGATCTCCCGGCGATCAACTATCTTCCGGATCAGATGATACCGCCTCAGAATATGTTTGGATCGCTGATGGGACCTGGGTTCCTTGGCCAAAGCCACTGCTCCATTGTTATCACAATACAAAGGTATTGAATGCTCGATGGACGGAACCACTCCAAGTTCGTTTATGAACTTCTTCATCCAGACAGCCTCTTTGGCAGCATCGTTGGCAGCGATATATTCATCCTCCATCGTCGAGTCTGCTATGGTTTCCTGTTTGGAACTCTTCCAACAAACCGCCCCTCCATTGAGGGTAAAGACAAATCCCGAGACCGACTTAAAGTCGTCCTTATCACTCTGAAAGCTCAAATCGGTAAAGGACTCCACTTAGAGTTCTCCGTTACAATACATCAAGAACGTCCCTTTAGTCCTACTCAAGTACTTGAGAATGTTCTTCACAGCTGTCCAGTGACTCTCTCCTGAATCTGCTTGATACTTACTCACTACACTTAGTGAGTATGCTACATCGGGTCTGGTGCATAGCATCGCGTACATGATAGAGCCTACTGTCGAAGTATAGGGTATCCCTTGCATGTGAGCTCTCTCTAAATTAGTCTTGGGAGACATCTCTTTGGAGAGAGTGAGTCCAGAGATCATGGGTAAATTCCCATGCTTGGATTCTTCCATATTAAATCTCTTTAGTATGGTGTCAATGTACCTGAATTGGGACAATCCCAGTATCCATTTAGATCTATCTCTATAGATCTTAATCCCCAAGATGTAGGAGGCATCACCTAGATCTTTCATTGAGAATCTTTGTGATAAGAAGAGCTTGACCGAGTGCAGCATAGGAATATCATTTCCTATCAAGAGTATGGCATCCACGTACAATACGAGGAAGACAACCTTACTCTCTGCCATCTTCTTGTATATACAAGGTTCATATATGTTCTTGATGAAGTCAAACTCTTTGACTACAATATCAAAACAGATGTTCCAACTCCGCGATGCCTGCTTTAACCCGTAGATGGATTTAAGCAGCTTGCACACCTTTCCGCTGCTCTCACTGTCTATGAAACCCTCTGGCTGAGTCATGTACACGCACTCTTGTAAATCACCATTTAGAAAGGCGGTCTTAACATCCATTTGCCAGATTTCATAGTCATGGTATGCAGCAATAGCAAATAGGATCCGGATGGACTTAAGCATAGCCACTAGAGAAAAGGTTTCATCATAATCCACACTTGGTCATTGACGAAAACCTTTTGCAACAAGTCTAGCTTTGAAAGTCTCAACTTTTCCATCTACACCAAGTTTCTTCTTAAAGATCCATTTGCTCCCAATGGGTTTTACCCCTTCAAGAGCAACTTCCAAAGTCCATACTTTGTTGGTGTACATAGATTCCATCTCAGATCGCATTGCATCCAGCCATTTCACAGAGTCCCCACTCGTGATGGCCTGCTCGAAGCTAGTTGGGTCATCATCTTCCATGATGCAATCCTCGCTCCCACCATCTACAAGAAAACCGTAGTATCTCTCAGGTGGATGAGGAACCCTACTAGATCGGCGGAGAGACTGAGGTTCGTTGAGAGCTATCGAATTCTCTGGTTCCACCAAATCGTCAGTTGTAGTCTGTGCTGCTGGAACATCTTCCAGTTCTGCCTCATTGCCACTAATTTCTTTCATAAGAAAACCCTTTTCTAAATAGGTGGAATTTTGAGAAACAAACACCTTTTGTTCCTCAGAGTGGTAGAAGATATACCCTCGCGAATGTTTGGGATATCCTATAAACTTGCACAGAACTGACCTTACCTCGAGCTTGTCCGGATTTTGTGTTTTCACATATGCCAGGCAACCCCATATCTTAACATAATTAAGATATGGTCTCTTTCCTTTCTATATCTCATTTGGAGTGGTTGGCACAGATTTGGTGGGAACCATATTCAATAGGTCTGCAGTTGTCTCCAGTGCATATCCCCAAAAGGAAATGGGTAACTCATCAGTGCTCATCATTGAGCGCACCATATCTAATAGGGTGTGATTCTTCCATTCCGATACACCGTTGTGCTGTGGTGTATACGGAGGAGTAAGCTGAGAGAGAATCTCATACTCTTTTAGATAGTCCAGAAACTCATTGCTCAAGTATTCTCCTCCTCAATCAGATCGAAGGATCTTAATACTTTTACCCGTTTGGTTCTCGACTTCGTGCTTATATTCTTTGAATTTCTCAAAAGCATCAGACTTGTGTTTCAACAGAAACACATGTCCGTATCTTGAGAGATCGTCAGTGAATGTAATGAAGTATGAGGAACCATTCCTGGCATGTGTAGACATGGGACCACATACATCACTATGTATCAGTCCCAAGAGTTCCGTAATTCTTTCTCCGTATCCACTAAACGGAGTTTTCGGTCATCTTGCCTTTGAGACATGACTGACAAGTTTCATAAGATGAAAATTCGAACGAATTCAAATATCCGTCCTTATGTAACTTAGCTAGTCGTGTCGCATTGATATGACCTAGTCTACAATGCCACAAGAAAGATTCATTCATTTCTGAACTCTTCCTCTTGTGTGTGTTTTGTACATTAAGAACTGTGGTTTGATTTAGAACGTATATGCCATTATTTAAAGAGCCTAATCCAATCAACTTTTGATTCAGGAAGATATTCATAAAATTATCATGTACTACAAAATTATATCCTTCTTTACTTAATAAAGAAACTGATATAAGATTGCATATCAGGGTCGGTATGTAATAGCATTCATTTAGAATCAATGTAATACCATTTGGTAATACAAGATGATATTCGCCAACTGCTTTGGCTGCAACATTTGCACCATTCCCTACTTTTACGGAATGATCACCCTATCCTGGTTCTCTACCTTTCGTTAGCCCATGTAACATATTACATATGTGGGATCCTGATCTGGTATCTAATACCCAGGACGTAGAGTGAACCAAGAAACAGTTCTCGATAATCAACATGCTTATTCTTCGTTTGGGCGGCGGGGGAATCCGGATATGTCCCTATTCCCTGCTCAGTCTTATAACAATTAAAAGAAAAAACGGAACCAATGTTTCCCTGCTCAGTATTACAAGTGGGTTTGGTCAATACATCCATATTATTATCTTGATTAAGGCCTGACATGGTCGCTACCTGGAGAGAGAGAGAGAAGAAAACACTTTAGCGTATGCTATTGCAAGATTAGATTGGTTATTATCTTATCTAATCAGGATGGCTCCCACTGTTTTTATCAAATCTTCCTTCAAACCCTAAAAGGTAAGACTAGTCGGGATTAATTACATCTTACAAGTTCGCCAATCTTTCAGCCAGGCCAGTGTTGGTACTTTGAGGGAGGTTCCCCGTGCTTTCGCACGGACCAAATTAAAATAAACCTCATTTTCCCAGAGGCATAACCCCGTTAATACCTTTCTAGACACCTACTTGATCGGCTAATTATGATGTGTAAAACTCTCCCAGGAGTAACTCTTACTCGCAGTGGGTATCGAGATCCAACTATCTCATAGAAGGTATGCAATCTCATTGCAAATTTCAACACTTGAAATTCCCGATAATACTTTTTCCCCTAGCGTCCTATGACCTTGACGCAGGCTAAACAACCCATAGTCCGCTAGTCAAGTTCAACCCGTGCATTTCCTGATTGAATTAAACCCACCCATACGACCCTTGACGCAGGCCAAACAACGCCGTACGAATACCCTAATTCAATCGTATCTCATGCTACAGATAAGTACTAATCAGCTATCGTACACTACGCCTTGACGCAGGCCAAACTACCGTAGCACGAATACTAAATATTACTTATTTGAAATGACGGAGGGCTACGTCAGGTTTTTATGAAAACCTTTTGCGTAATGAACTTGATATCATTGTAGAAACAAGTGATTTTGAAAAAGAAGTGTTTTTAGGCTTTTACTAGTTTCACTAAAGAGGTCACTCCCGGTGAAGGGATCTCGGCTCTTTCCTTATCGAATAAGGTGCAGGATATTTCATAAATACGGCTATGCAAAGCAAGAACTATAGAAGCAATCAAAAACAAAACCGAGTGAGTTGTAGTATCTGCTAGTTTCACTAAAAAGGTCACTTCCGGTGAAAGGATCTCGACTCTTTCCTTATCGAATAAAGTGCTGGATATTCTACAAGGAATACCGCTATGCAAAGCAAAAACTAGAGCTACCCTTTTTGAAAATTTGATTCTACAACATCTTTTAGGTTTCTTTTCTTTCATTAATCTCATTAATGAAGTCCCATCATTTATGCTTCCTAAGCATCACAAAAGAAACGAAAATACAATGTACGCTTATGCCATCTGCATTCGCCACAGTGTCCCGTTATGCACCGTTAGGTTACTTAACTAACGGCATAGCGGGGCGGGACTAGCGCGGATGAAAAATATAAGCAACGTTTATTATATATCATATATACAATAATAAAGCATTCGTCTCACGCATATAAGTGATCACATCACAGAATATCAGCAGCAGAAGATAACATATGAAATATTGGATATACTAGGAGATCCGTGTTTTATTTTAAGCCTGTATAATACACGGATTCCACGGTCGTGATGAATAGCCAAACCCATATCCCTAGACCCCTACGAGAGCGGCAAGCAACCCTACCAATTCTAGAGTTAGGAGACCCGGACTCGACTCCTCGAGATGGTCTCCCACTGGACCCTAGAACCCGGTTACTTGTGCTCCCCTCCTTGGGTCTATCCTAATACGGAAAAGTAAATAATATACAACAATGGTGACATCATCCTCAACCCGGAAGTGCCCCAATAAAAGAATATTACATACAATGAATTTTACATGAATGAAAATAAAAACTCTCATCTCACATAAAAACCCCGGCTATTCAAAACACGACGATCCAATATAACATATCACAGCAACACATAACATCACATGTCATCAACGTAAATAAATATGCGTATCCCAATTGTTGTTGACATATAGCAACGAAACCGGCAATAAACCACATATTACACTTACGGTCGCAGAAAATAAAATGTCAAACTACAACATTTGGAATCCACAATCACCTTAGACATCATAAACCCGAAATATCACATACTTCGCATTTCATGCCTAACAATATGAATTCCAAATATTGTATCACATTCCAGAAAAAGTTAGACGACGTTAAACATTCCGATCGAATCAACAAACACCCAAAATTTCCCAAAAAGCTCAACACTTGAGCGTAGTTTAAAAATACCCAGTACATGCCACAGTACCTATGGACCAGCCGTAGAAGGGTTAACCCTTGCCTCACCTATGCCACCGCGGAACTACCGCAAACCCTAGTGTTTGGCGGCAGTTCTTACGGTCACAGAATCGAGTTAGGGTTTCGTTCTTCTAGAGGGTCCACCGCATTACTTGCATGATTTTTGAATGTTCTTTAACTTGAAAAAAAATCCAATGCTTGGAAAATTTCCAGCGAGGGTTAAAGTGGGTATTTGATATCCGTTCGAACTTTTTAACACCGTCTAAATAACCCGAAACAAAACTAGAATTACGAATACGAAACACTCCGAATAGCTAATGCATAAAGATAACATCACATGCAAATTTTGCAAAAACTAGCAACACCTGAAATACCAAACCCCAGAGACTGGAACAATGTAAAAATTTGAACCCAGAACCCTGCACAAAAACCGGCCAGATCGGTTATTTCCTCATTGTGCTCGGCCAAAATCCGGCGATAGGGGTTCAAATTTCTACTGTGTTCATGTTGCATCTCATACAACATTCTGCAGTTACTTCAAAAAATTTGACTCTCAGAAAATTTCGACAGAAACTAGGGTTTTAAATCGGGTGTTCGGAGTATTTTTGGTTTCGTAATCCAACAAAGTTTGTCTAATTCTCTAGCTAGGCTCTGATACCACTGTAGGGTTCCTAAGCACGACAGCAAGGTTTCGGATGGCATCATCCATGCCAAATTAAAATTTTGCCATGCTAAACGAACCATAACCTAGGATGTTTAACTAGAGAATCATACGAAAACTATATATAAACAACTTTACAACTAAGTGAGTAGGAATTACAACCTTTGTAGTCCGTTCCTTCACTTCTATAGCTCCTTGTTGTGGTCCTTTCGCTGCGATCAACGAACTCCCAGACTTTTGAAAGGCTCCACAAGATGTATGATGCATGATTACTAGAAGTCTTCAAAGTCTATGATGATCTACATCGAGAAAACACGGGCTCAAGCTATCACTTCACTAATATGGAATTAGTGAAGCAAACACCCTAAACTATATGGCTAGTATAGAAGAGGATGATGAAGTAGGAATTTTGCTCACTTTAGAATTTAATTTCTCACTATTTTCTTTATCTCCTCAAAACTAAAGAGAGAGAGAGAGAGAGAGAGAGCTTGAAGGAGATGAAGAAAGAAGAAGATGAATGAATAATGAGCTTGAGGTTAGAAATGCAACCATGGTGAGTATATGTCATGGCTGACCTATGCAGAGAATAAACCATGGCTAATTGATTAGGGTTAGGTTAATAAATATCTTAGGTAAAACAAAAGAAGTGGACTTAGTCAATGGTTCTACAAGCTTCATCCAAGCTCAACCATGACTAATTCCAAGTTTATTTGAATTACTTAATATAAATAAAAAACCTAACCATTATCATATAGCATGGTGTTAGTCTCATACACCCAAGTTGCATGTGTAACTTAGCATGTCACAATATTATATATCACATATATAATTTTGTGAACAAAAGAAAACTATACAATAAACATATATCACATATATGTTAAATGTATAATAAGTGAGAAAAATACTTAAGTGAGCATATATTAGTTAATGTAATTTAATATATCAAATATATAATTATACATTAAATTATTAAATCAACACTTGATTTAATAATCTGATTATATCACATATAACCGACTAATATAATATGTATCATTTTATCGAATCAACACTTGATCCGATAACCCGGTTATATCACATATAACCGGACGATATCACATATCACGAGAATAGAATACGGTATCATATATACGTATTAATCTCGGTCCCGCACATATCACATATGTGCTCCTACTTCGTTTCGACTAAGTCAGGAAACCTCTGTGTAGGACTCTAAAGACTCGTCAATACGCCGGCAGTATGTGGTGATCATATCAGTCACCCATAAGCCGTCAGCGGTCAGCTAAACGTAACGGCCATCCGGGTATTGAGCGATCAGAAGATCAACAAGCAAGCCTGCTCATACTCCTGCGAATCCAATCAGTAACACTACCGTACAGTCCGGTCTCTTCGTCTGATATGTCACATATCCAGTCTAGGAGTGGTAAACGTCAGACCCCAGTAACCGATAAGTCGTGTCGATGTGAGGCTCATAACAGGTCGAGAAACTACTGATAACACTTACCAGTAGATCTCCATATCAACCCTGGCCAGGGACTTCTTGTTATAGCCAATCGAACACAACGCAACATCAACCCCCAATACCGGGAGAGACGAAACCCCCCTATCGCTCATTGCCTCCATGTGATTCGGGACTGTACCCAAAAGCCACCGTTTTGCACGTTCTCTTGAACGTGGTAAGATGAAAATCAAAGCACAGTGGGAATCAAACAAGACTCTATGACGATCTCGGGTCTACAGACTAACCTGTACCAGTGTCACTAGAGAACTGCTATCTGACAATAGGTATAATACCAACTAGGAGTTCTCGGCATGTCCATTCAGTGTACCCAGTCTCCACTAAGTACCCTATACCATCTTTGATGTCAAACACCAATGGATGTGGGATCATCCATCGCCCATCATATGGGTCAAGAAGCGTATACGCTAGTCTACTCTGGAATATCGATGCCCTATCTCGATACACCCTCGACTAGGAACAATTATATGATGTACTGGTGGACTACCCTAGCCCCACTAGTATGATCTCCATCATAGTCCTAGTAGTCAAGTACACATCCTAAGGGCTTTATCAACATGTGAGAGAAAGACGGTATCACAATACAAGTCAACATGTTAAGACAAAGAGCAACCAGATAACATACTATCATGTCGAGTAAGAAAGTTCTCTCTATATATATCCAAGCATCCACTATAATATACATCATATGTACAATAATGGCCTCTAAGGCATATACATAACTAACAAAATTTCCACCTAATTTTGATTTTCCCTTAATAATTAAATCCCCACATTATCTTAAGTGTGGTGTGAGTCTCATACACCTATGTACAATGTATCATTAAGCATGACACAAAGAAATAACACAATAATATATCTCACATATATATTAAATGTACAAGTGAGAAAAGAAATCCTTAAGTGAGCTAATATTTGTTAATGTATATTAATATATCAAATATAGAATCATACATTAAATTATTAAATCAACACTTGATTTAATAATCCGGCTATATCACATATAACCGACTAATATCATTTATATCAACTTATCGAATGAACACTTGATTCGATAACCCGGCTATATCATATATAACCGACCGATATTACATATCGTGAGATAAGAATACGGTATCACATACACGTATTAATCTCGGTCCCGCACATATCACATATGTGCCCTACTTTGTTTCGCTTGAGCCAGGAAACCACTGTGTAAGACTCTAAAGGCTCGTCAATACGCCGGCAGTAGATAATGATCATATCAGATACCCACAAGTCGTCAGCGGTACTAGCTGGACGTAACGGCTACCTGGGTATTGAGCGATCAGAAGATCAATAAGTAAACCTGCTCATACTCCCGTGAATCCAATAAGTAACACTACCGTACAGTCCGGTCTCTTCGTCTGATATGCCGCATATCGAGTCTGGGGGTGGTAAACGTCAGACCCCAATAACTTGATAAGTCATGCCGATATGAGGCTCATAACGGGTCGAGAAACTACTGATAACACTTACCAGTAAATCTCATAATCAACCCTGGCCAGGGACTTCCTGTTATGGCCAATCAAGCACAGCGCAACATCAACTCCCAATACCGGGAGAGACGAATCCCCTCCTATCGCTCATTGCCTCCATGTAACTCGGGACTGTACCCAAAAACCACTGTTTTGCATGCTCTCTTGAACGTGGTAAGGTGGAAATCAAAGCACGGTGGTAATCACACAAGACTCTATGACGATCTCGGCTCTACAGACTAACTTGTTCCAGTGTCACCAGAGAACTACTATCTGACGATAGATATAATACCATATAGGAGTTCTCGGCGAGTCCTGTTCAGTGCACCCAGTCTCCACTGAGCACCCGTATACCATCTTTGATGTCAAACACCAATGGATATGGGATCATCCATCGCCCATCAAATGGGTCAAGAAGCGTATATGCTAGTTTACTCTGGAATATCGATGCCCCGTCTCGCTACACCCTCGACTAGGAACAATTAAAGGATGAACTTGTGGACTACCCTGGCCCCACTAGTATGATCTGCATCATAATCCTGATAGTCAAGTATACATCCTAAGGTCTTTACCAACGTGTGAGAGCAAGACAGTATCACAATACTAGTCTACATGTTAAGATAAAGAACAACCAGATAGCATACTATCATGTCGAGCAAGAAAGTCCTCTCTATATATGTCCAAGAATCCATTATAATATACAATCATGTACAACAATGGCCTCTAGGGCATACATACAACTAATAATGGATAGTATACGGTAGTCAGTATGAAGACGGTTCGCAGGACAAAATATATTAGTTTAAGAACATCGCAGTCCATTATCGCCATGTTGGAGACGAATATTAGTTTAAGGATATTTCGGTCCAACATTCCTATGTTTGGGACGAATATTAGTTTAGGGACATTTCGGTCCAACGTTCATCTTGTGCGCACGTGTATTTGTTACGTGGCGAAGTGAATGATAATGACATGGGATGCGCCCAATTTGGGGTGCGATCCAATTTGAAGGCATTTATGTTTCCTTCAAAGATATACATATATGTATTGTATATAGCCGAAGCTCAATATAAGACTTGCATCTATATGGGATGTGTATCAATATGAGGTGTATACATCAATATGGAAATGCACAAATGTGGGATGTATCATTCCCTGAAGACAAGGAGTTGTTGTTGGTTGTCAGGACCCGCCACCTCTCTGAAGACGTTGAGGAATTACAACGACATATATCAGAGATGTGAAGAGATCTACGCTTGAACTAAATCTCGTAGTTAAGATCATGGTGGACCTAAGAATCATTAGTCTTATATGAGACTAAAATAAAGATCATTAATCATATATCGGACTAAGATCAAATAGGACATCACTAGCATATAGGCTCGGTTAATTAAAGAAGAAGCTCGAGCTTCACAGACTTAGCCAATTTGGGGCTAACATTGGATTTTTATACTACCTAGTAGTGCTAAGCACTCAGATATATAGCACTGACATGTGTTTCACATGAGGCGCGGAAATAGTGCTAAGTACTGGTCTTTTCTAGCGCTCACGTGTGTTTTACGTAAGGCGCTCAGCTTTGGGCACTCACTTGTGTTTCACTTGAGGCACTAAGTTTTTTAGAAATTTAATCTATGTTGATATTTTTAGAGAACTTAAACCTCTCTTAATGGTATTTTGACTATTAACGATCACCAAGATCACTATTTTAAGAATCTAAGATCCTGTTCTTTAAGAACTAAGATCTTAATTTTAAGAAACTAAGTTCCTGAAGTATTATAAACTCCATTTTCTTCATGATTTTTTTATCCATGTTTTCCCCTGAATCTTTGATTCTCAAGAACAAGAACTTCCTGATAAGAATTAAATTCTCAACTTGTGGAAGACTTATCTTATGAATCTCAGATCCAGAGAAAAAACTAAGTTCTTTTAAAAGGTTCAACCCTTAGATAGATAAATGAGATATTTTGATCTCTATGTTTTCTTTATCTAGAGTTTGAGAGGAGGAAGATCATCTTTCTTCTTTATTGAGCATTAAATTCTCTGTATTTTTGTGGACGCTTTTGGAGAGCCTTCTATATTTTTTTTACAGAAACTTATGGAGGATCTCCTCTTTTATTTAGAAAGAGAGATCATTGGTCATTGGGATCCACCGCCTCTTCGAAGATACTGAGAGATTACAGCGCTATATCCTATTCATCAGGGGGAAGAATAGGTTAGAACCTAAACTCCTAGCTGCTGAAAAAGGTTTCTTTGTGTTCGCGCACATGCGTCACACATGCTGCGCATGTGGCGGTCGCACGTGCGTTGCACGTGGCAGGCCTACATAGGCTTATGCATATACGCATTATGGGAGGGCAGCTAAGGCCCTAGCTTGGAGAACTAAGCTCCTTTGAGTATTGAATCCTATTTTTTCTGAGAGATATCCCCTCTTATTTATAGGGAAGTGGTAGAGAAGTGATCTCTTTTTTTCCGATGTGGGACTAAAAATATATATCTCATGTGGTAGAGCATTACTTAGACCATACATGCATAACACATTTGCTCATAACTTTTGATTCCGGAAGAGTTATGAGACTCGTAACATATCAAATCTAAGGACTTATCGAGACGCTTTCGATACCATCAGAATTTACATGATTCTCATTCGGGAGTTGGGCAAAATACAGCCCGGAAAATACTAGTTTGCAGTTTCTTAAGTGTATTGCTGCCTTTTGATACCTTGGGATCTTTTGCGCAGAAATTTTAAACAGGAATAGTGCTCACTGGAGGTGAGTACACCGGACGGACTCGCCGGAAACTTCTAAATGGTATTATGCATATCGTCAGATAGCAGTTCTCTATTGGCATGAGTATAGATTAGTCCCTTGACCTAAGATTTTCATTTGTCTCATGTGAATTCCCACTGTACTTAGATTACTACCCTATCATAGCTCAAATGAGTCATGAAAAGAGGTTTTAGTTGGGTACAGTCCCGAGATACATAGAGGCATTGAGTGATTGTCAGGAATCCGTCTCTCCTAGTATTAAGTGTCGATGTCGCACTGTGTTCGGTTAGCCATCACCATAAATCTATGGCCATGGTGGATGAGATTTACTAATAGGAGTTCAGTAATTTCTTGGTTGGGGATGAGCTTTACTCCAGCACGGCTTATCGGGTTATTAGGGGTCTGACGTTATCCACCCGCTAGACCTGGTATGCGATACTCTTAGACGAAAAGACCAGACTGTACGGGGATTATCACATTCAGGCTCAGTAGGGTACGGACGGACTTGATTGTCGACCTCCCTTTTGGCATATACCTGGGTATCCATTACGTACAGCTGGTGCCATTAACGTGCTTGTGATTATGAATTTATCCAGTAACTCACTGCCAGAGTATTGTCGAGTCTTTAAAGTCCCACATGGAGGGTTTTCCCGGTTCAGGCGATATGATGTAAAGACCATATATTGATACATGCAGGGGTCTAATTAAATACGTGTACTGGCTACAGAACTTTAATCTGACGGTTGATAATACTAGCCGGCTTAGGATTAAGCCGGATTATTAGATCAAGTTTTGATTTAAGAATATACATATATATATTTTGATATATATATATATATATATATATTCTAGTATTATTGTTCACTATTCATTTTCTCTCTTTTGGTTATCCGTAGTTTAATACGTATGCGTATATATGTAGCGATTCATATACCGGGGATCTATTCTGTATTTAAACAGAATATCTTCTAGAAAGAGAACACCTCATTTGTGAATATTCAAGAAAATGAGGTGGAGGTGAGATGGAAAGTGTAGCATGTAGAGATTGATGGGCTTCAATTGTTTATTCTAAATGGTTATGTCACAATTTATTTTAATGGTTGAAAATAGATATGAAGCCATTCTTTCACATACACATTCTAGCCATTTTTTTCATTATAAGAGCTCTTTCTCTTCATCTTCCTCCTTCGCCTTCTTCTTGTTCACTCTCTTGAGTGATTAAAAGAGAGAGAGTTTTTGAAAGTGGAAAAAATCCCACATCCCCACACTCCATTTCTAGCAAGTTTGGAATGTCGGTTACTTCACTAGGTGAAACTGTAGCTTGGATCAGTTTCCCTCAGGTGGATCATCTTCGGTAAGGACGGTTGCCACGTCCCGCTTTCCAAAAGAAGTAGGAGCAGGCACGTGATGAGACCCACGACGTATTTATTTCGAGAACGTCATTTCCCGAAACAAATACGGTCAGCGTTTATAAGCAATATAAGAATGACAAGTAATGACATGATAATGAAAATTCAACTTTATATATATTTACATTCCAACTTTTGCAGAATTTAAAATGATACAAGATGTCTGAACGAGAAACAAAAAATAAAAGTGCCTAAACAGGTGGCATACAGAAAATAAAGGCTGAAATGAAAACTAGGGAACGGTTGCAGCAATGATCTGGTCGTAATCCTCAACAATAGGTTCCACTTTCTCAGTCTCTAGATCATCTAACGAACATTCTAAAGAAACAAAAGATTGGTAAAAATGTCAATGCGGTAAAGGACAACATGTAAGTAGAATATGAATTCTAATGTAGTTATGACAACTATATGCATATGACAAAGTATCATGAGTATGACAATATGTATATAAGTATGGCAATTTAACATGAGCATGTCAAACAAATATAGCATGGCCGTATAGTGTAGGTATAGTGAGCATGTAACAAGTAAAAATGATAAACATGTAATGAATAGCAATGTGTCCTAAAGAGGTCACTAAAAGGTTAAATTATTCTAACGTCAGTTCAAATATGAATATCAACCAATCTTAAAAGTATTCTCAAACTCAAGATTAGGGCCCCAAGAGCAAGGAATCATGAGCCCGAATCAAGAATGTTAGTAACAGGACTTCGATCGTCGTCGAAATATTCCAAACCCAAGAGTAGAGCATCAAAGGCTTGGAAACATGGGCTCTCGTGATAGATTGCTTGTGTTAGTAGACATGAATTCATGAACTAAGGGGACTCCTGAGATTTTGTTGGAGTCACACTTAAACTACCCCAACACTCCGTGTATATTAGTCTATTATTAAAGTTGCAAGCCTTAATCGAATCCATGAATACAAATGGTGATGTAATATCAAGATTGAGTTCATGTCAAGCTCGTGTAGTCATGTCAGGTGCAATTCATGTCATTTGTATTCATAGATTGAGTTAAATTGGTTTCAGGTTTACTATTTGAGTTCATATATTCATGTCAAGTTTTAAGTATTAATGTCAAGTTATACTCATAGTTCAAGTCAAGTCAAAGGTATTCATGTCAAATGATATTCATGATTTAAGTTAAGTCAAGTATATTATACAATGGTCTGAGTACAAGTCTTTGTAGATGCAATAAACAAGCGGTGCATAGCATTTATTAAGACAAGTATGATGTTCAAGTAATGACAAGAAACAATACTTTAAAAAATGTTATGTACAACTAATTACTTAAGTCATTTGCATTCAGAATATAAACGGATAAATATTTCTCTGTGTTATGCAAATATGAGTTCAAGTCTCTCCTAAATACGACTATCGATTTGAGAGATATACATGTTTTCATATCGTCATGCATAACAGATCAAAATCTGTTCAGCACCGCCGCATATTTTTTAAACACAGTTTGAGTCGATTTCCATCAGGTTTCAAGTTTAGAAGATTATTCGTAGATTGTAGGTCTTTCGGTGTACATAACCAAACAACTAAGTTTCACGCGATTTGGATTTTTGAAGCTCTAGTTATGGTCATTTTAATATCAAGGTTTAAAACAGAAATTCTGATTTCTGAACAGCAAATATGTGTTGTATTGGAGAGCATATATCGGGTGTTCTATTCATTTTTGGGTCACTGGGTATATAGTAAATTCTAGTTCTGTCAATTATGTATCTATACATCTAATGTTTATCACGAACAGATATCGGAAGCTCAGGTTATGTCATATTTAAAAACAGTGTGCGAATAATGACAAATTCTGTCCAGATTCGTCATTTAATCTTGTAACGCAGTTTTCTATATTTTAAGTAGATTTTCAAGGAATTGGTATAACTAAGTAAATCTAGTTCTTTCGATCTAGATATCCGAAACACTTGAGTTTGTTCAATTTGAACAATGATAGACCGGGTTATGTGTCTTAGAAATTGATCGATAAAAACAGTTTTCATATTTTGAAAAAAAAAACAGTGACTAAAAGTGTCATAAATCTCAAACCGTTGTTCAGTTCGATATAAAAATTTTATTATAGACCTGAAATTCTATCTAGTATTGTTAAGTATTGATATGTCATGTGTGAGAATGAGAAAATCATGGTATGTATTCGTAACTTCATTTTCTTTTATACAATATGTTATGATATGAATCATACGTTCTCATAAACTACTGATATGAAATATTCATTCATGATTATACACAAAGAATTATGACTACTATATACATGAAAGCAAATATTATACCAAACCATATATGCATTAGAACATTTAATTTATTTTATAAATGTTATTTAGCATAGGGATTACCAAAGTATGTGCAAGAAGAAATTTAGATAAAGACATGATAAGAGGAAGGAGATTCAAAAAAATGGAAAGCTAGAAGGGAAAGAAAGAGGGGGATGAGAGGGGTGAGAGAGAAGGAACATATATGTACAAGCCGGTATCGTCACCGGGCTTGTCCGTCCGACGATAGCCTCGCGTTTTAGCGAGACTTTTTTTGAGAGCTTCTTCATAATTTTCTTCGAGGACTTTACATGAAGAGAAAGAAGGAGATGAATGATATTTGTGAGGAAAAATAGAAAGAGAGAAGTTGTTCTTCTCTCTTAATTTTTTTAAAAGAATAAGAAGAAAAAAGTAAGATGAATATATAAAAAGTTATGTTATATTAATTCAAATTAATATGAATTGATAATAGGAGTTGAGGAGAAAATGAAAGGGTCACCATTCATTTGGGAGTTAAGGAAAATGAAAGGTCTCATTTATAGGTTATGAGAAGGGTATTAAAAAATGCTTAGAATAATTACAAGATTGGGGGTTCGAACATGCTACTTATAGAAAAAAAATATATAAGAACTTAACCAATGAGCTACAAGGTTATTCATGCACATATTTAATAAGAATTAAATATATGTTATTACTTGAAAAGAAAGGGGGCTAAGCAAAAAGAAAAGAAAGAATTCAAATGGAACTATTTTGGCTTGAGTTTTGGGCTTTGAAAAATTATAGAATAGGTAAAATAGAAGGAGAGATAAACTAATATATTTAATAGAAAATAAAATATACGGGGATACCTAAAAACAAATAAATACAGTATTTTATAAAAAGAAGAATGATATGAAGATATAGGAATTTTAGTATCGTTACAGCGGTCGCCTCTCAAGCTTATTCCCGACGGCATATGTAGAGTTTGGAAGGATCTTCCATTAATAGGTGGACACGCGACAAAGATTGTAATTTCTAGAACCTTGTTTATTGTTTTCTAGTTTAGTGTTTTGGAACGGATTCTAGGTTGCGATTTTCTCGCGCTGGGTAGAAATTTTTTTCGCGCTTTCCGCTTCCGCTGCGTGTTGGCCACAAGCGCCGAGGGAACGCTAACACTATTTTCTACATTAAAAGAGACATAGTCCTTATAAGAACTTTCTATTCTTTCTCGAGATCAAAGAAAAAAATCACTCCTAAAACGAGAAATTATATTCTCATGGAGGGATTTTGATATCAAAATCTAGGATCTAGGGAAACACTTTAGTTTTCCCATCACAAAAATAATAGATCAAGAGTACAAAGTTAAAGTTTTTCTGCATGAGACATTGTTCCCCACATAATCATGGGACATAGTTCCCCAAGAATATGTCTGCCTAAGAACTTATGATCTATATATCTAAAACAATAAAAAGATCTTAAGAATGGTCAAAAAGACCTACTTCTTAAAGAAGCCCAAGCTTCAAAAACATAAGTTTGATGATTAAAAGAATTATCTCCTGAAAGTTTAAGTCTTTCAAAACATATCTTAGACTCCCTAAAAACCCTAACCTGGCTTGTGCCATGTGCAAGACTTGAGCATTGAAGCTCCATATGGCTGCACCACATTAAAAGCATGTGGGCAAATGCCAAAACCAAGCCGAGTCCCTAAGAACTCCATTTGGCTGCACTATGTGAAAAACACGTGAGCTTATGCCAAAGGCCTTAGCCGACTCAAGCCGATGCCGTTATGCGCCAGTGCTACATGATATGCATGTGCGCTCAAGCCACGCCAAGTTAATGCCACCGCACGCCACGTGATATGCACGTGGGCATGCGACTGAGCCGCGAGCCGATACTCGAGCCGTGAGCCATGTGACAAGTTATATGTGCCAATCATGTTTGGGTTTCAAACAGACTCAATCTTAGCCCCAAATCGGCTAAGTCCTAAAGCCTAAGCTTCATTGAGCCCATATGCTTAAAATCATCTAAGTTTATCTTAGTCTCAAACAAGGCTAACGATCCTTAGATAAAGCCTAAGTATCCCATGAACTGACAGACCTCACAAATATGAGATATGCATCCTAAGTTCACCCCCGTTGGCAAATCAAAATACCAATATGGGCCCTGTCAAGGAAATGCTTGACACAAATCATGAAATATAAATACGGATTTGGACTAATCTGCGCCCTACGGGCGACGACATAAATTAGTGTACATATACAATCTAAGGGCAACCCAAAATAAATTAAAACACGACACATAAAGAAGTAAACTGGAGTGCAAAAAAAAGTTATCATTCGTGATAACGTAATTAAATGTAGGGGTTTTCGCCTGCAAGAAAGATCCCTCCCCACAATCAATAAATCTCTCACCCTGAGAGGAAATCTGAAGTTAGCTATATCGGTCGCATCATTCCAAACCTTCGATATACGGCGCTATAAATCAACTTAGTGTCTTCGGAGAGGCGGATGGATCATACCTATGCATCTGCCCCCAAATTCAGACAAGACGTTCGACACCAGTCCGTCTCTGTTTTCGATGTTAAACAGTACTCCATGCAGCCTCACGATCTCCTGCATATATCTCTCTATAAGGGACACAGTCGATTGTCCTACTCGAAAGGGAATGAAATGAGCCACCTTAGTAAGACGATCGACTATAACCCAGATTGCATTGTTACCTCTTGGACTTCGTGGTAGTGCCTTTACAAAATCCATAATGATATGCTCCCATTTCCACTCGGGTATTGGAAGCGGTTGCAACAATCCGGTTACCCTCTAATGCTCCATTTTCACCTGCTGGCATACTATACACTTGGAGACAAAACGGGTGATCTCTTTCTTCATTCCATTCCACCAAAAATGCTCCCTAAAATCCATGTACATCTTGGTGCCTCCCGGATGTACAGAATAAACTGAATTGTGCGCCTCTGTTAGAACTTCTTCTTGAATATCACCCTTCGGTACACATAGCCAACTGCCAAACCTCAAAGAACCATCTTTGTGAGTCAGAAAATCTGTTCTCAAACTAGCATCAACCAATCCACGGAGCTTTTGCAACTGAAAATCCCCGGCTTGTACAGCTTTAATGTGATCCACAAGAGAAGATTGTACCTGCAACTGCCAGAGCTATCCGGATGTACCCAGTGTAACTACCTCCAGTTCGAGTCTCTGAAAGTCTTCAGGAATTCCCTTCTGATAAGTCAACATCATAGCCGCTGGCCTACGACTGAGGGTATCGAGCATAATGTTCACCTTCCCCGGGTGATACGATAAGTCTAGATCATAATCTGCCATCAATTCTAACTACCTGCATTGTCTCATGTTTAGCTCTTTCTGGGTGAACACGTACTTCAGGATTTTGTGGTCCATGTACATTTCCACCTTCTATCCTAACAAATAGATCATCTAAATATTTAGTGCAAACACAACTGCAGCCAATTCTAAATCATGTGTCAGGTAGTTCTTCTCGTGGGTCTTCAGCTGATGAGAAGCGTAAGCCACTACTCAACCATGCTGCATCAAAACACAGCCAAAACCCTTTCCAGAAGTATCATTGTGAATCGCCAAACCTCCAGAGATATCTGGTATGGTCAGAATTAGGGCCGTGGTCAGCTTTTGCTTCATTAGCTCGAAAGCCAGAGTGCACTCTTCCGACCAGACATAAGGTACCTCCTTCCGCGTAACTCATGTTAAAGGCACTGCTGCTCTGGCGAAATCTTGAACAAATCGTCGGTAATATCCACCAAGTCCCAGAAAACTCCTGATCTCAGCTACAAGCTTTGGTGTCGGCCAGTCTCTGATAGATTCTATCTTCATCGAATCCACTAAAATGCCATCCCCAAAAACAACATGTCCTAAAAACTGCACCTTATCGAGCCAGAATTCACACTTGCTCAGTTTAGCATAAAGTTTCTCCTTCCACAGAATTTGCAACACAATACATAGGTGCTTGGAATATTCCTCCTGACTCCTGGAGTAGAATAATATGTCATCAATGAATACCATGACAAACTGGTCCAAATATGTGGAGAAAACCCGATTCATCAAATCCATAAATATAGCAGGAGCATTGGTAACACCGAACGGCGTCACTAGAAACTCGTAATGGTCTTACCGGGTTTGAAAAGTTGTGTTTCATAAATCATCCGCCTAAACCATGATTTAGCGATACCCTGACCAAAGGTCATACTTCCGTTGTGCCGCTCTGATAGGAACTTAATGGTATTGAACGTGATACGACAATTTTGAAGAAACGAAGACACGAGAATGTATCGGGTTCAGAAAGAAACATAAGACGAAATAGGATCGACAAGAAAAGTACAAAGATGAAGAAATGAAAAAACATATTTGAAAACCCGAGAACGATATAAGCTAATAAGGCAGATAGAGATTTGACAATAATATGTGGCAGGGTAATACTCAATCGAGAAAGGAATCTAAGGTAGAACTTCAAATCACTCAAGCAGAGTACCACATTGTAACTATACTGTAGTTCATAATTATAACCACATAGCACTACCAAGTTACCCAAAACTCTGCCGGATAGGGTCAAAATATGCAGGACACACTATAGGAATCCTAGTCAGGATAACAAGTTTACAATCTAGACCGAATTGGTGACTTAAATTGTTAAGCCCTGGTCAGAAACTGTAATCTCAATCTAAACCTAGTTTTGATACTAATAAAAGCATGTCACACTCCACTTCCCAAAATACAGAATACGAGGGGTGACCGGGCCAGCCATACTCCTACGGTCAAAGAATAATCACGCCATGGTCATACTTTGGGTTCTAGCATTACATGGTAAACAGTAAACACGGCACAAGTAAAGAAAATCACAATAGCAGTTTTTTTTACATTTTATCAAAAGAGTTCAACTGATACAAGATTCAAATAAATAACTAACCCAAAAGGTAACAAGAGTTCTTTATTGAAAACTGGAGAAGCAACAAAACGGGCGTCGCTCGTCTATATCTCAGCGATCTAGTTGAATTAAGGTAGGTCCTGTTATAGAGCTAGGTTCTCTTCTTCTTCTGAGCATGCATACTCAGGTCGTTAGGGTGACTGATTAGTCTAAAATATTGCATATTTATATGAACATTTTCTTTATTATTATTAACTACTAAAAGGTGTTAATTGTAAATAAAGAACATATGTACGTTTATTTGTAAAAAGATTATTATCATATGTTTCTTCATTTTAATTAATATAATTAGGGAAAATATATATATATAATATTTAAATGAAATATTAGTAATTAAAATATCCATATCATATCAAATATTCCTAAAAAATATTCTTAAAATATTATATTATACAAATGGTTAGGATAATATCTCAAAAATACCAAATACTACTAACACTTTGATTTGAGATATTGTGCAGGTATTAGGTCGGGTCTAAAATCTAAGTAAGAGATCCAAGTCAAATCAAGATATCGAAACCGAATCTGCCAACTTTTAGAAACAAATCGAGGAATCTAGCAACGGTGGAGACTCAGAGCAATATTTTCAGAATCTACATATCAAAAGGATCTCCAAATGTCGACACAAAAAGCCAAAAAAAATCTCAAAACCTAGTTCCACCAAGTTGCGGCGGATCCGCAGCCATACGTGGCGTTATGCGGCGGAAGCGCGGTTAGATATAGGCCGTTGGATGTGAGATTTTGGGATTATGATCTTAACAACATGTACTCACATATGGAATTTAGGATTTCTGGTTTTAAGGACTATATAAGAGACCGAGAGCTGTACATTCAAAATCATCCAAGTGATCATATAATCATCAATTCATTTACCTCCATAAAGAGATAGATTTAGAGCAAAACTAGGGTTCTTGTAATCTACTTTCTAAGGAGAAAAGTTGTAAATGCAATAGTTAATTAATAAATGTATTTAATTCTTTTTTGCATTTATTTTCCGCATTAATTTTTTTACACTTACTTTTACGCATTACTTTTTGCGCATTACTTTTCTGCATATTAATTATAATATCATTCTTCTTCAACCTTTCTTCTAAATCACTGACCATGAGCGAGTAATTCCTTACTTGCTAGGATTTGTAGGATAGGGTAGGATAATGGATGAAAAATCTTTTAACTTCTTTTTGACATTTTAAAGTTTATAAACTTTAGTAAAATAAATGTTAACCTTCTAATCGGGCGCGCTATCAATTTATTGATAGTCACGACCATAATTTGAGATTGTTTAAACACTTATTTTGTTAAGGGCTTGACATGAATAGAGATCAATGAAATGACAAGGGTTAGTAGTGGGAAACCCTAATTCCCTCCAAAAACCCTAATCTACATTCATCACTATCGCTCTAGTTTTAAACTATTAAAAAGATAAAAGAGTCATTTTTAAATATTCATCCATTAACTACTAAGTCCTATGAACCCTACAAGCTTTTTTATTATAAATTTTATATCCGTTTTAAAATAGAACGACAACAACCCATCTTATCTTTTATTAACTCGTCTAAAGCAAGAAAAGAGTTCACGTTTCCCTACGGATGACCCGTACTCATAGCGGTTAGCTACTAGCGATGCCGTCTTGATTACGGTTATTTACAAAACACACTTTTTCGAACGAATAATCAAATGGCGTCGTTGCCCGGGAGATGGTCGTAATTTTTTTCTTGTTATTCAGGTTGATTTCTAATAAAATCTAGCAAATATAAAATAAATGGGAACCAAAACCGCATCTTATATTTTTAACGATTATTGTGCGAGTTTTGCAAGAGAATCTGGAGTAATTAGAGTAGGCAAATAGAGATTCAGAGACTTTCAACTTGGACCAAAGGAGCATAAGGGTGCTCTAAAGAAAATTTAGCAAAAGATCCCTCCAAACGGCGGCGGAACCGCGGTACTTGGGCGCATTCGGCGGCGGAACCGCGGCTCTATTGAGGAATTAGACCCCCAATTTTCTCCGGTATCTTTCTATTATCTTTCTCTCTCCTCTAAAGCTCCAATAAACTAATTTTATTTGCATAATTCTTTGCAGATATCGCCGCTCAAAAAACTTTTTGCGTGTTTTGATTTCATTCTGTTTTTTCATATCTAAACTGGACTCTAAGGGGCAATAAACCCAAATTCAGATTAGGTGGGGATTTCATCACCCTTCCTAGGCCCCACAAATCACAAAACGAGTATACTATCATCCTATATTAATTAAAAAATATCTAGACCAAGTCTCTAAGAACTGTCGCGCTCAATTAGGACAGAGGAGGCTCGTGGGTAATCTATTGCTTATCCGTATTTTTCTTGTGGTGTCTAGGCAAGTGTGACTAAGGAAAGTGGTTACTTAATTAGGCCCGCTATTTCGGTGATTCGTATAGCGGATACCTCTCACTTACCTGGCACTTACCTGGCCACAAGATTGATAAAGAGATAGTAGAGGATTGATCCTATGACTTGTCATTTGAAAGTCTAGGAGTGGTCCAGTGACTTGACCTCTCTATGGATTGATTGTCCATTTTGTGATTTGTTGAGTCAAGCCTCACGTCCGAATTTTTTTTCAAAACAAACCTTCTTAAAATCGTTCTCACACACGCTGCCACGTGCACTAAACCCGCTTAGTGCATGATCAGGTGGACACGGGATTCTAGTGCCCGTTTTGTACGTGTTTTTGCTATCGACTCCGAAGTCGCTACTTTTTCATCTTCTATTTCTTCTCCACCTACCATATCTCCCGAGATGGACAGATCTCCATCGAGTTTTAACGACATCACCTTGCCACCACCTGTAGGTGTGCAAAATCCATCATGCATCTCTCTTCAAGAAAGATGCTATCCCGTACGAGGACCCCTTCCTACGTGCCTGTCTCTTCCACCAGCCAATGGGGATAATTTCGAAATTAAACCCCACTTCATCAACTTGTTGCCCAAATTTCACGGGCTTGAATCTGAAGATGCATACGTTTTTAATTACAGACTAATATTCCAACGGCCGGTACCGATAGAATCTCTGCACTCGAACGAAGTATAGAAATGTTTATTAAACAATCCACACAAACGATGGCTAATTTAACATTTTCTATCCAAACGTTAATGCAACGCACTGCTTCCCACGGTGAAAGCATAAAATCAATTGAAACACAAATTGCACAGTTAAATGCCACAATGATTGAGAGAGAGAAAGGGAAACTTTGATCTCAACCTCTACCAAATCTTGGCCACTCAGAAAGTGAAAATTTCATCCTTCAAAACCATAACGTGAGTGTTGTAACTACATTGAGATCGGGAAGAGTGCTGAATAATCATGTTGGTGAACAAGTTGATGTTGATGATACAGATGATGCTCCGGCTACTACTTCTACTCCTACTTCGTCTGATCCACCATCTTCTTCTGAGCTTATTCTCCGTTCTTCACTAGGCTCGAACCCTCAGCCACTTCCTTGAAGGAATTATCATCTACGATCATCCCAAATACAATTTTGGGATCCATTCCATCCCCATAAACTTCTCCACAAGAATTGGACCCAACCCTTGTAAATAAAACTCCTTTTCCAAACCGGTTGAGGCCAAACAGACCAAGTCCACACATGGAGAAGAATGTGGAAATTTTTAATCAAGTTAACATAAATATTCCTCTCCTAGATGACATCCAACAAGTTCCATCCTATGCGAAAATTCTAAAGGAGTTGTGCACTAGGAAAAGGAAAATTCAAGTACATAAAAATGTTTTCTTAGCGAGTAATATGAGCAATTCTCCCATCCAATATGTGCCCAAGAAACGTAAGGACCCCGGGTGTCCTACAATATCTATTAATATTGGGTGTAAAAATATTAATCGCGCTCTACTCGATTTAGGTGCTAGTGTTAACTATCTCTCTTATTCTGTTTATGAACAATTAGGCACAGAAGAGTTGAAACATGCACACTGCACTCTCCAGATGGCCGATCGATCTATTACCCATCTTAGGGGTGAGCTAGAGGACATGTTGATCAAAATCGTGGACTTTATATTCCCTTTGGACTTTATAGTTATAGATACACAGCCTGTGGCAAACTTACGGAACCAAATTCCGGTGATTCTAGGTCGACCTTTTCTAGCAACTTCCAACGCGATAATTGATTGTCGTAATGGTTCCATAAACCTATCCTTTGGGAAGATGACAATTGAGCTTAACATTTATAGGTTAGAAAGTCAACCCTCCGAACCTTATGCTCATATAATTGATGTATGTTCTGTCGACAAGATAGCTTCCGACAATTGCGAATTTGAAGAGCTTCACGATACTGATCCCAACGCCACTAGTGTGTTATTAATTGATCCTACACATAAGGACCCTTCTATCGCCAAGTCCACGCCCAAGTCCGAATCCTTTGACTTGTCGAACGAGTTAATCGAGCTGGAGTCTGAGTATCATACATTTCTTTCCGATGAGATTATCATTCGGAATATCGATGAAAGTTTTGAAGACATTTTCGCCGAAGAACTATCATTCATTAAAGAGATGGATGCTGTGATGAATCAACCTCCATCCAAAAAAGCTAAACCGCCACCTATTCTTCTTATCCCGTACGAGAATGTGAATATTCCACCTACCTCTTATCTTTCATATTCTCATTTTCATCCACCATCAATATTTCTTCTCTACCAACCGAGACGTAAACATGTTCAATTACATCTCTTATCTCCTCCCACTCTTCACGTCTATCTGTAACATGATCTACTGCCATCCATGGTGTTACATTGATAAAATATTCAAAGGGTTGGTGTTGACTTTTGGTTTTTGTAAAGCTTTGCATAGACCAATAATTTTACACCCCCCCTTATAATTTTAAATGCTTAAAAATTGTTTTACTCAAGTTTAGGGGGAGAAAAATATTTTGGCTCTAGGAAGTGTTCCCTGATTTAAAATCAGGAAAAAGCTTCAGAAGAAGCATCGCGTGCTAGCACGTGACCAGCGGTCACGTGTTGGCACGTGACGTCAAAGCAGTGGCACAGAGCAAGCGCAGAAGAGAAGTTTATTAAAGGGGTCACGTGCCTACACGTGACCGAGGGTCACGTGCTCACACGTGACCGAAGGTCACGTGGCCGCACGTGACTGGCTTTAAAAGTCCTGCTGTTCAACAGAATTAAATTCTGAATAAGATCACTTAAATCTTTCTAAAATAGAGAAGAATTATGTGAAACCGTTGGATTAAAAATCCGAGGGTGATTAAATATCACCAATTTATGGAAAAATCTTGGACATGGAAAGATTTCCCCTAAATCTCACCGGAATAACAAAGAAATATCTTTGGATTTAAAATCCAACGGTGAATAAAATTCACCTAACAATCTAAAGGCCCAGATCAATGATCAAATCCCTCAATAAACAAATCAAACCTTTCAATGAAAGATTCACTAAACAGATTGATTCTTTTCCTTCTCTTATAAATAGGTGCCAGAAGAGAGAGAAAAAGGAAGAGAGAGATAGAGCCTTGGAATCTTGAAAATTCAGAAAGAAGAATTTGATTCTCTGCAAAGAAAAACCTTAGGTAAAAAAATAGAGGCTTCAAAAAGAGAATTTAAGTCTCAAAAGAGTTTAACTCTTCTATAAAGAAAAGAACTTAGTTCTTTCTCTGGTTGAAGATCTGCAAAGTGCACATCTTCCCTATAAATTGAGAATTTAATTCTTATTGGGTTGAGATCCTGCCATGCAGATCTAAAATATAGAGGAGGAATTGAGTTTTGAGAATTTAATTCTCACAAAGTTATAGGAATTTAATTCCTCCAAGATAAAATTAGGTTTTAACCCTATATTATAGGAATTTAATTCCTTCAAAATGGACAGAACTGGGGTTTAACCCTAATTGAGAACTTAATTCTCTCATACTCACAGAAATTTAATTCCCTTGAAAAAGAAATTAGGGTTTTACCCTATGCCAGAATTTAATTCTTTACATATATGGGGAATTTAATTCCTACAGAAAAGAAAATAAGAATATAATTCTTCAAAAGAAAGTGGAATTTAATTCCTTTAAAGTTATTGCTAGGGTTTAACCCTATGAAGAATTTAATTCTTAAAAAGATAAAGAGATCTTCAAACATGCAAAGAACCAGAGTCACGTGCTTCTACGTGACCCCTGTAAAGATCCACAGAAAAGAACTTTGAGGCCGCGCCTCACGTGCCCCACGTGACCCCTGAAGCACAATAAGAAAAAGCAAAAGAAACAGAAGTTATGGGCGCTCTCACGTGCTACCACGTGACCCCTTGGCAAAAGCTTTAACAGACAAATACCCAAATTCCCATCACGTGACAGCACGTGATGCTCCAAAGTATTCAATACTTTTGGCAGAACAAAATAAGGGGAATCAGGGCGCTCTCACGTGTCCATACGTGACCCCTCTCTCTCCTTAGTGTTTAACACTAATCTGAGATCTGTGTTCCCAGTGTTTAACACTGATTTTCTTAGTGTTTAACACTAATTTGAAAACTCTATTCCCAGTGTTTACTACTGATTTTCTTAGTGTTTAACACTAATTTGAAAACTCTATTCCCAGTGTTTAACACTGATTTTCTTAGTGTTTAACACTGATTTGAAAACTCTATTTGCAGTGTCTAACACTGATTTTAAAACTCTATTTGCAGTATTTAACACTGATTTGCTTTAGTGTTTAACACTAATTTGAAAACCTTATTTCCAGCGTTTAACACTGTTATATGTTAGTGTTTAACACTAATTTGATAATCACAACTTTTTAGTGTTTAACACTAATTTGACAACTTCACTTCCAGTGTTTAACACTGTTGTTTGCTAGTGTTTAACACTAATTTGGGGGATTATATTTTCAGGGTTTAACACTGATTATCCTTTTAGTGTTTAACACTAATTTGCTAATCTTATTCCCAGTGTTCAACACTGTGGGTCTTTAGTGTTTAACACTAGCTTTAGCCCAATTGGCTAATTTTCTAGAGGCAAAGCCCCTCCTATAATTGGATATGTCTAATGGACCAACAAAGGGCCAATATTCTAAACATGATTGGACTTAGCCTAAATTGGCCATAAGTCCTCAATCCAGACTCAAACTGAGTCAATGTGCTCATAATCTAATGAATTGGTCTTGGTTCCAAATTGGACTACAGATCACTTAATCTACTTTGGTTCAAGGGTACATCTCTTCACTCCTTTGATACTTGTCGTTGTAATTCCTCAACGTCTTCAAAGAGGTGATGGGTCCCGACAACCACACATTGATACGGACTGTGGGGTCCTTAAACTCATGGACTATGAGGTCCTTAACCTTGACCGTGATGTCTTAAAACTAACGCCGGACTGTGGAGTCCTTAAATCCTCGGACTACGATGTCCTTAACGTTGACCGGGATGTCTTAAAACTAACAACGGACTATGAAGTCCTTAACCTTGACCGTGACGTCTTAAAACTAACGCCGGACTGTGGAGTCTTTAAATCCTCGGACTATGATGTCCTTAACCTTGACCGCAATGTCTTAAAACTAACATTGGACCGCAATGTCCTTAAACTACCTATTGACCGCAACGTCACTAAACTAAACAAACAGGGCTCCCCTAATTGCTCTTTTGTTGGATCTAAACGATCCCGTTAAGTTGATCTTAGTATAAAAACTAGACTAACGTATTCTTAACAAACGTTTAAGTTGATCTTAGTCTCAAATGAGGCTAACGTATCCTTAAACCCAAACCCCCAAACCCAAATCTAAGTAATACGGATTTGGACTAGTCTACGCCCTACGGGCGACGACATAACTCAGTCTCCGTATACAATCCACGGGCAACCAAACACAAAACAAACACACACGACACGAAGTGACCATCTGAAGAAGGAGAAAGTTGCCACCGCAATGCGGTAGCGTAATTAACTGCAGGGGCTTGCGCCTGCAGGGAAGAGCGTCCCCACAATCAAAAACCCCTCAAGCGAGGGAGAATCTGACGAAGTCTGCTATATCGGACGCATCCGTCTAAACCTCCGATACACGATGCCATAAATCAACTTGGCATCTTCGGAGAGATGGACGGATAGCACCAATTAGCATCTGTCCCGAATCTCAGGCAAGACGTTCAGTCTTGGCCGTCATTCGGAGGGGAACAGATTCTGACACGCCCGGTGGGACCTTTTCCTCTTTCCACTCCACACTTCGTGTGTTGTCTTCGCGAACGAATCGCTGTTTATTAATGGTTGCCTTTGGGTTTCAAGTTACTAAGATTTGGACTTTTGCCTGGCGCAGAAATCAAGCATCAATGGCATCCAACTGCTCGAACTGCTCGAAGTGCAAGTGCAACCGACGCTCCGCCTCACCTGGAGGCATAGCCTATGGGCCTCAAGCGGCCTCCATCCTTACCATGCCAGTGGAACAAGTGACTCAGGCCACCACCGGTCTGTTCTTCGGGACCATGCTCCCGCCAGCAAGCTTCACCATTCCAGTGCCCGCACCGGAAGCACAAAAGAAGTCGGTCTTCGATCGGCTTACTACTACCACGGCCCTTCTCAACGGGTCGTCCAATGCCAAGCCGGCAGCCTCGGTCTTTACCAGGCTGAAGCTGAAATCTGATGGGCCTACCAAGAAGCTCATGACCCCTGACGTGGTCAACGCGAAAAAGACAGCCGTCTCCATTCCTGAAGTCGTCAAGACGGCTTCCCCTGCTAAAGAGTCGGTATTTTCAAGGCTGACTATTCCCGCTCATGTTCCTGCTCGAGGGTCTGTCTTTGACAGATTGGACACCGCCACTCAAAAGACGTCAGTCTTCAAGAGGCTGGCACCAGCGGCGTCTCATACAGACAGCGGGCAAAACGAAACCATCCCCATCACCGGACCAGATCCAACGACTCGACACGCTCGACGTCGCCACTGGCGCCGAGTAAGGAAGGCCGGGGGCAACCCCCCTTAGGACTAACTCCACCGGCTCCAATGGTGGAAGTTAATGATGCTGTTCCAACTGGGAATAGCTTTGAACCGCTAAGGAGGGTACGTAAGAACTCTCCGACTGCCACGTTGAAAAGATCTCTTCCACCTGCGGAGAGTGTTACAGAAGCGAAGCCGGAGCAGCCTCCTCAACGACTGTCCTCCAAAATTTACAAGGTCTGGCAACGGGTTCAGGACTCGGTAATCATTCAAGATCACTCTCGCCGGCAGAAGAGGGTGAAGGTTCAGGAAGAAAAGAACCGTCCTGTCAAATCACAAAGGACGACGACCACTTGGGTGCCTGCTGCAATGGCTCCCTCCATGTCGACTACTCAAAAGAGAGAAAGGTCGGAGAAGGTCCCCACGCCTGCAGCAAACGTCAAAGACAGTAAGCCTAAACGCCCTAAGTCTGGGGGCATGGTGGTGCATACCGTTTACATGGCGTCCGGGAAGGAAGCCAGCCGTACATCTACAGGTCATCGACCGCTCACGCGATCGGTGACTAAAGCTCAGGAGCAGCAGCAGAAGCTCCAAGAAATGATGAATGCGATGGCCGCACTCACTGGGCCAAAAGAAAGTCTCAAAGCATCCTCGGATCAACGCCAGGAGCAGGAAACTGACGCTGAATTCCTTCGTAGGATACTGGAAAAGAAGGATAAAGAGGCTGCGGAACAAGCAGCCAATATACAACGAATGGCCCTTCTGTTTCAGGATATGGTGGGTATGATGATCCAACAAGATCCTCCTGCTGAAGATCCTCCAATCATTGTTGAGGACGATAGAGGGGAGACATCAAATCCACCTCCGGCTCTTTCAACAGCCAAGGAGGAGACAATCTCCAAAGCTGACTTGGACGAATATATAGCTCAGCAGATACGGGTTCACCAGGCGACTGAGGCGGCTGGTCAAGTTGTCAGAACAGGGCGACCATATCCGAGCTGGTATGATCAGATCAAATACCCGCCGGGCTATACAATACCGAAATTCCATGTCTACAAGGGGACAGGCAATCCCCATCAACATGTGGCCCAGTTCAGGGCGCTTTGTGGAAACACTGGCGGCGGCGATAAGCTCTTGCTTCGCCAATTCGTCGGCAGCTTGTCAGAAACAGCGTTCGAATGGTATTCTGAACTCCCGAACGATTCCGTCAAGACGTTCGCTGAAATGGAGTTGCTATTCACTCAGCGATTCGCGAGCGCCAGCGAACGCACCCCGATAACGGCGTTGATTAATGCCAGGGTGAAACCAGGCGAGACGTGGGTCCAGTACACTATACGCTGGCGAAACTTGTGGTCGAAATGCGAACAGCGCATTGAGGAAGCGCCTGCGGTGGGCATGTTCGTGGGTACCCTAGATCCTCATGCAACTATCTCACAGTTCATGATGTTGTTTAAGCCGACTACGTTCCAGGCTTTGATCAACAAGCTGGACCAGATGGTCCAAATGGGTCACAGACCATCTCCCCCGAAGCCAGAACTGCAGAATGACAAGGGTAAAGGGAAGGCAACCTTCGTTGCGAACGCTCAGCAGCAACCCAGTGCCCCAAAGCCAGCGGATCAACTGGGAGAAAGACGGCGGTATTATAATGAGAAAATGAAGCGCCTCTACTCATTCCCGCGGGATAAAACGAAGAGGCTATTCGAGCTGGCGGTACGCAACAGGCTTATCAACTTGCCAAATCCAAGGCGACCGCCACAACCCACTGAGGTGAATAACCCCAATTACTGCCCTTACCATCAAACGGTAAGCCATCCGATTGAGGATTGCTTCGTCTTCAAAGGGTGGATTGAAGATCAATACCTACAGGGCAAGTTTGCGTTGTCCGAGAAGTGGAAGGTGAACCCGCCACAGCCACACACTCCAAAGAAGACGGACACACCGGGGGCAACATGCTCTTTTGTTGAGGAAGCTCCATAGGAGGTCGTGCTTTCATCCAAAACCAAAAATATACTGAATGATCTCTATTCATGCCCAGCGGTCAGTTGGAAGAACCCGCTTGAACCTCAAATCATCGAAGGGATAATGAAGCCACGCCCAACTCCAAAGATCGGTAGTGATGGCCTAAGTACTCACACCCAGCCGTCGAAATCTTCAAAGAAGAAAAAGAAAAGGTCCAAAAAGCCCGTGAAGCCTGGCGACAAGCGTATGGATTTACAGAAAAAAATTGACACGCTGAAAGAGTACAATCAAAAGGCGCGGACTCCCATCACACTCCAAGAGTTCCTCAACCACGTCTTTCAGGAGGAAGATGATGGAGAAAGCTCGTCGGATGAATCCGAGGGATACGTAGCGAGTTGTCATGTGATCTTCCACTCATTTACGGACGATGAAAAAACTCCTGGCACTGAGAAACTGGGGGAAGAGCCTGAACCGGAACTTATGTGGCCGACAGACAAAATGATCGACGCTTTTCTAGATGAGATTCGTCTGAAAAGTAAAGCCGATCGGGAGCGTGAGATGGCCGCATCAGAAGGAGCCAAAAGCAGGCGACTAAACGAAAGAGTCGAAGCACTCCCGCCAGATCAAAAGACATCCGATGCGGATAAAAATATATTCAAGACGAGGAAAAGGTTTGCCAAAGCCATATCAATGGGAATGGAGCTACCACCCTCGGAAGAAAACACGCTCGGTGGAGCAGAAATGCATACTGATTACTGCTCATATCATCGAAAGATCTCACACCCTACTGAGGAGTGTGACGCTTTTAAGAGATGGTGGCAGGGATATGTTGCTCACTGGCAACATTTTAAGCGAATGAAACGCAGAACCCGTTGGGAGCAGAGAAGTACGACCGAAGGGCACAAAAGAACTACCGGCAACTGTTACACGATCAACGCCGGAGGATCACAAGTTCTCACCTTTGGGAGCGACTCTGAGGAAGAAATGGCTCTGGGCCCTCTCTTTAAAGAATCTGTCTTAGGGAAAGAGGAAGAGCCAGAGGCCTGCGAAAGCATTCAGCTGCGCAATCGCACGCTCCCGGAAAAGAATCTCGGACTCGCAACTAGAAAAGACAAGGGAAAGGAAAAGGTCGCTGAGGATATCGCCTTAGATGACCAAGTCATGAAAGAGCTAACTGCCAAGGACCCGCCCAAGAGGAGTAAAGTAGACTACAACGTCCTAGCGCACCTGAGGAAACTACCCTCTCAGCTCGGCATTCTCGACGCCCTCTTATTATCAAAAGAAGCGAGAGATTCATTAATCAAGGCACTGCAAGAGCCCGAACAATTCCAAGCCTTCCTCGCCGAAGAAAGGATGAAGGATGAACTGGAAGAAGTGCACACAGCCGATGTCACGTTCGGTGATGAAGACCTTCTCCTCGGGACGTGCGACCACAACCGTCCCCTATATGTTTCTGCATACTGCCATGACATCAAGATAGGCAAAATCCTGGTTGATAATGGATCCTCCGTCAATCTCCTTAATGTTCGGGTGTTGAAGGAAATCTACATGAGCGTTCAGCACCTCGCTCGTGATAAAATTACCATCTCAGGTTTCGACTCCCAATCGTCACGAACTCTCGGATCTGTGATACTAACATTACGCTTCGGACTGCTCATCACGGACATCAAATTTCACGTCATTGACGCCAAGACCTGCTACAATGCTCTACTCGGTCGTCCCTAGTTACACGAGTACAACATCATCCCTTCTACGCAACATCAGTGTATGAAGTATTTCAAGGATAGTCTCGAGTATACCGTAACAGGTGAGCTGAACCCGTTCTCCGTGAACGAAGTTCGCAAGTACGAAGATGCAAAATACTTTTTGCCAGATTTCAAGGACACGGAGAGGTGTCGCAAACCGGAGAACAAAGCCGCCGCCGCCATTCCTATTTTCGGGAGTGATACTGAAGAAGAAGAAGAAAAAAAGATAGTTTACGCTGGGCCGTCTCGACGCAACTGTTGCGCCACGGCAGCGCCCCGGCCGTCTTACTCGAGGCCAAATTGCGGAATCAAAATTTTTTCCTTACTCGGAAACCGGCGCTACCGCGGACAAAGAAAACCCGGATCGTTTACCATTAACCTAATGCTAGCTAACTAGAGAGGGGGTGAGAAGTATACCGAGTGATCCGAGTCCTCCGGTCTTCTCGTCATCGTCCCGATCTCCCGCGGAAAGTGTTGCCTCCACATCGTCGCCTCCTCACCGGAAAGGGCACCACATCGCCTTCTTCTTTTACGGGCTCCCGCCTCAATACCGAGGCAACTCGCGCATGAAGCCGGCAACTCGACATGCTCAAGATGTGCTGTAGAATGTGTAGTAGATTGTCTCACTTGGGTTTGTTGCCATTTGTGGATGATGGAGGAAATGAGATTAGAAAAATGGTGCTTGCATTTTTCTAGCATGAATGAGATCAAGAAATGAAACTCAAGCTCTCTTCTTCTTCTTCTTCTCTCTTTCTTTTTTCTCTCTTGAAAAAACTTATCATCTAGTAAGCATAAGAATGGTGGAGGTAGATAATATGAAGCATGAAGGGAGGTTAGTGTAGGGTAAAGGAAGTGGTGACCACATCAAGACATAATCATCACAAACTCACATCAACTCTAATCCACATCTTATCTTCATAAAGCATGAAATGAATGGTATCTAAAAAGGTTATCATAATAAATCATTTGCAAGAAAAACCTCCACAAAGTGTTATTTGCAAAACTGCAAATAACCCCCTCCATCAGAAAAGTCCGGCCGGGAAAGAACAAAGGAAAACCGGCCGGAACGGAATGCAAACTGGCAACTCCAGAAAACTGGTCCCATAATAAATTACAGGAAAACCCCAATACTGTGCATACACACCCGCATCTGTATTCCGACCGGATACAAATGCAATGAGACAAAATCTACACTGTACTAGACTAGGACCGGCTTAAGCCAAAGCCGGCTAGTAAAATCCGTTCGATCCTGATCCGTGCAATACCGCACGTATCTGATCGAACCCTGCCATATAACTATACGGCCACTAGTACAAAACTGTCCGATACTGATCCATGCAATACCGCACGTATCTGATCGGACCCTGCCATATCTCCATACGGCCTCTACAGCGTTTCGCCCGAAAGCTTGAGTAACTGTAAGTGTGGTGGACTCTAAAGACTCGTCAATACTATGGCTGTGGATTTAACCACTAGCACGTCAGAGGTATAAGCCAATACGTGACGGGCCACCAGCTATTGACCAAAAGGGACGTCGATGAGCGAACTCATCCTGACACCCTACTGAGCCTGTCAGTGACAATATCCGTACAGTCCGGTCCGTTCGTCTATGAGTATCGCATGGCGGGCCTAGGGGGTTGGTGAAAGTCAGACCCCCAAAAGCGGTACAAGTCGTGTCGGAGCGTAGCCCAGAACGCCCTGAGATACTACTGGAATACCTACCAGTAAATCTCCTGCCTCGGCCGAGGGCTTTGCGTAATGGCTCTCCTAGACACAGCGCGACCTCACCCCCAATACCGGGAGAGACGAACCCCTGCAGATCCGCTCACTGCCTCCATGTGGCTCGGGACTGTACCCAACTAAAACCTGTTTGCACGACTCCTTTGAGCCGTGGTAGGGTAGTAATCAAAGCACAGTGGGAACTCACACGAGACAAATGACGATCCTCAGGTCGATGAACTAACCTGTACACATGTCACCAAGGAACTGCTATCTGACGTCTGGTATAAGACCAACTAGCAGGTTCCCGGCGAGTCCTGTCCGGTGTACTCATAACCCAATGAGCACCTGTATACATCTTAGGTGAACCAACTTACACCAGTGGCTTGTGAGACCGGCCACCGCCCCTCGTCGGGGTCTCGACTGTATACACTAGTCTACTAATGGAGTATCGATGCCCTGTCTCGAAACTCCTACGACTAGGGACCTTTTAAGGATGTGCTTATAGACTACCAGCTCCCACGTATATGATCGCCATCATACTGCTGGTAGTCAAGCAAGAATCCTAGGGGCTCTATCAACGTGTAATAGCGACATGTCAGGTCACCTAAAGCAGTACACGATGATAAAGATAAACCAGATAGCATACTATCATCTCGAGTAAGACTGTCCTACCGGGATAGGTCCTCCCTCAATCATTGCAATCACGTGCCTGTGATCCAATAATTGACTCTGAGGGCACTATCTCCAACAATCTCCCACTTGCACTCAAGGCTAATTATTGCGATGTCGCATACTCACAGCCCGTGTGATACCGAACACCCAACTCCTCTACAAGTCAGTCTCACAAAGCTCGTCTGCGAGACTATTGCGTTCGAGGAATAGCCTCAGTGAGTGGATCCGCTGTGAAGTTTCTTTCTATGTCTCTCTATATCTCAAGTTCGCGGAGAAAGCCATCTCCCGAAATGAGCAATACCTGTCTTAGAACGTCTGGATGTCTGATGGGACCTAGCTCATAAATGAACTTCAAATCCAAACTTCTTAGACTGTATCGTCAACCGAACTTAATCAGTATCCTGCGCCAAGCCTCCCTCAGTATTGCCTTGGACCACCTGTCCAAAATACTGCCCCTCGTCAGAAGGAAAACTATAACTCTGACAACCTCCTTGTCGTCCATGTCACCTTGAAAGCCTGGAATGATAACTGTCTCCCAAATGAGGCTGTCGTTATCATATCCCTAGAACATTCACTTATGTTCTAACACTGCTTCCGACTGTTTCTCCAGGATTGGATCAATATCATCTTATTGCATCTAGTGCAAGAACAACATCTGGTGTGGTACTTGACATCTCATGATTGACTCAATTGCCTAAGCAAGTGATCTGCCAATCATGAGTATCCCTCTCCCCTTTAGTCTATAAGACACCTTTAGAGAAGGTGAATCCATCAACTGCAGGTGTACTACCGTGTCAGGAGTCGTCCATTCTAAATACTCATAGAATGCTGTCAAGATACCCAGATTGGGAAACCACCCAAATCTAGATCTAAAACCATAGATCTAGTAACCAGTATGTCTGATATAATATCCAAGTCCCTTGTGGAGAAACCACTGTGTGACGACCAAAGTATAACCGATCGTAGTATAGGAATATCACTTCCTACTACCTTCTCAACAGATCCATCCCCTATTCTGATGACGTCAAACCTATGACTGTCACATCAGAAATAGATGATCTATCTCCGCTACATCTGCTTTAGTCTATAAATAGACATAAGCCTGATGTCCACCAATGCTTCCGCTGCTCCCACTGACTACGACAACCCTCTGGCAGAGTCATATAGACGTGCACTTCTAAAGCTAGTTTAGAACGACGCTATACTCATCCTCCTGCCGGGTCTCGCAGCCTGGAACAACAACAATGGCAAGTGTGGGTAAACAAGAACTTCCCTGTCACCGTCATTGAGGCTACCGGAGTACCTCTCGGGTGCCTGAAGTTACCCACCTTATCTGCGGAGTGGCCAATGGAATGTCAAATCAGATTGAATCTTTAGGTTCCTTATCAAATCTTCAGTAATCGTTTGTGGTTCTGGAATCACTTCCAGTTCTACCATACTCCCACTACTGTTTCTGAAAAAATCCATTTTTAATAAAAACTGTGGCGAGTCTAGAACAATATTGCTATAGTTCATCCAGATGGTAGAAAGTCAACCCTCGTCATAGCCTGGGTCAACCCACAAACAGCCATTACAGAAACGTGCCTTGAGTTGTCCAGTGTCTGGTTTTAATCATAAGCTGGACAACTCCCCGTACCTTAACATCGTTAAGATATGAACTGTTCTATATCCAATATAGAACCAGAGGCACTGATTCAATTGAACCAGATTCAAATCATGCAACTATCTCCAGTGCATGTCAACTAAATGGAAGGAGGTCGATCAGCGTTACTCAACTTAGGAATGCTTCCAATTATGAGTAACCTGAAAGAGAAGCAATCTGTCTTCATCATTACTATCAACTGAATATCATACACAAGTATCTACATCTTCAATCTCTTTGAAGAATCCTGATACTTGCTACACCTGGTACTCTACTCTATTCAAATACCTATAACTCCTTAAAACTTAGACCCTGTGTTTCCACGAAACAGCTGTCTAAAATCTAGAGAAGTCATAAGTAAACCGAATATAGTACGAGGACCAACCCCTCTGTCCTGATGGACACTGGACAACATACAATACTCTGTATAAGTCCGCTGAGTCTAACAACTCTTTCACTGTGTGTCGTAGGTTGAAAACTGTACTTGTGGTTAAGAAGAATTACACCGCTGTTTAATGCTCCTTACCTAACCATCCACTGATATAGGTAAATGTCATAGACATAATATCAAAAGGTATATCTCACTCTATGAAAATAGACGTACAGATATATCAATTTGAAATTGGTGCACAACATCGGATATTCAAAACCAAATATCTGCCGACCGGCAATCAACCCAGGTGACTTCCTCAAATATCACCGATTACAATGAATCCCGATATAATGAGGATGATCACCCAATTCCCAATAACTTACTCCCACTCATCATCTGTAAAACCATACAGATGTGAGAATCCAACCTGGTAAATACATACCCTGGAGTAAGTGTCTAATCGGGAAATCAGTTTTCTATTAACAGTACACAGTGAAACTGAAACATTGAAATGTTTCGTCGGGGTATCCTGGTATTCCTAGTAATGCCTCTTCCATTATCCAGATTCACAACTGTAACCGTATAATTCTTTGCCACCTCTCCAAATCCCTTTATATGTCTTTAGTCATTACCGTCTGCACACCCCTTTAGGCCAAATGGTTTTCTTCCTTCCCCACCGTTCGGCACCAGCCTATGGTTTGGAAGAAGACTATCCAAAAGGCATAAAGGGTGTACTGTCCCAATCCTAGGAACACTCGCAATGCGAGAGAAGGTGAAGATGAAAGACACCTGAATGTACTTAATTCCTATTTCTCCTGAACCAGAATCCATCCCCGAACTGGAACAAGTTCCTTTCGAGTTCGTATATAACCATACGATGGATTATCCAATAAAATGGGATCTTCGTAGTGATACGGAGTGTTCTGGAGAAATACAAAGGTGATTTAGGATTGGCGAAGAAATACTTGGTTTGGTCGTGAATATCAGTCGCAATTTACTTTGCCCTCCTACTAATCCCTTGCTTTGTCTTAACTTAATACCTTCTGTACACCGTTTAGGCTAACTGGTTTTCTTCATTCCCTACCGGTCGGCACCAGCCTATGGTTTGGCAGAAGACTATCCAATTTGCGTAATAGGTGTACTACTCCTAAACCAAGGAGTACTCGCAATGAGAGAAGGTGAAAAGAAAAGACAACTGAATAATCCTATTCGTTTTCTCCAGAACCAGAAACCATCCTCGAAGTCCTTCGAGTTCGTATATAACCATACGATGGTTTTGTCCAATGGAAGTGGACGTTCGTAGTAATACGGGGTGTCCTGGAGAAAAGGGTAAAAGTAGGAGTGGCAATGAGGTCTGCAACTCTGACAATCCAAAATCCTGTGTTAAGAAGGTCGGTCAACTTGGTCACTGAGTCAAAGTCCAGGGTCGGGTCAATGGTCGCTGCCAAAGAGAGAGAGAAAAGAAACACTCAGCGTGCACTCTAACCTAGATCAGAATGGTTATCACTTTGTCTAATCAGGAAGCCTCCCACTGTACCTCAAATTCTCCTCCAAACCTGAAAGAAGAATTAGTCGGGATCACCCGAGGAGTAAACCAACTCATCAGTGGGAATCGGGATCCAACTATCATCGCATGATAACTTGACGGAATCCACTCAAGTCACCACACTCCAGAAGGTATGCGCATGCCTGGCAAGTTTCAGTTCTTTTGAAACTCCCGATGTGATTTTTACCCCTAGGACCCAAGTGACCTTGACACAGTCAACAAATCAAAGAGTCCTAGTCAAGTTCAGCCCGTCATTATCCTGGATTGCATTAAACCCACCCGTACGAGCCCTTGACAAAGTCAACAAGGCCGCACGACTGTCCTAACCAATCCCATTAATATGCTGCAAACAAACACTACTTAGCTACCGCACACTACGCCTTGACACAGTCAACAAACGCAGCACGAATACTAAGTAATACTTGTAAGAAATGACGGAGGGCTACGGCTGGTTTTTGGCGAAAAACCTTTAACGTAATGAACTTGATATCGTTGAAGGAACTGCATAGCCTTTTATAAAAATATAGTGACGAAAACCTTTACTAAAGAGGTCACTCCCGGTGAAGGGATCTCGGCTCTTTCCCCGTAGAATGAGGTGCAGGATATTCCAACTGAATACCATGATGCAAAGCAAAAGTAATCGGCTATAGTGAAGTTAATGCCCTGACGCAAACTTCTGTCCAAGGGGTCACTCCCGGTGAAGGGATCTCGGCCCTTGCCTCGTCGACTGAGGAGCAGGATATTCCAAATGAATACCACGATGCAAAACAAAAGTGAACGTCCTTGCAATAACAGCTTTTTGAAAAGTGTTCCAACAACATCAGAATAGGTTTGTTTAGCTTGCATTGATCCGAATCAACGCAGTCCCATCAAATGATCACACCACAAAGAACGAAAATATACTGACGTACGTATATGCCATCCGCATTCGCCACTGGGTCCCGTCATCACCCGTTAGGTTAGCTAACTAACGGCAGAGCGGGGACTGGACTAGCGCGGATGTAAAACATATACAACATCTACTAATATATAGTATTTCGCTCAAGGCGTGAATAAAAAGCAACATCACAGAAATGTACAACATCACAGAACAATACAGATATCTGGAAGCCCCGGGTTTCACAGAGCTGCTGCTGAAACCCGACGTTCCCCTGGTCGTGTGGATAGCCTGTGCAATGAAATCCTAGACCCCTACGGGCGCGGCAAGTCACCCGCCAAAACCTGAAGCGAGGCAGCCCCCTTCAGTGCCGTGAATGGACCACCCAGCACTTCACGGAATCCGGTAACTTGGGCACCCCTCCTGGGTCAACCTGTACCCCCTACGAGTGCGACGAATAGCCCGCCAATCCTAGAGTGAAGCCCCCTCCGTCTCAATGCCATGAGATGCGGGCCCGTTGCCCTCTAGAACCCGGCTATCCGTGCACCCCTCCGCGGGGTAATCCTAGTACAGAAAGTAAAATATACATACACCGGGTACATCGACCGCAACCAGGTCGTGCCCCAAAAGAATAATACAAACAGGCAGTGACGGCAGTCCACATGTCGGACGCTCGCCCCGCAATATCAAATGTACATAATACAACAAAACTGTACTAGCATTGCATCCAGGCTATCCCCACGACCGCTCCGCAACAACACAGCATAAACATAGAACATCAACGTGAAAGTCACGTTCGCAAATCCGTCTAACCGGGCTATAGCAGTTAGACCGGATTTACCGATCGAGTGACATTCATGGTCGCAGATATAATGTAAATACTGTGAAATAATGTGTTTAGGATTTTCCGATTGATCAAACAATTAACAAGTGGGCCCCAAAGAAAACTGTAGCACTCACAGAAATAATTGGCCCAATTTTAATATTCCAAAACCCCTAATTTAAGCCCAGAAGCCCACTGGAAAAACACGAAGCATTGACCTCACCAACCTGCGGCGGAAGGGCGGCAGAAATGGGGTTTGTGCCGCGCTTCCGCGCTCGAGGTAAGGGATCAATGTCTCGTTTTTTCTCAGAGTTCTTAGAACTCCCTGCACATCTTTCTGAGACCACCTGAAAAATTTTTAGACTTCAAAAAATTTCAACAGAAACTGATGTGAAGGAAAAATACGGTTTTTGGAAATTTTGGTCGATCGGAAACGCAAACACATCAAACGAAGCTAGGTTAGGTTAATGGCCTGGCTCTGATACCATGTTGCGCCACGGCAGCGCCCCGGCCGTCTTACTCGAGGCCAAATTGCGGAATCAAAATTTTTTCCTTACTCGGAAACCGGCGCTACCGCGGACAAAGAAAACCCGGATCGTTTACCATTAACCTAATGCTAGCTAACTAGAGAGGGGGTGAGAAGTATACCGAGTGATCCGAGTCCTCCGGTCTTCTCGTCATCGTCCCGATCTCCCGCGGAAAGTGTTGCCTCCACATCGTCGCCTCCTCACCGGAAAGGGCACCACATCGCCTTCTTCTTTTACGGGCTCCCGCCTCAATACCGAGGCAACTCGCGCATGAAGCCGGCAACTCGACATGCTCAAGATGTGCTGTAGAATGTGTAGTAGATTGTCTCACTTGGGTTTGTTGCCATTTGTGGATGATGGAGGAAATGAGATTAGAAAAATGGTGCTTGCATTTTTCTAGCATGAATGAGATCAAGAAATGAAACTCAAGCTCTCTTCTTCTTCTTCTTCTCTCTTTCTTTTTTCTCTCTTGAAAAAACTTATCATCTAGTAAGCATAAGAATGGTGGAGGTAGATAATATGAAGCATGAAGGGAGGTTAGTGTAGGGTAAAGGAAGTGGTGACCACATCAAGACATAATCATCACAAACTCACATCAACTCTAATCCACATCTTATCTTCATAAAGCATGAAATGAATGGTATCTAAAAAGGTTATCATAATAAATCATTTGCAAGAAAAACCTCCACAAAGTGTTATTTGCAAAACTGCAAATAACCCCCTCCATCAGAAAAGTCCGGCCGGGAAAGAACAAAGGAAAACCGGCCGGAACGGAATGCAAACTGGCAACTCCAGAAAACTGGTCCCGTAATAAATTACAGGAAAACCCCAATACTGTGCATACACACCCGCATCTGTATTCCGACCGGATACAAATGCAATGAGACAAAATCTACACTGTACTAGACTAGGACCGGCTTAAGCCAAAGCCGGCTAGTAAAATCCGTTCGATCCTGATCCGTGCAATACCGCACGTATCTGATCGAACCCTGCCATATAACTATACGGCCACTAGTACAAAACTGTCCGATCCTGATCCGTGCAATACCGCACGTATCTGATCGGACCCTGCCATATCTCCATACGGCCTCTACAGCGTTTCGCCCGAAAGCTTGAGTAACTGTAAGTGTGGTGGACTCTAAAGACTCGTCAATACTATGGCTGTGGATTTAACCACTAGCACGTCAGAGGTATAAGCCAATACGTGACGGGCCACCAGCTATTGACCAAAAGGGACGTCGATGAGCGAACTCATCCTGACACCCTACTGAGCCTGTCAGTGACAATATCCGTACAGTCCGGTCCGTTCGTCTATGAGTATCGCATGGCGGGCCTAGGGGGTTGGTGAAAGTCAGACCCCCAAAAGCGGTACAAGTCGTGTCGGAGCGTAGCCCAGAACGCCCTGAGATACTACTGGAATACCTACCAGTAAATCTCCTGCCTCGGCCGAGGGCTTTGCGTAATGGCTCTCCTAGACACAGCGCGACCTCACCCCCAATACCGGGAGAGACGAACCCCTGCAGATCCGCTCACTGCCTCCATGTGGCTCGGGACTGTACCCAACTAAAACCTGTTTGCACGACTCCTTTGAGCCGTGGTAGGGTAGTAATCAAAGCACAGTGGGAACTCACACGAGACAAATGACGATCCTCAGGTCGATGAACTAACCTGTACACATGTCACCAGGGAACTGCTATCTGACGTCTGGTATAAGACCAACTAGCAGGTTCCCGGCGAGTCCTGTCCGGTGTACTCATAACCCAATGAGCACCTGTATACATCTTAGGTGAACCAACTTACACCAGTGGCTTGTGAGACCGGCCACCGCCCCTCGTCGGGGTCTCGACTGTATACACTAGTCTACTAATGGAGTATCGATGCCCTGTCTCGAAACTCCTACGACTAGGGACCTTTTAAGGATGTGCTTATAGACTACCAGCTCCCACGTATATGATCGCCATCATACTGCTGGTAGTCAAGCAAGAATCCTAGGGGCTCTATCAACGTGTAATAGCGACATGTCAGGTCACCTAAAGCAGTACACGATGATAAAGATAAACCAGATAGCATACTATCATCTCGAGTAAGACTGTCCTACCGGGATAGGTCCTCCCTCAATCATTGCAATCACGTGCCTGTGATCCAATAATTGACTCTGAGGGCACTATCTCCAACAGCAACAACTCGGGACCGTCCGCCCCCATATTGATCTTCGGAAGTGACTCGGAAGATGAGGTTAATGCCGTGTTCTCCAGTCGGCCGTCAATACAAGCATCCCCTGGCGATAATCCGAGTTTGAAAATTACCATGATTCCGCGAGAGCACTACAAAGATCTTGACGCACTTGAAGCTTACAATGTGCAAGACCTACAGACGTTTTACGTCCCTCCCAGGCGAAAAGGTGAAAAGGCGATCCTATTCTACCGATCCACGGAAACAAGAGTGGAGAAAGAAATCTGGCATGCCGCGGATTCTACACTCGACAGGCTCCAACCCATCCGTTTGCCCAGATATTACACGAACGGACTAAAAAGGCTATTGAAGCGCCAAGGGGTACCCTTAAAACAGACTATTCGACAAGCTCGGTTCTACAACAGGATTTGGGATGTCCCTGGGACTCAGTGCAAGTTGCCCAACGGGAAAATGGAAACGCTTGGGCTTAGATATGTGAGATCCGGGAAACGGGAATGAGTCCACGGTAGCTATGCCATATATAATTTCGATGAAGAAGAGGATGCCTTGTCAGAAAACGCCGACCCCTTACCAAACTAGATCCCGCAATCAAAGTGCCGAGTCCGTCATTTGAAGAACGAATGGACAAGCTTATCAGGAAGGCGGGTCAAAAAGCTCGGGACGACCATAATCGCGAAATGGCCATCTATGAGAAAGCCAGGACGCAACGTCTTCTTCAACAGGCTGCAAAAGACGAAAATGCTCCTCCCTGTCAACCTGCCGTGCAAAAGGCCCTACGCAGAGGCAGAAATAAGTCAAGGAGCGGAAAAGGCATTCGACAACGACAAAGCGGGACCGGAAAGTCACGTAATCGGGAATTGGGTGGTCCGGATTTGTCCCTCGTGAAGAAGATGAGTCGAGCATACTCCTTTCCTCGAGACAAGACGGAGAAGATACTTGATCTCGCTTTAAAACATCGAATGATCACATTGCTGGAGTGTAAGCACCCTGAGCAAGCTAACGAGGTCTCTCATCCGGGCTATTGCTCTTATCACCGAGCCATAGGACACCCTATCGAAGACTGCTTCAGCTTCAAGAACTGGGTTGAAGACCAGTACCAGCAAGGCAGGTTTGCTCTATCCAGCAGCTGGAGGGTAACACCGCCACAAAAGCACGAACCCAAAGACACAAGGGCAGAACCAGATCCACATCGGTCTTGGAAGCGAGCTCATACTTGTCGTATGATAACAATATCAAAAGGAGAGTCCGAGAATATGGATGACCTTCCCTGGTGCTTCGGAAACAATGACGACGAGGTAATCTCAGAATTTCCACCAGCGCCGAAAGAGCTGGAAGATGGCATACATACTACTGCAGATAACCTCAGGAAAATTGAGTCGGGAACGGCGAACGGCCCGCGACCGACATTCGTCAGCGAGCTGCTATCTGAAGAAAGGGTGGTTGCGTTAAAAGACGTGCTTATGCAGCATAGAGATTGCTTCACCTGGAACTATTCTGAAATGCCAGGACTACATCCAGAAATTGCTGTACATAAATTGGCGATATCCCCGGACATCAAGCCAATCAAACAGGCGCCGAGAAGAATGCGGCTTGAGCTTGAGATGAGTATCAACGCCGAAGTCAAGAAGCTGATCGACTCTGGGTCATCCAGGAGGTCCAGTATCCTGACTGGATCGCCAACATCGTCCCGGTGATGAAGAAAAATGGGACAGTGCGCATATGCGTGGACTTCCGGGATCTCAATAAAGCCTGCCCGAAGGACGATTTTCCAGTACCGGTCACCGAACTGATGATAGATAACATGTCCACTCACAAAGTTTTCTCCTTCATGGACGGCTCATCAGGATATAATCAAATAAAGATGCATCCCGAAGACCAGAAGCACACCGCTTTCCGGACTCCTCTGGGAATATTCTGCTACAAGGTGATACCCTTCGGTTTAAAGAACGCCGGTGCCACCTATCAGAGGGCCATGACTAAGATCTTGGATGACCTCATACATGAAATCGTTGAATGCTATATCGACGATCTCGTGGTTAAGAGCAAATCATATGATGAGCATTTAGAGCATCTGAGGACCGTATATCAACGCCTTCGGCAATACAACCTGAAGATGAACCCTCTCAAGTGCGCATTCGGAGTTTCCTCGGGCAAATTCCTAGGATTCATCATCCGATACCGAGATATCGAGATAGATCCGTCAAAGATCAAGGCGATCATGGAAATGCCTCCGCCAAGGACTCTCAAGCAATTGCGGTCTCTCCAAGGGAAGCTCGCGTACATCCGGCGATTTATAGCCAACCTTTCAGGCAAGTGCCGCCCTTACAGTCACCTGATGAAGAAGGGAACCCCGTTCGTCTGGGATCACAAATGCCAAGGCGCACTGGACGAGATCAAGCAATACCTGCAGAACCCGCCGGTGTTAGCTGCTCCAGTCAAGGGAAAGCCTTTTATTCTCTATACCACAGCCCTCGAAGGTTCCTTAGGCGCATTATAGGCACAAGATAACGATCAAGGGAAAGAAAGAGCACTCTACTATTTGAGTCGAGTTTTGCTGGGGGCAGAAAGCAACTATTCCCCCATCGAAAAACACTGCCTGGCGTTGATCTTCGCAATAACAAAGCTCAGGCACTATGCATTGGCGCATGAGGTCCGTCTCATTTCGAAGGTGGACCCCCTTAAATATTTAATGTCGAAGGCCATATTGACAGGGAGACTCGCTAAATGGGCCTTGCTCTTGATGGAATTTTCGATAACCTATCAGCCTCTTAAAGTAGTGAAAGGCTAGGCCATCGCCGACTTCCTCGCTGAGCATCCGATACCGGCCGATTCCCCTTTGAATTGCGAGCTGCCAGACAAACATGCTTTCCATGCGATCGACGGTAGTGATACCCGATGGGAACTCTATTTCGACGGAGCGTCTTCCATGAAGAAGCGCAAACAAAACACCCCTATAATCAAATCGGGAGTGGGCCTCATCTTTATAACTCCACAAGGAGGGATAATGCGCTTTGCTTTCTCCTTAATAGAACCGAGGATGAACAATGAAGCCGAATACGAAGCTTTGATAGCAGGCCTCGAGATCGCCATCGACATGGGGATTGAAAACCTTCTCATACACGGAGATTCTCAATTGGTCATTAGTCAAGTAAACGGCGACTACCAGACGTGCAAGCCAGAGTTGGTGAAGTATGGCAACAGAGTACAGCGATTGCTGACTCAAATTCCCTACTACATGCTGGAAAGCATACCGCGTGTGGAAAATAGCAAGGCTGACGCGTTAGCTAAGCTCGCTAAAGAACTGGCTGATGAAAACCTCGATGACGTCAGAATCGTGGTACAAAGCCGTCGGGTCCTCACCCCCGCAGAAATATCTCCAGAATCATCCAAAGAAAAGGGACTAACTGGGTAAATGGCTATGCAAATAAAAGACCAAGAAAAGGCTGAAGATTGGAGAGAAGTCTTCATAGACTACTTCAAATCCCGTCAAACGCCCGAAGATGCGTCCTCAAGACATCAGCTTATGAAACGAGCTCTGTCTTTCGCCTTCATCAATAATACTCTGTACAAGAGGTCATTTGATTCTCTGTGGTTAAGATGCCTGGGACCTGACGAAGAGAAAAGAGTCGTTCAGGAAGTTCACGACGGACTCTGCGGTTCTCACCAAGCAGGCCCGAAGATGAAGTTGAAAATTAAAAGGATGGGCTACTATTGGCCAACGATGATGCAGGACTGTCTCGAATATCCTAGGCACACACAAGAGGTCTCACAAGTCATCAACCATGCCAATTTCAATTTACGGTGCCGAGAAACCCTAGTCCGGATCGTTAACTAGATATCTAGGCGAAAGATGCAACTAGTAAACTACTTTACTAAAAGAACGGAAATACAACCTTTGTAGATCCGGTTCTCCACCTCCATAGCTCCATGATGAAGTCCTCTCCGCTGTCCAAATCGAACCATGACTCTTGCATCGGCTTCATCGGAGAAAAAGCGGGCTAGGTCATCGACGACGATGCCGAAGATGATCTACGTCGAGGCATCACTAGATCAAGCTCCACCTTCACCAAGCCATGAATAATTGTGAAGGAAACACCCTATACTACTTGGCAAGAGGTAGAGGATGAAGAAATAGGAAGTGGGTTCACTTTAGAATTGGATTTCTCACTCATTTCATCAATTCACCATTAATGAAGTCAAGCTTTCTTCAAGTGAAGAAGAAGAAGAAGCAAGAAAGAATATTATGATAATATTATGATAAGTATTATTTGAATAGAAAAGAATAATAAATCTTATCATAATATAACCATGGTCAAGTGTAGAGAATGAATCATGGTTAAGTGGAATGGTTAGGGTTAAGCATGAGACAAAATGGTGACTTAGTCAAAGCTTCATGAAGCTTCAATATGAATACAAATCAAGCCACCATTTTCTTTTCATGCCATTTATTTTCCAAAAAGAATAAACAAATAAATAAATGAATAAATCAAAACCCTAACCATTAACATGTAACCATGGTTTGATCTTTACACAAAAACCCTAGCAAACATGTATCATCAAACATGATACAATCAAGTGCACAAAAATATATCACATATACGATGTGCACATGCGAGTGAGAAAATCCCTTTAAAATGAACCAATACTAGTTAATGCAAAGTAATATATCAAATATATAATTATGCATTAAATCATTAAATCAACACTTGATTCAATGATCCGGTCATGTCGCACACAACCGACTAGTATACAATGTATCGTTTTATCGAATCAATCCTTGATTCGATAAGTAGGTTATATCGCATACAACCAATCGATACATTCATCGCGAGAATGGAATACGGTATCACATACACGCATTATTCTCGGTCCTGCACATATCTCATATGCGCTCCTATTTCGTTTCTCTTGAGCCAGGAAACCTCTGTGTAGGACTCTAAAGACTCGTCAATACGCCGGCAGCAGATGATGATCATATCAAACACCCACAAGCCGCAAGCGGTCTGCTAAACGTAACGGCCACCCGGGTATTGAGCGATCAGAAGATCGACGAGCAAGCCCGCTCACACTCCTGTGAATCCAACCAGTAACACTTATCGTACAGTCCGGTCTGATCGTCTGATATGTCGCATATCTCGCCTAGGGGTGGTAAACGTCAGACCCCAATAGCTCGATAAGTCGTGTCGATATGAGGTCTATAACAGTTCGAGAAACTACTGGTAAAAATTACCAGTAAATCTCAGCAACCCTGGCCAGGGATTTCCGGTTATAGCCAATCGAACACAGCGCAACATCAACTCCCTATACCGGGAGAGACGAATCCCCTCATATCGCTCATTGCCTCCATGTGACTCGGGACTGTACCCAAAAACCACCATTTTGCACGCCCTCTTGGACGTGGTAAGATGGAAATCAAAGCACAGTAGGAACCACACAAGGCTCTATGACGATCTCGGGTCAACAGACTACTCTGTACCAGTGTCACCAGAGAACTGCCATCTGACGTAAGGTATAATACCATCTGGGAGTTCTCGGCGAGTCCGTCCAGTGTACCCAGTCTCCACTGAGCACCCGTATATCATCTCTGATGTCAAACACCAATGGATATAGGATCATCCATCGCCCATCTGTAAGGGTCGAGAAGGTATACGCTAGTCTACTCTGGTATATCGATGCCCCGTCTCGATACACCCACGACTAGGGACTTTGAAGGATGTACTTATGGACTACCATGTCCCCACTAGTATGATCCGCATCATAGTCCAGGTAGTCAAGTACACATCCTAAGGGCTTTACCAACATGTAACAGAGAGACAATCAGTGTACACGTTAAGGTAAAGAGCAACCAGATAGCATACTATCATGTCGAGCAAGAAAGTCCTCCCTATATATGTCCCAGCATCCACTACTATATACATCGTATGTACAGTAATGGCCTCTAGGGCATACATATAACTAACAATCTCCCACTTGCACTAGGGCCATCTGATAGCAGTGGTTGTAGTATCTCATACTCAACCATCCCATAAAAGTCTCTCTCTGGGAAAAGGCCTTTGTGAGTGGATCCGCTGTGTTGTCCTCTGAGTCTACTCTCCTAACCTCGATCACCCTGGAGATCAACTATCTCTATGATCAGGTGATACTGCCTTAGAATATGTCTGGATCACTGATGGGACGAACGTTCCTTGGCATAAGCCACAACTCCATTGTCACACAATGGGAGGAACTAAGTTCATCTCATGAACAAATATACATCCAGACTGCCTCTTTGGTAGCATCTTAAGTAGCGATGTATCGAGCCTTTATCGTCTAGTATGCCACGGTATCTAACTTGGAACTCTTCCAACATACCGTCCCTTTACTGAGGGTAAAGACAATGCCTGCGACTGACTTTCAGTCGTCCTTATCACCCTGGAACCCTTCCAGTGATTCTCCCCAGGATCGGTTGATACCATCTCACTACAACTAGTGAGAATCCTAACATCCAATTAGATCTATCTCATAGATCCAAAACCCAGGATTTAGGAGGTATCACTTTGATCCTATATGGAGAATCATTTTGATAAGCGGAGATTGATCGAGCGTAGCATAGGAAACTCCTTCCCTATCAAGAGTATGTCATCCACGTACTCTACGAGGATCGTCACCATACTCCCTACTACCTTTTTGTTTATACAAGGTTCATCTACCATTTTGATGATGTCAAACTCTTTGACTAACACATCAAAACAGACGTTCCAACTCCGCGATGCCTGCTTTATCCTATAAAGCATCTTGCACACGTTTCCGCTGCTCCCACTGTCTACGAGGCCCTCTGGCTGTGTACTTATAGACGTCCTCTTCTAAAATATCATTTAGAAAAGCAGTCATGGCACCCAACCGCCAGATATCGTAGTCAAGATATGTAGCCGTGGCAAGTAGGATCTGGATGGACTTAAGCATAGCTACTTGAAAAGGTTTCATCATTATCCACGCCTGGTCGATGACGAAGAGCTTTAACAAGTCTTTGCTTTGAAAGTCTCAACTTTTCCATCTACACCAAGTAATCTTCTCAAGATATACTTGCTCCTGATGGGGATTTAACCCTTCAGATATAGCAACCAAAGTCCATACTTTGTTGGTGTACATGGATTCCATCTCAGATCGCTAAGCATCCAGCCATTCTTACAGAGTCCCACTCCTGATGGCCAGTTCGAAACTAGTTGGGTCATCATCTCATGATGCAATCCTCGCTCCCACTGTCATAGAGTAACCGAAGTATCTCTCAGGCGGGTGAGGAACCTTACTAGATCGGCGGAGAGGCTGAGGTTCGTTGGTAACTATTGAATCCTTTGGTTCTTTCAAATCATCTGCTGTAGTTTGTATAGCTGGAACCTTTCCAGTTCTACATTACAGACCTTGCCTCGAGCTTGTCCGGATTTTGATTTTAGACATAGCCCGGACAACCCCAAATCTTAACCAACTTAAGATATGGGCTCTTCCCTTTCCATATCACATATGAAGTGGTAGGCAATTGATTTGATTTGAACCCTATTCAATAGGTATGCAGCTTCATAAGTGCATAACCCCTAAAAGAAAATAGGTAACTCAGTAGTACTCATCATAGAGCATACCATATCATATAGGGTGCTATTTCTCCGCCCCGATATACCATCGTGCTATGGTGTATTCGGAGGAGTATTGCTGAGAGAGAATCTCATTCTCCTTTAGAATAGTCCAGGATTTTCGTGCTTAAGTATTCTCCTCCCTGATCACATCAAAGGACATAATACTTATACCCTCTATTGGTTCTCTACTTCTAACTTATATTCTGTGAATATCTCAAAAGGTTCGGACTCATGTTTCAACAGGAACATAGGTCTGAATCTTGAAAGATCATCAGAGAATGTAATGAAGTATAAAGAACCGGTCTTGGCAAGTGTAGACAGGGGACCTACATACATCAACATGTATCATCCCAAGAGTTCACTAACTCTTTCTCTGTTTCCAGTAAACGGAGCTATGGTCATCTTATCTCTGTGACATGACTGGCGAGTTTCATAAGATGTAAATTCAAACTGATTTAAATATGCATCTAATATGTAACTTCAGCCAGTCGGATCGCATTGATATGACCTAGTCTACAATGCCTGAAGAAGGATCCGTTCATTTCTGAACTCTTCCTCTTCTGTGTGTTCCGTGTACTAAGAACTGTAGTTTGATTTAGAATATTAATGCTTTTAGATAACGTGCCTGAACCGATCAACTTTTGATATAGGAAATGTTCAAAACATTATCCAACAATACAAAATTTTATCGTTTCTTTACTAATAAAGAGACAGATATGATTTTGCATAACAGGTTCGGTATCTAATAACATTCGTTCAGAATCAATGTATTGATAATACAGGGTGACAGTGACCAACAGACTTGGCTGCAACACTTGCCCCGTTTTCTGTCTCATGAAACTTATCACCCGTTCTCAGTTCTCTACCTTTCTTTAGCCCTATGTAACATATTACATATCTGGGATCCTGATCTGGTATCATATACCCAGGACGTAAAGGATACTGAGAAACAGTTCTCTGTAATGAACACACCCGAAGATGATGCATCAACATGCACTCTCTTCGTTTGGGCGGCATGGGAATTCTGGTAATCCCCAATTTCCTGCTCTGTCTTATAACAACTATAAGTTGGAGCGGGACCAACGTTCGCCAGCTCAGTATAACAAGCGGGTTCGATCAATAATCCGTATTATTATCTTGATTAAGGTGTGATATGGTCGCTACCTGGAGAGAGAGAGAAGAAAACACTCAGCGTGCGCTCTTGCAAGAATAGATTGGTTATTATTTTATCTAATCAGGATGGCTCCTACTGTTTTTATCAAATCTTCCTTCAAACCCTAAAAGGAAAGACTAGCCGGGATTAATTACACACTACAAGTTCGCCAATCTTTCAGCCAGGCCAGTGTCGGTACTTTGAGGGAGGTCCCCCGTGCTTTCGTACGAACCTAATTAATGTAAACCTCGTTTTCCCAGAGGCGTAACCTCGTTAACACTTTTCTAGACACCTACTTGATCGGCTAATTGTAATGTATAAAACTCTCCCAGGAGTAACTCTTACTCGCAGCGGGTATCGGGATCCAACTATCTCATAGAAGGTATGCAATCTCATTGCAAATTCCAACACTTGAAATTCCCGATAATATTTTACCCCTAACGTGCTATGACCTTGACGAAAGCCAACAAACCATAGCCCGCTAGTCAAGTTCAACCCGTACATTTCTTGATCGAATTAAACCCACCCGCACGACCCTTGACGAAAGCCAACAAAGCCGCACGACTACCCTAATCCAATCGCATCGTATGCTGGCAGATAAGCAGCATATAGCTACCGCACACTGCACCTTGACGAAAGCCAACAAATGCAGCACGAATATTATATACAACTTATCTGAAATGACGGAGGGCTACGACAGGTTTTTCTGAAAACCTATTGCGTAATGAACTTGATATCGTTGTAGAATCAAATAATTTTAAAATGGAGTGGTTTTGAGGCTTTTCTAGTTTTGCTGAAGGAGTCACTCCCGGTGAAGGGATCGTCGGTCCTTTCCTCGTCGAATGAGGTGCGGGATATATCATATATATCACTGTGCAAAGCAAAGACTCTTAAAAGCAATCAAAAGACAAACCGAGTGTGTAGCATCAGCCAGTTATTGCTAAAGAAGTCACTCCCGGTGAAGGGATCTCCTTCCTTTCCTCATCGAATAAGGTGCAGGATATATCACATATACCTCTGTGCAAAGCAAGAACTGTAGCTACCTGTTTTATTTTGAAATTCAATTCTACAACATCTTAGGTTTCTTTTCTTTCATTAATCACATTAATGAAGTCCCATCATTTAAGTACCTAAACATCACAGATAAATACGACGTACACTTATGCCATCCGCATTCGCCTCGATGTCCCCTCGTGCACCGTTAGGTTAGGTAACTAACGGCAGAGCGGGGCAGGGCTAGCGCGGGTGTAAAACATAAGTAACGTCTATATAATATATCATATATACTATATACAGTATCTATCACAGAACATATCACATGATCACATCACAGATATCGCAGCAGAAGAATCATATGAAATATTGGATATACTAGGACGTCCGTGTTTTCAATACGAGCCAGTATAAAACACGGATTCCACGGTCGCGATGAATAGCCAAACCCACACCCCTAGACCCCTACGAGAGCGGCAAGCAACCCTACCAATTCTAGAGTTAGGAGACCCGGACTCGACTCCTCGAGTTGGTCTCCTACTGGACTCCAGAACCCGGTTACTTGTACTCCCCTCCTTAGGTCTATCCTAATGCGGAAAAGTAAATAATATACAAAGGGTGACATCATCCGCAACCTGGAAGTGTCCCAATAAAAGAATATTACATACAAGTTTTTACATGAATGAAAATGAAAAAACACCCGTCTCATATAAAAACCCCCGGCTATTCAAACACGACGATCCAATATAACATATCCAGCAACACATAACATCACATGTCATCAACGTAAGTAAATATGCGCATCCCAATTGTCGTTGACATATAGCAACGAAACCGGCGATAACACATGTTACACTTACGGTCACAGAAAAGAAAGTGTAAAACTACAACAGTTGGAATACGCAACATCCTCAGACATCGCATGCCTGACTAAATGAATTCCTTAGACATCGCATGCCTAACAATTATAAACCCCGCATTTTAGTCTCATTATCGAAAACTCTTTTCAATATCAAGTCGGGCAATTCAGCAGGATTCCCGACATCCTGATCGAATGCTCGTCGCAAACTTCAGTAGACGGCTGCACCCCCGATACCGTCGACGAAGTGCACCAAGGCGGAACACCGCTGCCGCGAGCACCCGAACAGATGCTTTCGGCGACGGGGTTCTCCTACAGTCACTTGGTCGGGGCTATGGAGTGAGGTTGTCTATTAAGTTTATCCGGCGAGTATCCGCGTACGCTACGTGATTGCGACGGACTTTTGATCACATCAAAATTCCGTGGCAACCGATCAAGTGAGACTAAACTGCTATGTTTATAACATTCATTCAGTTATCTCATAACTACTTGTGAATTCCAATTATTGTATCACATCCGGATAAATAGAAAATGTTAAACTTTTCGATCAAACAGTCGAACACCCAAGTTTTCCCGATATAGATCAACACATGAAATAAGTCTAACAACATTCAGTTCGTGCCTCAGTACCAACGGTCCAACCGTAGAAGGGTCAAGCCAACGCCTCACATGTGGCACGCCGTACTGCCCCAAACCCGAAGGTTCAAAGGACAGTTCGAGACGGTCACATAATCGAGTTAAGGTTTGTTGTCTTCTAGAGGGACTATCGCGTTACTTGCACTACTTAGAACGTCGTTAAACCACGGAAAAATCCAACATTTGGAAATTTCCCGACAGGGGAAAAGTTGGGTATTTATATCCGGTCAAACTTTTTAACATATCCAAAAATTATCCGGAAAGCCACACAGACAAAATTTGATAATCCGATCGAACATACGAATCCCCAAAACAACCCAGAAAATTCAACTCTTTAATAAATATGAAAAATTCCCAGAAAATCCAACACCAGAAAAGAGGAATTACTGTGCAAGAATAGGAAGCTGACGTCATCATACGGCCGCGGAACCGCCGGAGAAGCCAGGCTTCTGCCGCGGTTCCGCCGCACTCTGATGGATTCATGGGTACGGGCTTCACAGTAATTCTTACAATTCCCTGCTGATTTTTCTGCATATTTTTAATATCGAAAAACTCCAGATTTTGGAAAAAGTCCAGAGAGCATGTTTGTGTTAGGGTTTCGGGTTCGTTCGGGTTTCAAACTTCGTCTACGCATCGCCTAAGGCTCTAGCTAGGCTCTGATACCACTGTAGGGTTCCTAGGCACACACAAGAGGTCTCACAAGGCATCAACCATGCCAATTTCAAATTTTACGGTGCCGAGAAACCCTAGTCCGGATCGTTAACTAGATATCTAGGCGAAAGATGCAACTAGTAAACTACTTTACTAAGAGAACGGAAATACAACCTTTGTAGATCCGGTTCTCCACCTCCATAGCTCCATGATGAAGTCCTCTCCGCTGTCCAAATCGAACCATGACTCTTGCATCGGCTTCATCGGAGAAAAAGCGGGCTAGGTCATCGACGACGATGCCGAAGATGATCTACGTCGAGGCATCACTAGATCAAGCTCCACCTTCACCAAGCCATGAATACTTGTGAAGGAAACACCCTATACTACTTGGCAAGAGGTAGAGGATGAAGAAATAGGAAGTGGGTTCACTTTAGAATTGGATTTCTCACTCATTTCATCAATTCACCATTGATGAAGTCAAGCTTTCTTCAAGTGAAGAAGAAGAAGAAGCAAGAAAGAATATTATGATAATATTATGATAAGTATTATTTGAATAGAAAAGAATAATAAATCTTATCATAATATAACCATGGTCAAGTGTAGAAAATGAATCATGGTTAAGTGGAATGGTTAGGGTTAAGCATGAGACAAAATGGTGACTTAGTCAAAGCTTCATGAAGCTTCAATATGAATACAAATCAAGCCACCATTTTCTTTTCATGCCATTTATTTTCCAAAAAGAATAAACAAATAAATAAATGAATAAATCAAAACCCTAACCATTAACATGTAACCATGGTTTGATCTTTACACAAAAACCCTAGCAAACATGTATCATCAAACATGATACAATCAAGTGCACAAAAATATATCACATATACGATGTGCACATGCGAGTGAGAAAATCCCTTTAAAATGAACCAATACTAGTTAATGCAAAGTAATATATCAAATATATAATTATGCATTAAATCATTAAATCAACACTTGATTCAATGATCCGGTCATGTCGCACACAACCGACTAGTATACAATGTATCGTTTTATCGAATCAATCCTTGATTCGATAAGTAGGTTATATCGCATACAACCAATCGATACATTCATCGCGAGAATGGAATACGGTATCACATACACGCATTATTCTCGGTCCTGCACATATCTCATATGCGCTCCTATTTCGTTTCTCTTGAGCCAGGAAACCTCTGTGTAGGACTCTAAAGACTCGTCAATACGCCGGCAGCAGATGATAATCATATCAAACACCCACAAGCCGCAAGCGGTCTGCTAAACGTAACGGCCACCCGGGTATTGAGCGATCAGAAGATCGACGAGCAAGCCCGCTCACACTCCTGTGAATCCAACCAGTAACACTTACCGTACAGTCCGGTCTGATCGTCTGATATGTCGCATATCTCGCCTAGGGGTGGTAAACGTCAGACCCCAATAGCTCGATAAGTCGTGTCGATATGAGGTCTATAACAGTTCGAGAAACTACTGGTAACAATTACCAGTAAATCTCAGCAACCCTGGCCAGGGATTTCCGGTTATAGCCAATCGAACACAGCGCAACATCAACTCCCTATACCGGGAGAGACGAATCCCCTCCTATCGCTCATTGCCTCCATGTGACTCGGGACTGTAACCAAAAACCACCGTTTTGCACGCCCTCTTGGACGTGGTAAGATGGAAATCAAAGCACAGTGGGAACCACACAAGACTCTATGACGATCTCGGGTCAACAGACTACTCTGTACCAGTGTCACCAGAGAACTGCCATCTGACGTAAGGTATAATACCATCTGGGAGTTCTCGGCGAGTCCGTCCAGTGTACCCAGTCTCCACTGAGCACCCGTATATCATCTCTGATGTCAAACACCAATGGATATGGGATCATCCATCGCCCATCTGTATGGGTCGAGAAGGTATACGCTAGTCTACTCTGGTATATCGATGCCCCGTCTCGATACACCCACGACTAGGGACTTTGAAGGATGTACTTATGGACTACCATGTCCCCACTAGTATGATCTGCATCATAGTCCAGGTAGTCAAGTACACATCCTAAGGGCTTTACCAACATGTAACAGAGAGACAATCAGTGTACACGTTAAGGTAAAGAGCAACCAGATAGCATACTATCATGTCGAGCAAGAAAGTCCTCCCTATATATGGCCCAGCATCCACTACTATATACATCGTATGTACAGTAATGGCCTCTAGGGCATACATATAACTAACAGAATATGCGAAGCAATGCCACTCATGCCAGATCCATGGGGACTTTATCCATCAGCATCCAAATCCTCTGCACCCCACAGTGGCTAGCTGGCCGTTCGAAATGTGGGGGACTGACATAGTCGGCCCTATCGAACAAGCATCATTCAGGGGACATCGTTTCATCCTAGCGACCACTGATTACTTCTCCAAATGGGCAGAAGCAGTACCGTTGAGGGAAGTGAAGACAGAGAATATCCTCCATTTCTTCAAAACATACGTCATTTATCGGTTTGGAACGCCGAGACGGATCATCTCCGATAACGGGCCGGCCTACAGAAGCCACAAGATCAGCCGCTTCGCGCAGCAACACAACATAGACTGGAGATATTCCTCAGTTTATAATCCCCGAGCTAACGGTCTAGCTGAGGCTTTTAACAAGACCTTGACGAAGATCGTAAAGAAGACGGTGTCCCGAAACAAGAAAGACTGGCACGAGAGACTGCAAGAAGCTCTTTGGGCGTATCGAACTACGTTCAAGACGGCCACAAACACAACGCCATACGCGTTGGTATTCGGCACGGAAGCAGTACTCCCTCTCGAAATAGAGTTACCCTCTCTACGAGTGGCAGTCCACTATGAGCTGACGAACGAAGAAAATGCTCACCTTCGGCTTGAGGAGCTCGATGCCCTTGATGAAACCCGGCTCATAGCGCAACAAAATCTGGAGGCTTATAAAGCAAAGATGACGCGCTCATATGAAAGATTGACCAGGCCGAGGACATTCCGCCAAGGCGAACTCGTGCTAGTGGTCAAAAGACCTATGATCCCCAATGGCACCAAGCGGGGAAAATTCGAGCCGAACTATGAAGGCCCGTATATTATAGACAAGGTCTACTAGGGTGGAGCCTATCTACTCATGGGCATGCATGGTGAAAGACCTTTCCGGCCAATAAACGGTCACTTCCTGAAGAAATACTACGCTTAATGGGTCAAGGCCTAGGTCAATGATAGATGATGACGACGACTATGTCCGCTCGCTATCTTCCTAAGCCCGAACTCTATAAGTAGTAACCGGCCTTCTGCAACAACGGACCGAAATGTCCTTAAACTAACAACGGACCGAAACTTCCTTAAACTAACAACGGACCGAAATGTCTTTAAACTAACGGCGGACCGAAATGTCCTTAAACTAACAATGGTCCACTATGTCCTAAAACTAGCTGTCGACCGAAACGTCTTTAAACTACTACCGCAGCATCCTCAGGCTGACGAGATAAAAAAAATAATAATAATAATAAAATATAAATAAAAAAAGAACGGTATGCCCATAAGCAAAGTGGGCACGGATGAAAACCCGAAAGGGCTCCGTGACTAAAAACAGCAGGGCTACCGGCGAGTGTTTGTGAAAACCCGAAAGGACGCAACCTCGTTAAAGGACACTTGCAGGGTCCTCACGACCTTGTAAGGAGAAACCACCCGCGTGAGATCCTTACGACTCACAAGGAAGCAACACACTTAGGGATCCTCACGATTCCTAAGGAGAAATTACACTTGCTAGATCCTCACGACTCGTAAGGAGAACTCTCTTATGGGACCCTCACGGCTCATAAGATTTGAAAGTCTTAAGTTACAGAGACCTGAACATGTTCTTAAGAAACCCTCACAACCTTCGATATGGCCCTACAAGCGGCTCATACTGACCCTTGTATACAATCCATGGGCACGAATAAACATTTCCCTAACCGAGTCCCATCCGTGACTAGGGATATGTTCATATGGTGAACAACCCTTGTAAGTCCTCTCGACTTATAAGGAGAAAACCCTTTTGTAAGATCCTTACGACATACAAAAGAACATGCACTTAGGAATCCTCACGATTCCCAAGGAGAAAACACACCTACAAGATCCTCACGACTTGTAGGGAGAAATACCTTTGTGAGACCCTTACGGCTCATGAAGTCAAAAGCCTTAGTCGACAGGACCCTTAACCCTGTCTACTAAGCCACCTTTGTTCAACATCGACAGAGGCAAATGATGATTCGCTCCTGGCAATATCCCAATTGTAGCGGTGCTAAAGCCGAAATCGGTATCTAACCCCAAGCTTGCGGCGAAAAGCCAGCAAGCCACACATGCATACGAAATAGCCGAAATGATGGGGCAACATGCAATAAAAAGCAAAAAGTAAAAATGTATGCATAAAAAATAGCCGAAATGATGGGGCAACTCGCAATAAAAAGCAGCGAGTAAAAATAAAATAAATAGCCGAAATGATTGAGCACCGCGAAAACATAGCCGAAATGATGGGGCAATCGCAACCTTCGCGATATAAAAGCTGAAATGATAGAGCATCGTGGAAGAAGAAATAAAATAAAAATGAAATTTTTGCCCTACAGGTGATGTTACATCAATCTCTGTATACAATCCAGGGGTGCAAACAAAGAAGGGGTCATACTCTTCCCCACAGGTTTCATCATAAGAAGAAGCCAAATCTCGACGAGCCACAAAGATCGTCTCAACATTCGTCTCATTGCGGACACAACATCAAGCAAAGCGGAACAGCGGCAACTCCCAGTTCCATGATTCGGCGCTGTACAGATCACCGAAAGTCAAATCCTAACCCCGTGTAGATGCGGATATAATCAACAAAATTCCTGGTCACGTGGAACGCGGATAACGTCACTCTTTGACCCCGTGGAAAACGTCCAAAGCGGAGCCTGGTCCTCGCCGAACACGGCAGTGAACCCATGGGAAGCATCCAGAGAAAAATTCCTGGTCACGTGGAACGCGGATAACGTCACTCTTTGACCCCGTGGAAAACATCCAGAGCGGAGCATAGTCCTCGCCTAACGCGGCAATGAACCCGTGTGAAGCATCTAGTGCAAAATTCCTGGTCACGTAGAACACGGATAACGTCACTCTTTGACCCCGTGGAAAACGTCCAGAGTGGAGCATGGTCCTCGCCGAACACGGCAGTGAACCCGTGGGAAGCATCCAGAGCAAAATTCCTGGTCACGTGGAACGCGGATAACGTCACTCTTTGACCCCGTGGAAAACGTCCAGAGCAGAGCCTGGTCCTTGCCGAACACGGCAGTGAACCCGTGGGAAGCATCCAGAGCAAAATTCCTGGTCACGTGGAACGCGGATAACGTCACTCTTTGACCCCGTGGAAAACGTCCAGAGTGGATCCTGGTCCTCGCAGAGCACGGCAGTGAACCTGTATGAAGCATCCAGAGCGGAGCCTGGTCCTCACCGAACACGGCAGTGAACCCGTGGGAAGCATCCAGAGAAAAATTCCTGGTCACGTGGAACGCGGATAACGTTACTCTTTGACCCCGTGGAAAACGTCCAGAGCGGAGCCTGTTCCTCGCCGAACACGGCAGTGAACCCGTGGGAAGCATCCAGAGCAAAATTCCTGGTCACGTGGAACGCGGATAACGTCACTCTTTGACCCCGTGGAAAACGTCCAGAGCGGAGCCTAGTCCTCGCCGAACGCGGCAATGAACCCGTGTGAAGCATCTAGTGCAAAATTCCTAGTCACGTGGAACGCGGATAACGTCACTCTTTAACCCCGTGGAAAATGTCCAGAGCGGATCCTGGTCCTCGCAGAGCACGGCAGTGAACCCGTGTGAAGCATCCAGAGTGGAGCCTGGTCCTCGCCGAACACGGCAGTGAACCCGTGGGAAGCATCCAGAGCAAAATTCCTGGTCACGTGGAACGCGGATAACGTCACTCTTTGACCCCGTGGAAAACGTCCAAAGCGGAGCCTGGTCCTTGCCGAACACGGCAGTGAACCCATGGAAAGCATCCAGAGCAAAATTCCTGGTCACGTGGAACGCGGATAACGTCACTCTTTGACCCCGTGGAAAACGTCCAGAGCGGAGCCTAGTCCTCGCCGAACGCGGCAGTGAACCCGTGTGAAACATCTAGTGCAAAATTCCTGGTCACGTGGAATGCAGATAACGTCACTCTTTGACCCCGTGGAAAACGTCCAGAGCGGAGCCTGGTCCTCGCCGAGCACGGCAGTGAACCCGTGGGAAGCATTCACAGCAAAATTCCTGGTCACATGGAACGCGGATAATGTCACTCTTTGACCCCGTGGAAAATGTCCAGAGCGGATCCTGGTCCTTGCAGAGCATGGCAGTGAACTCGTGTGAAGCATCCAGAGCGGAGCCTAGTCCTCGCCGAACACGGCAGTGAACCCGTGTGAAGCATCTAGCGAAAAATTCCCGGTCACGTGGAATGTGGATAACGTCACTCTTTGACCCCGCGGAAAACATCCAGAGTGGAGCCTTGTCCTCGCAAAGCATGGCAGTGAACCCGTGTGAAGCATCCAGAGCAAACATCGGACTGTGGAGTCCTTAAAATCCACGGACTATAATGTCCTTAACCTTGACCGTAATGTCTTAAAACTAACGATCAACCACGATGATTCTAGACTGATTTTATCTTGGTTCAAGGGTACATCTCGTCATTCCTTTGATATTTGGCGTTGTAATTCCTCAACGTCTTCAAAGAGGTGATGGGTCCCAGTAACCACACATCGGACTGTGGAGTCCTTAAATCCACGGACTATGACGTCCTTAAGCTTGACCGTGATGTCTTAAAACTAACACCGGACTGTGGAGTCCTTAAATCTATGGACTATGACGTCCTTAACCTTGACCGTGATGTCTTAAAACTAACACCGGACTGTGGAGTCCTTAAATCCATGGACTATGAGGTCCTTAACCTTGACCGTGATGTCTTAAAACTAACATTGGACTGTGGAGTCCTTAAATCCACGGACTATGATGTCCTTAACCTTGACCGTGATGTCTTAAAACTAACATTGGACTGTCGAGTCCTTAAATCCACGGACTACGATGTCCTTAACCTCGACCGCGATGTCTTTAAACTACGATACCCGGGAAAACATCCCAAAGCAACCCCTGGCCCCGTGAAATACGGATAAGGGCGACCGCACCCAGCACTTGCGGGTCCTCACGACCTGTAGAGAAGAAAACTCTCTTGTGAGATCCTTACGACTCCCAAGGGAAAACCCGCTTAAGGATCCTCACGATTCTTAAGAAGAACTTACACCTACGGGATCCTCTCGACCTGTAGGGAGAAAAACTCTTTATAAGACCCTCACGGCTCATAAAGCTCAAAAGTCTTAGGAAGCAGATCTTAACCCTGAATCCTAAGCCATCACTATCCTGCAAGGAGATCAAGATGAATTGTCCGCAGAACACATTCAATAAGAAGAGACACGCCATTAAAAAAATATGTCTTTTATTCATGAACCAAAATGGATGCAAAGTACAATTCATGAAAAAACAAAAAGAATATACTCTCATTCGGGAGTATGTACAAAAAAGAAGGAAAAGATGCAAGTCTTCAAGCCGGTGGGCGATTTAGCAATTTTAATAGCTCATCCTTCTTTTGCTGGATCACGGCTTCATGATTCAGTATCACCAGAAAACAGGCCTCCGCCTGAGCCTGCTGAGCCTGATACGAGGCGAGCCGGCCTTCGAGCTCTTTCTCAGTAGCCTTGTGAGCTTCAACCCTTTCGCGGGTGAACACGGCAGCTTTATCGAGAGCCACCACCTCTTTGATAGACTCTTGAAGTACCCGCCAGAGTTCATACGCTTTATTGGCTTTGGCTGTAAGGCTGGCTTGAAGCTCGCTCAATGCCTTAAAGGCCAGCTCCCTTTCCGAGAATTTGCGGCCGAGCCTCTTCTCGCATGACACCATATTTGCCGCGCACCGCGCTATCAGCCCCCGCAAGTCCGCATTTGCAGCCACGGCCTCCGAGGAAAGGCGGGAACACTCAAGTGTGTGCAAGCAAGCCTCCACCTACTGACAGAACTCCACCCAGACTCGCACCACCTCTTCGCTATGGTAGGTGGCAAGAAAAGGAAGAGAACCGTTAGCCTCGGCAGCAAATGCTTCAGCTGTGGTTGCGCTGCCAGTACGAAGCTCCTCGATCAAAGACGACAGGGAGACAAGGCTTAATTGGGCCAAGCGTTCTGAAGCTCGCAGAGCATAAGGGCCGGGCGGCATGGCGACACGCGATTCCAACGCTATGGGGGCTGGCAAGGCTGTTCAGATTTGAAAAATATCAGTAAAACTCTTAAGCAAAGGAACAAGTGGGACTATATTGAAATGTCACTTACCTACGGTCATGCAAGTAGGAGCTGAAGGTTCCTCTGACCCTTCGAGGACCTCAACCTCGTCATCGGCCTCCAAAACTGTAGAGAACATCAATGTCAATACGCAAAATAACAACGATGCTATGAGAAATGATGAACGACACTAACCTTGTCCAGATGAGAGGACGATGGGGATATCGCCTGCGGAGCTGCCATCTCCAGCAAACGCTGAAATGATTGCCGGGGAGACAGATCAGCAATGGAGGCCGCCAGCCCGCGCAATTCTGAGAACACAAAAGAGTTCAGACAATGGAAAGATTGCTAATTTAAAATGCAAAAGGCTACCTTCAACACTCCTCCCATTCTGAGCCGGGGGGATAGCGGCTTCAACGGCCTCCGCCGTGACTTCGGGCTCTAACAAAGGGAGGGTAGTCCCGACTACCTCTCTTCCAGCCTCTGGGCCGCCCTCAGGAAGAGTCACTGGGGCGACGACCACCAAAGGAGCCTCCCCCAAAGGAGCAAGCGCTCCGTGATCAAGAACTGCCAATGGAGGCTCTATTGTAAGAGGAGCAGCCTCGTCAGCCCCCTCCACATCGAGCAATGCTTCATCGGGAATGTCGACAGGCTTTAGCTTCAATAAGCCCGTAGGGACCTCCCCCATCGTCGAAGATTCTGCACAATTCACACAAGAATAAGCATACATACATACAGGCGTAAACAATCTGAAAAGCTACCAAGAAGAACAAAAACATACCAATGCGCAGGGAAGCCTCCAATATGTCTTCTTCAAGCCGATGCTCCTTCTCAAGGAGGCGTGCTCGCCGGGGTTCGAGAGTAGACTCATGGCCGCCGGTCCACAAAGAAAGTGCATTCGCTGCATCCTCTGAAACAGCCTGCTTCAGGGCCCTTTCCCCCCATTCCTCCAAAGGGCCGATAAACCGCCGCCGGATCCATGAGGGGTCTTCGTAAAAGATTACAGCGGGATAGGGCTTCTTCGGAACCCTGGCATTCTGAGACGCATCTTTGGAACGTCTTATAGCCTCAGCCAACTGTGCGGCTTCCTCGGCGGCCGAACTCGGGAAAAGTAGTCCAGCATCTGATTCCTGCAGGGCCAACGGTTCATCCTCAAAAATGGGCTCAGACTCTATTAAAGAGTCGAGCAAGTTGGTAGCCACCTTCTTTCGACGCTTGGACCCAGAGCCGGTCGCCGAGGACGACCGCTTCCTTCCCCGCGGAGCCCTAGTACGACGCCGGCCCACGTCACCCTCAACACCCTCATCCCTGTCACCCTCACCCGGTGCCACAACCGAGGATGACACCGCCATGGTCGATGCCACGGGGGGCGGTGCTGCCGTGGGTGGTGGTGCTGCTACCGGAGCCCGTTTACCCCGCGACCGGGTACCTAGGGGCATACCAGCTGTTGGGGTAAGATCCACCCCCAACTCTCCCGGAATAAGCGCGATACCGGTATCCCTCAGAGGAAAGCGGACCGGGGCGCGCGGTCGCAGCGTAGCTCCTGTGGCCGGAACCTGAGTAGGGGCACCGTGGCCAAGAAGTACCCTTCTTTCTTCAATAATAATTGGGTTGACCCGATGGAGATACCAGCCCGTGAACGACCCTACGCATCGGGGCATGTAATCAGCATCGGGGATCACGAACTGGAAACCGGTGTTCAGCTTCACAAAATGATGGGCGGCATCTCGAACGGCCTCGAGCGAAGGAACCGGCGTGACTATGAAAGCCTCAAATGGGACGCCCTGATCGTAGCCAAGCTGCCGGGCAAAGCGATGTGGATTGTACCGCATGAAAAGGGCTGCGCTATCCTGACGGAATACCAGGTAGCCCGGTCTGATTGCGTATAAGTGTGCAGCTTCCCGGGGCTTCAAAGAGGGCATGTTATCTTTTGACCGGTCCCAAAGCGGCTGAGTTGAACCCGAGGAAGAAGATAAGACCCGATCAGTAAATACCAATCCGCCAGCAGTAGCATAAGGAGAAATCAACGCCCGAATAGCCCCGAATTGAGTCAGGTCAGCGGCAGAAGCATCCACCAATCGCATAAGTCGCGGAAAGGGGTAAGCATCATAAAATGCAGGCCTCTGATGCATAGCAAAAGCACCCAAGATGTGCATTTTGATCCAAGACGTGAAGTAGTGAAGCGAAAAGTTTACCACATCTACGCCAGGGGTGGAAGTATTAGCTGCAGCGCCCAACCCGTGATAAAGATGCGCCAATGCCGGGATGCCAATGGCCAGTCGCGTCCCCTCAGCTATACGATAAGCCGGATAAATAACGGAGGCTCTCATAAAGCGGCGATGCATGGGGATGACAAACCAGCTGAGCCAGACACTGATAAACCCCACGAAGAATGTCTCCTCATCCATGCTGGGAGCTGCAATGGATTCGAAAGACATCGGCGACATTATAGGGATGTAGTACTGCGGTAGATCCGATTCATTGGTCGGCAGCTTCTTCGGACCAAACCTAAAGGGGTCTTTGATATTTGCAAACTTCGGAGCTGTCTTCAACAGGACACCCTCGCGAAGGAAGCAGGCAATGAAGCTCTTAAAAGTGACGCCCTACTCCTCAGATTCGGTGAACAATCGGTCAAAGATACCTAGCGCCTTGATTAAGCTAGGACACTTGTGGCGGACGGCGTTCTCAGCAGAAAAGCCGTCAAGCGGTGCGGGCTCGGTTTCAAAGACGTATTCATCAGAAGGCAGCAACTCCTCATAAAGTGTCCCTCGAATTGGCAGCCCCGAGATCTCATAAAATTCCCCCAAAGAGATCGAAACCTCTCTGTCCCCCAGAAGAAAAGTGTTGGTGGGGAGATTCCATTGATTCAAGAACGCCTTAACGCACTAGACATGCGGGGATTGATAATGGAAGAGCAACGCATATATTGCCTGGTAAAGCCCGACCTTTTGCAGCCGCGCACGATGAGCAGAAAGTATGTAGCGAGCCCAGAGGAGGTAGCCCATGGAGTGTCGAGGAGTGAGCCCTATCTTATAAATTTGTCCCTATGGGTGGGCCTCACCCTGGAAAATACGTCTTCCCAGGATATCTATAGCTGGGATCGGATGGTTCGGGATACCGGTTGTCGAAGGCTCGAGCCGTCCCGTTGGAGTCCAATTTGGCATCTCCACAGCGAAAACCGTCCTCGGAAGGTCCATCGGCAAGAACGGGAAAGTGGGCTCTGTCGGCACTTCGCAGAGGAAACTCCGGCGACCCCGGATAATATGGTTGTACCAGGTTTCCCATAGAAGTAAGCTAGTGCAGTTCGGGTCATGAGCCCGGATCATCGCCATTGCTTCCTCATCAGATAGTGACTGAGGAAAAGCGGCCTCCGAGCGAGTGAAGGGAAAGCACGAAACAGAAGCCATCGCACCTGAAACAAAGTAAGGGAAAACTGTCAAAAGTGAAGCCAACAATATATATATATAAGCATAAATATATGAAGACAGTTGAAGAAAGCGACAGAGGAATTGTTTGGTAGGACCATTAGTTACAAAGCAGGTGGGTCCCACGAAATCAAGATGACGGCTGGCTAATGATGAGGCACAGCAATTATAGTGAGACAAAGGGAATATTCTAATCAAATAGGCAGTGGGTTTCAAGCGACCCTACACATTCCCCTAAAAGACAAATCCATCTTGGGCACTGTGATGAATCAAACAGAATCAAGAGAATTAAATTCCCAAAGACCAACAGTGCAAACTTCTTCTGAGTTGTGAAGAAGATGGCTCAGGGCAGGAAAACCCATGAAGTTCTTTAGGAAGAACTTAGTTCTTCATAGGAATTAAATTCCTTTTTAAAAAGGGGAATTAAATTCCCAGAAAAGTTCTGTTCCAGAGCCGAAGCTCCTTGGGGATGGAATTAAATTCCATAAAAAGCAACCAACACCATCATCTCCCTAAAGATTAGAGAACCCCTAAAAGGTCTACTGTTTGAAGATTAAATAGTTTTCTGTTTGAAGAAAAATGGGTTCTTGTTAAAAAAGGGTAAAAACCCTCGCTATAGGTTTAAAATCCAGAGAGATATGAAAGTTCCTCGATCTTTCAAAGATCACTACCTGAAGAAATGGGTCTTCCCTGAGCAGAGTTGAACTTTGAAAAGTTTGAAGCAGAGATCTAAGCTCTGGAAAAAGAGAATTAAATTCTCGAAAAGAAGAAAGTTAGCAGAGGAGGAAGATGAGCAAAAGTGGAGGCGCTTCTGAAAAGACATGGGCATTTATAGGATGGGATGGAAAACGTTTCATCTACCTTCTCCCAAGGCAGATCCAACGGTCACAAAGGTGACAGCGTTGCACTTACGTGCAGACACGTGAGAGCAACGCTGTGGGGGCATTTGTTCCCTGATTTAAAATCAGGAAAAAGCTTCAGAAGAAGCATCACGTGCTAGCACGTGACCAGCGGTCACGTGTTGGCACGTGACGTTCAAAGCAGCGGCACAGAGAAAGCGCAGAAGAGAAGTTTATTAAAGAGGTCACGTGCCTACACGTGACCGGGAGTCACGTGGCCGCACGTGACCGGGGATCACGTGGCCGCACGTGACCAAAGGTCACGTGGCCGCACGTAGCTGGCTTTAAAAGCCCTATTGTTCAACAGAATTAAATTCTGAATAAGATCAATTAAATCTTTCTAAAATAGAGAAGAATTATGTGAAACCGTTGGATTAAAAATCCGAGGGTGATTAAATATCACCAATTTATGGAAAAATCTTGGACATGGAAAGATTTCCCCTAAATCTCACCGGAATAACAAAGAAATATCTTTGGATTTAAAATCCAACGGTGAATAAAATTCACCTAATAATCTAAAGGCCCAGATCAATGATCAAATCCCTCAATAAACAAATCAAACCTTTCAATGAAAGATTCACTAAACAGATTGATTCTTTTCCTTCTCCTATAAATAGGTGCCAGAAGAGAGAGAGAAAAAGGAAGAGAGGGATAGAGCCTTGGAATCTTGAAAATTCAGAAAGAAGAATTTGATTCTCTGCAAAGAAAAACCTTTGGTAAGAAAATAGAGGCTTCAAAAAGAGAATTTAAGTCTCAAAAGAGTTTAACTCTTCTATAAAGAAAAGAACTTAGTTCTTTCTCTGGTTGAAGATCTGCAAAGTGCACATCTCCCCTATAAATTGAGAATTTAATTCTCATTGGGTTGAGATCCTGCCATGCAGATCTAAAACATAAAGGAGGAATTGAGTTTTGAGAATTTAATTCTCACAAAGTTATAGGAATTTAATTCCTCCAAGATAAAATTAGGGTTTAACCCTATATTATAGGAATTTAATTTCTTCAAAATGGACAGAACTGGGGTTTAACCCTAATTGAGAACTTAATTCTCTCATACTCACAGGAATTTAATTCCCTTAAAAAAGAAATTAGGGTTTTACCCTATGCCGGAATTTAATTCTTTACATATATGGGGAATTTAATTCCTACAGAAAAGAAATTAAGAATATAATTCTTCAAAAGAAAGTGGAATTTAATTCCTTTAAAGTTATTGCTAGGGTTTAACCCTATGAAGAATTTAATTCTTAAAAAGATAAAGAGATCTTCAAACATGCAAAGAACCAGAGTCACGTGCTTCCACGTGACCCTTGTAAAGATCCACAGAAAAGAACTTTGAGGCCGCGTGGCAAAAGCTATGGGCGCTCTCACGTGCTACCACGTGACCCCTTGGCAAAAGCTTTAACAGACAAATACCCAAATTCCCATCACGTGACAGCACGTGATGCTCCAAAGTATTCAATACATTTGGCAGAACAAAATAAGGGGAATCAGGGCACTCTTACGTGTCTACACGTGACCCCTCTCTCTCCTTAGTGTTTAAAACTAATTTGAGATCTTTGTTCCCAGTGTTTAACACAGATTTTCTTAGTGTTTAACATTAATTTGAAAACTCTATTCCCAGTGTTTACCACTGATTTTCTTAGTGTTTAACACTAATTTGAAAACTCTATTCCCAGTGTTTAACACTGATTTTCTTAATGTTTAACACTGATTTGAAAACTCTATTTGCAGTGTCTAACACTGATTTGAAAACTCTATTTGCAGTATTTAACACTGATTTGCTTTAGTGTTTAACACTAATTTGAAAACCTTATTTCCAGCGTTTAACACTGTTATATGTTAGTGTTTAACACTAATTTGAGAATCACAACTTTTTAGTGTTTAACACTAATTTGACAACTTCACTTCCAGTGTTTAACATTGTTGTTTGCTAGTGTTTAACACTAATTTGGGGGATTATATTTTCAGGGTTTAACACTGATTATCCTTTTAGTGTTTAACACTAATTTGCTAATCTTATTCCCAGTGTTCAATACTGTGGGTCTTTAGTGTTTAATGCTAGTTTTAGCCCAATTGGCTAATTTTCTAGAGGCAAAACCCCTCCTATAATTGGATATGTCTAATGGACCAACAGAGGGCCAATATTCTAAACATGATTGGACTTAGCCCAAATTGGCCATAAGTCCTCAATCCAGACTCAAACTGAGCCAATGTGCTCATAATCTAATGAATTGGTCTTGGTTCCAAATTGGACTACAGATCACTTAATCTACTTTGGTTCAAGGGTACATCTCTTCACTTCTTTGATACTTGTCATTGTAATTCCTCAACGTCTTCAAAGAGGTGACGAGTCCCGACAACCACACATTGATACGGACTGTGTGGTCCTTAAACTCATGGACTATGAGGTCCTTAATCTTGACCGTGATGTCTTAAAACTAACGCCGGACTGTGGAGTCCTTAAATCCTCGGACTATGAAGTCCTTAACCTTGACCGTGACGTCTTAAAACTAACGCCGGACTATGAAGTCCTTAACCTTGACCGTGACGTCTTAAAACTAACGCCGGACTGTGGAGTCCTTAAATCCTCGGACTATGAAGTCCTTAACCTTGACCGTGACGTCTTAAAACTAACGCCGGACTATGAAGTCCTTAACCTTGACCGTGACGTCTTAAAACTAACGCCGGACTGTGGAGTCCTTAAATCCTCGGACTATGATGTCCTTAACCTTGACCGCAATGTCTTAAAACTAACATTGGACCGCAATGTCCTTAAACTACCTATTGACCACAACGTCACTAAACTAAACAAACAGGGCTCCCCTAATTGCTCTTTTGTTGGATCTAAACGATCCCGTTAAGTTGATCTTAGTCTAAAAACTAGACTAACGTATCCTTAACAAACGTTTAAGTTGATCTTAGTCTCAAATGAGGCTAACGTATCCTTAAACCCAAACCCCCAAACCCAAATCTAAGATAATACGGATTTGGACTAGTCCACGCCCTACGGGCGACGACATAACTCAGTCTCCGTATACAATCCACGGGCAACCAAACACAAAATAAACACACATGACACGAAATGACCATCTGGAGAAGGAGAAAGTTGTTACCGCAATGCGGTAGCGTAATTAACTGTAGGGGCTTGCACCTGCAGGGAAGAGCATCCCCACAATCAAAAACCCCTCAAGCGAGGGGGAATCTGACGAAGTCTGCTACATCGGACGCATCCGTCTAAACCTCCGATACACGATACCATAAATCAACTTGGCATCTTCGGAGAGGTGGATGGATAGCACCAATTAGCATCTGCCCTGAATCTCAGGCAAGACATTCAGTCTTGGCCGTCATTCGGAGGGGAACAGGAAGTAAAGAAAATTTTTGCACGATTGAGAGCCAAGAATAAGTTTGGTGGGGATTTCACTGTCATTGACTTTTGTCCCCTTTTACTAATCATTGAGAACTTTTCCTCCCAAATCTACAGGTTTTGAGCTTAAAAGATGACATCAATGAGGACACTGCTGCAAATAGGTTTGGGGGGAGATTTGTGTTTACTCACGCATCATATTGCATTATACTAAATAAAAGCACTAAAAAATTTAATAAAAATTAGAAAGTGAAAAATACATATGAAAAATAGGAAGAGATTTAAGAAAATCAAGAAAATTACATATTTTAAAACAAAGTTAGTAATAGGTAGTCATGAGCTGTTGTCCTAAGGGTTAGTAAGATGAAGGAAATTACTAATCTGAGAATAAAAATAAGTCTGAAAAATAGTCTCTATTCTTGAGACCAAATATCTGAATGTTGATACCCTACTATACGCACTTGCACACGTCTTAAAACTTGTGATAGCAGAGAATATCTTGAAATACTCTTGTCTAAAAGCCTTAGTATGAAGGGGGGGAAAATATAAATCAATAAAATATAAATGACACAGAAAATATAAATGGTGGAACAAAAATGAATACCAGTTCTGTAATTACTTAAGGCAGCATAAAAAAAAAATATAGCGAGGGTGCCTTATCATGTAATGCCTTAGACCAACTGGTTTGGGAGTCACTGCTAAGTCTTAGGTGTTGTAAGACTAGGATATTGCTAATTACGCCTACAAGAGTGAGCATATTTGGTAATCGGTTGGTTAGTACCTCAAGAAGTATTAACGGTCGCATGAAGAATGTGTAAACAATTCATCTAAAAATATTCACCGACTAAAAAATACTAAGGAAGATGGATAAGAGTATGATAGATTGAATTGAATTCTCTAAGTGTAGAGATATCTTTTACACACACGTAGGGGTATATGATCAATATTTGGAAGAAAGGTAGGGAGGAAGACTAAAGACGATGTTTTATTGAGGGATGATGTGATTTCTGACATTTTTCAAGACCATTAAGATAGGGCTCATGACAACTAAAAAGCTAGTGTAGTTTGAAACTCTTATTTTCAAGTTCTTTCCTTTATATGTTTCTTATCTTCTTATGTAACTTCCATCTTCTTCTTTTTATTATGGAATTTTGTGGGTGTAATCCGTTGAAAACCCTCAGGAGACAACACTCCTCCTACTAGGGACACCTATAAGTTTAAAGACTTATTGCACGTGCTAAGCACAATCGTGATGCCTACGAAAGTGTGCTAGTTAGGTTTTCTTTTTCTCTTTAATAACTAGTTTGCTCGGGACGATCAAAGATAAGTTTGGGGGTATTTGATTAGTCTAAAATATTGCATATTTGTATAAACATTTTCCCCACTATTATTAACTGCTAAAAAGTGTTAATTGTAAATAAAGAATATATATAAGTTTATTTGTAAAAAGTTATTATCATATGTTTCTTCATTTTAATTAATATAATTAGGGAAAATATATGCATATAATATTTAAATGAAATATTAGTAATTAAAATATGCATATCATATCAAATATTCCTAATCAATATTCTTAAGATATTATATTATACAAATGGTTGGGATAATATCTCAAAAGTACCAAATTCTACTGACACTTTGATTTGAGATATTGTGCAGGTATTAGCTCAGGTCTGAAATCCAAGTAAGAGATCCAAATCAAATCGAGATATCGAAAACGAATCTGCCAAATTATAGAAGCAAATCGAGAAATCTAGCAACGGCAGAGATTCGGAGCAATATTTTCAAAATCTACATATGGATCTCCAAATGTCGACAGAAAAAATCAGAAAAAAATCTCAAAACCTAGTTGGCATATCCGCGGCCATACATGGTGTTATGCGGCAGAAGCGCGATTAGATATGGACCGTTGGATGTGGGATTTTGGGATCGTGATCTTAACATATACTCACATATAAAATCTAGAGTTTCTGGTTTCAAGGACTATATAAGGGACCGAGAGCTGTACATTCAAAATCATGCAGGTGATCACATAATCATCTATTCATTTACATCTATAAAGAGAGAGATCTAGAGCAAAACTAGGGTTCTTTTAATCTATTTTCTAAGGAGAAAAGTTGTAAATACAATAATTGAGGTAGTTTTTATTTTAATTCTTTTTTGCATTTATTTTCCGCATTTAATTTTTCTGCACTTACTTTTACGCATTACTTTTCTACATCTTAATTATGATTTCATTCTTTTTCAACCTTTTTTTCTAAATCACTAACCATGAGCGAGTAATTCCTTACTTGCTAGGATTTATAGGATAAGATAGGATAATGGACGAAAAATCTTTTAACTTCTTTTTGACATTTTAAAGTTTATAAACTTTAGTAAAATAAATGTTAACTTTCTAATCGGGCGCGCTATCAATTTATTGATAGTCACGACCACGATTTGAGATTGGTTAAACACTTATTTTGTTAAGGGCTTGACATGAATAGAGATCAATGAAAAGACAGGGGTTAGTAGTGGGAAACTCTAATTCTCTCCAAGAACCCTAATCAACATTCATCACTATCGCTCTAGTTTTAAACTATTAAAAAGATAAAAGCGTCATTTTTAAATATTTATCCATTAACTACTAAGTCCTATGAACCCTACAAGCCTTTTTATTATAAATTTTATATCCGTTTTAAAATAGAACGACAACAACCCATCCTACCTTTTATCAACTCGTATAAAGCAAGAAAAGAGTTCACGTTTCTCTGGGGACGACCCGTACTCATCGCGGCTAGCTACTAGCGACACCGTCTTAATTGCGGTTATTTACAAAACACACTTTTTCGAACGAACAATCAGTGACCCAATATAATAATATATAATATGTGTAATAACAACAAAGATAATCTAGAAATCATAAAGCAATAACGGTGTGTGGAATATCATGAACGGTAAGCAGTATATATATGAATCATGACAGTAATCTAAGCAATATATATGTTACTAAACATATCAGTCTCTATGTCATTTGAAATCGATTTGTGAAAAAGAATGATCGTGTTTAACAAGGGTTTGTGCATGACCAAGACTACGGTCCTCTATTATCCGGAAAATAACCCTGCAGCCATGCCGCTAGGCCCAGGACCTAATCAGTATATATATATCTAATATCAAATGATCATCCTCAAAACACTGTACCTCATTAAATACGAGTTCGATTACATCCTTGATTTCCCTATTACTGCCAATTAAAATATATGTTTACGTATCAGATTGGTTGTGTACAAGTACGTGTCACTTCCATTATTCAATCACACTTTTACGCGTGTCAGGCTCGCTTTTAATCGTTTATACACTAACATACTTGTCACAATCTAATCAATATCACTTTTCACTCGACAATGCAAAACAGTCATTAGGGTATCAATGTAAATTGTCTCTAATCAATGAGTGTGAAGCAATCACACAACATGGTAAGAATGCATTAAATAAATTTCAACTAATAAGGGACAGCCAGTATCATTCAGTTTGCGAAATTCATTAAAATTCATACATGTAGAATCAGATAAAACAACATAAAATTCATAGAAAGTGGACTCATTTGTCTAAACAGTAAAATTGGCTTCATCTCAATAGGGAGTTATGTTTATTTTAAAATAAGTGTATGCTGCTAGAATTCCGGTTTCAGAACCGGAAGTCCAACTTTGAATGTCTTTTACTGTTGGTTATGTACAGATTTAAAGGTCACTACTGTTCAATAAAATCTAGATTTCTCAGTTAGATTTCCAACGCAATAGACAAAGCATTAATAACAGATATATACGGGAAGTTATGATCATTTTAAGGTCAATACGTATAAACATGACAACAGAAAATCAGCAGAACATGTCGGTAGTATAAAATATAGTAAAAATATAAAAATGTAATGGAATTGAGTGAAACTGCCATATGAAATTTAATTAGATTATCTACGCATCTATATAGGTCTCCACACATTAGCATGACTAAAAGGGATAAAAAGGGGTTTTACAATAAGTATCGATAGAAAATACTGCTTTGGACTGCAGTTCAGAGCCGCATTTCCCTCCATTTTGCAACACGTAATGCGGTAATATTCAGTAAAATTTAACAGATGATTACAAGTTATCCAATTATATTTGTAACGAGCCCAAGAATGTCAAATTACAATTTGTATTTAATTTAATATGAATTTTTCAAAGTGACATGTACAGTAAATTCCAAGTTTAGTCGTTACCACTCCGGGCATCATTTCATGTATGATCTCTTAACTTTTCGGTCCCAAATTTCTATATGTTACACGTTAACAGTCACGAATCTATTGTTAATAAAAACGAGGATCTTTAATCGGGTTTTGATTCAACTAATCGTAACAAACATTTAAAATATATGGAATTATAACAAACGAAATGTCGGTTCCATCTAAATGATTAAAACAATAATTTAATTTATCCATATAAGTTCTACATGAAATTAATACGGAATATTAATCCCGATTTGTGTTCCATCCAATACAATCAAATAACGATAGGTCATAAATTAGGATTCGACGACCATTACGATATAGATATATTAATATAATTAAAATTAAAATGTTTCGATCTATTTAATATAATTATAGCATGTAAAACAAGTGAAGGGGTTTCATTTTCCTTAGGTCGCTGAAATAGAAGCGACGGATGTGCTGGTGTTCTCTTCGACACACAAGACGGCACGGAGCTGGACACGGCGTGTGGCGTGTGAGTGATGCATGCACGATGTGGGCATGGTACGCTGTGGTGCGGGCGTGGTGCATGCTGCGATGGATGTGTGCTGGAGCTCCGGAGCCTGTGACGGCGGCAGCAAAGGGCGGCTCAGTTTGATGGCACTTGGTTCGACTTAGAGGAAGAGGAGCTCGGTGACGGTAATGGGTTATGGTGTTGGGTGCTTTGATAGAGGCTTGCGGCGCTCGGCTAAATGAGAGGAAGAGGGATTGGTAATGATGACGAGGAAGAGGTCGGTTGGGTCTTGGGTTTGCTCAGGTTATGAACTAAGAGAGGAGGAGGGGAAGAGGGTGAAGGGGAGAGAAGGAGCTTGACAAGAAAAGAACAGGGCTCGGTTGAGTGAGGAGCTCAAGTTTTCTTTGGTGGTTCGGTTGGGGCTTGCTTAAGGAGAGAAGAAGGAGATGATATAAATGGTGAGGATGAAGGCGGTGAGAGAGAGAGAGAGAACAAGAGGAGGAAGAGGAAGCTGTGAATGCACAGGGTTTTCTGAAAAAGGTTTTAAAAAAACAATCCAATTAATAAAACTAATAACAGTTAATAATAATTAATACAAATTAATAACAATTAATACAATTTATTAGCAATTAATACAAATTATTCATCCCTAATAAAAAATCAAAAACCGTTTTGGCTTAAAAATAAAAGGAAATGGGTTTTGGGCTCGAGGCATTGTACTGGGGTTGGGTTTTAAATTGGGAAAAATAAAAGAAAATTTTAGGGGAAAAGGAATTAAAATCGTCATTTAAATACGAAAAGTAAAAACGGAACCGGTTATTACTGGTACTCAAGATTATTTCCATTCGGATCTTTAGAGACCCTCTCCGGTTGTTTCTAAAGAAAGCAGTGCCAAATATCTGTTTACCTTCATTAATGATTTTTCGAGGAAGATTTGAGTCTACTTCTTGAAACACAAAAGCGATGCGTTTACTACGTTCAGACAATAGAAGACGTTGCTTGAGAAGCAGACAAGGAAGTAGATCAAGAGACTAAGGACAAACAACGAGTTAGCGTTTTATGGTGGAGATTTCAATGATTTCTGCACAAAATGAAGGGATGGTTCGGCATCATACCGTTGTCTATACACCACAACAGTATAAAGTCACGGAGTGGATGAGCCGGACTCTTTTTGAGAAAGCGCGGTGCATGTTGTCTAATGTACAGCTCGATAAGGAGTTTTGGGCAAAAGCGGTAAATACGGCATGCTATATTGTGAATCGGTCATCTCATACGACGCTAAGTAGTAAGACACCGGAGCAGTTATGGTCAGGGAAGCATGCCAATTATTCAACACTTAAGATGTTTGGTTTTCCCGCTTATGCACATTGCCGTGAAGGCAAGTTGGATCCTCGAGCGAAGAAGTGCATATTTCTCGGTTATGCTACCGGCGTTGAAAATTACATATTGTGGTGTTCGGATCCTAATTCGGCTAAATTTATGAGTATCAGAGATATGACTTTTGATGAATCTTCTATGTTGAAGATGAACTATTGAGGTCGGTAAAAATTCGGATTCGCTGGAAAATTCTCATTCACCATTGTCTGAAAAAGCTCATGATGAGTAGTCCCAAGATGAGGAGTATTTGCTTGCTCGTGACCGACAAAGAAGAGATTTTAGACCGCCACAAAGATATGACTACAATGAAGTAGTGGCGTATGCACTGTTTGTTGCAGAGAAAGTTGATAATAGCAAGCCGGCAAACTATAAAGAAGCCATCTCATCCAATGAATTAGCTCGTTGGTTAGTCACTATGAATGAAGAGATTGAGTCTCTTCACAAGAACCATACTTGAAAGCTCGTGAAGACCGAGGAAAGAAAGTAGTTGGTTGCAAGTAGGTTTTCAAGAAAAAAAAAGATGACCAAGAAACAGTTGATATGAAATACAAGGTATGATTGGTAGTTAAAAGCTATTCACAGGTTCGGGGAGCTGACTTCAATGAGGTATTTTCTCCGGTTCTTAAACACACCTCTATACGTATCTTGCTCGGTTTGGTAGCTATGCAGCATTTGGAGCTCAAGCAACTCGATGTGAAGACAACATTCTTGCATGGTGATTTGGTAGAAAAGATCTACATGCAACAACCCAAGGGTTTTGAAGTTGAAGGCAAAGAAGACCGTATTTGTTTGCTAGAGAAGTCTCTCTACAGTTTGAAGCAGTCATTTAGACGTTGGTATCAGAAGTTTGACTCCTTCATGATAGATATTAGGTTTACGAGAAGCAAGGGCGATGATAGGTGCAATTTATTGGATATTTTTCTAACTCATTTATCATTTTATTATCATATATTATGTTGTTCCGGATATCTTTTGTGATTATCGCAGATAACATGGCTTGTATGTAAAAAGATAGAAAATTGTCCTAAAAAGGATTATGTGCGTATAATGAGACTTAAAGGAATTATTCATAAAATCAAAAAACAATTTACAAATTTGGAACAAATTTGGGAATATCATTGCAAATCGGAAAATATTGCAACAAATAGAGATGAATCAATCATCACACAACAAATTAGTTGGGAAAATCAAATCAAATCAAAAGCAATAAATAAATCTGTCTAATTATATGTCAAAATTGGGAACAATTCGAAGATCTATGCAACTGCAGAGCAACGAAAATAATTGTCATGATCTAATAACGAAAAAGAGCTCAACAGATCAAAAGAATGGAGCACAAAAAAATTCGTGCCACGAAGCCAACAAATCGCCGCGGATCAACCGCAGTTTAAGCATGAGCGCAGCAGTTCAGCCGCACAATCTGGGCCGTTCATCACCAATTTTTATGGGCACGATCATCTTGGCACATATATCATTTTAAGATACATCGTTTTATTTTTTGAAGATTCTGAAACCACGCAACATCATCCAACAGAGTAATTAGATTAGATTTGCATAGTTGTTAGCAAGTTAATTCTCTTATATATTTTATTACTTGTTCTCCAAGCTTCCTTAGCCCTATATAAGCACCTGTATAGCCTTAGGATTTCATCTCTCTCTTGGCAATAAACTTTAGGGTTTTGTTTTGAGAGATCAACTACTTGTAAGTTCTCTATCTTTTAAATAAAGATGTTTAGTTTATTTTTAACTATGCTTGGCTAAACTTTGCATCTAGGGTTTTGATCTGTGATCTATTGTGGTGGGTATTTCAATTGTTCTTTTATTCTTTCTTTAATATAAATATCTATTCTAATCTATATTATTCTTTCTTTATTCTTAATCTAAAAATCTAATTTTTACAATGAAAAGTTGACGCCTTTAAGTAAGAATCATGATAGATAAGAAATCTAGAAACTAATTAGGTTCATGATAATTGACACCTAGAAATCTAATTAGGGACGGTAATCATGGATATTCAAACTGGTTATTAATTTGATTTAGGAGAAAATCTAAAACATGGTAGTTGTAGTTTATAGATCTACAAATACCCATAGACGATTAAACCTAAATTAAATCTAGTAAACTAGAATTAAGATTTTAATTAAATCTAAATGATATAATATAATTGATAGAATAAGATTATACTTTTATGTTATTAATAGATCATTAATTAAACATAGGAAAAAGAATAGAAGTTTTATCATATAAACCACCACATTAGAAAAGCAATTCAAAAACCCTAGATCTTCTTTTTATTATTAAAAAAACAACCTTTTTAACTTAGTTTAAAAGTAGTTAACGCATCTCTCTGTAGGAACGATGCTCAAGTACAACTGCGATAAGCTGTATACTTGCGGCTAAATTTGGAGACTAATAAAATCCGCATCATGTGACAATTGTGTTTATTGTAAGAAACTCGCCGATGGTTTTTTCATATACTTACTACTTTATGTTGATGATATATTGATAGCAGTAAGGTATATGGTTGATATTCAGAATTTGAAGGAACGGTTGAAAGGCAAGTTTGAGACCAAGAATTTGGGAGCGGCTAAGAAAATACTTAGTATAGAGATAAGGCGCGATCGTAAAGGAGGAAAAGTTTACTTGTCTCAACAGCGATATATTGAGAAAGTTTTGGAGCGTTTCGGTATGGCAGACACTAAATCTGTAAGTATTCTGTTGGCAACTCATTTTAAACTTTCAGCTCGTTCATCACCGCAAACAGAGAATGAAATTAAGTATATGTTGAATGTTTCATATGAGAATGCGGTGGGTCGTATTATGTATGCCATAGTTTATACATGATCCAACATTTCACATGTTTTTAGTGTTGTTAGTCGCTATATGGTATCTCCAGGTAAATGCCATTGGTAAGCTGTGAAATGGATTTTACGATACATGCGAGATACGTCTAACGTAGGGTTGGTATTTTGGAGGAACAACGAAAATTTGGTTGGATTCAGCGATTCCGATTATGCGGGTGATCTTGACAGACGAAAATCGATCACCGGTTATGTATTCTCTTTGGGAGGATGTGTCATCAGTTGGCGTGTTTTGTTACAGTCTACGGTAGTGTTGTCTACGACGGAAACGGAGTATATGGACGTTGTTGCGGCCGTTAAGGAACCGAACTAGTTGAAGGGACTATTTTCGGAACTTGGTATTCAAAAAGAAGGATATCATAATAGTCTACCGTGATAGCCAAAATGCGATTCACTTAACAAAAAATTATATGCATCATGATAGGACAATGCACATTGATGTGAGGTACTGGTTAGTGCAGGAAGTCGTTGAGAAAGAAGAGATTATTGTGAAAAAAGGTTAGCACAGCGGATAATCTGGCCGACATGTTGACGAAGTCTCTTTCAGTTGTGAAATTTGAGCATTGCCTGAATTTTATTAGAGTGCGTCGTACTCATTTGAACCCTTGAGGGGTTTTGTGGTGAAGGTTGAGCTGCTATTAATTTTTTGGAAGAGCGTTGTTGGGAATGCGAAGCAAGATGAAAATTTGTTGTGATACCTCACATTCTATCCCTTTTGATTTCCTATCAAATCCGGAGTTATCATTAAATCAAGGAAATTCGAGGTTATCTACAAGACAGCCATCTGGATCTTTAGCTCCAGACATCTGCCTGTGCTCTATATGCGCAAGCATATTTTGGACAGACGTCTGCCTCGATGAGGGTCAGACGTCTGTAAGCACTCTTCCCTTTTAAAGACGTGAAGGCCAGACGTCTGAACATCCTTGTTCAGACGTCTGGGTTTACTCTGTGGATTTGAAGACACTTGGGCAGACGTCCGTGCATTCTTTCTACAGACGTCTGCCGTGTTCTAGACCAGATATTTTCCTAAATTAGGAAATTAGTTATTTGGGAATACCTTCTATATGCTATATATATGATAGTATGTTTTAGCCCTAAGTTGAGATAGCTTTGGATATTTGAAAGAACCCTCTTGTTGTTTGAGAGTGCCAGGGTTATTTGAGGAATTTGTATTTGTCCACCGATTTATACTCCTCCACTGTTGGTTATTAATAAAACTTTGTCTTCGCCTATTTGGTTTTGTGGTTAGTGTTCTTTATTTTCAATTTACCTGTGGTTTTGATTACTTGTCTATATCGATTGTTTTGTCTTCGTGATCGTCTTGTTGCAACAATCACATGGTCAGCACTATATGCTCAATGCGAAATGCTCAATGACTTTGTAGAATGCCTGACATAAAATGCCAAATTCAAAATGAGAAGATTCTCCACCATATCTATATCGATTGTTTTGTCTTCCTGATCGTCTTGTTGCAACAATCACATGGTCAGCACTATATGCTCAATGCGAAATGCTCAATGACTTTGTAGAATGCCTGACATAAAATGCCAAATTCAAAATGAGAAGATTCTCCACCATATAGGGAAGGGAGGATTTGAGGGCAGGAGAAACAGAAAGAATGACGAAGAGCTTTCTGCAAGAAAGAGAGTTGGTTGTTTAGGCGTATTGGTTGAAACTGTGATTTGTGTTGTGTATTATTAATAATGAGGTTAGGAAGGTAAACAGGAGGGTCCGATCTCACTGACGGATATGGGACCCGGCCTGACAGTCCCTCATTCACAAAGGGATATACAGGCCACTTTTTCTCTTATAACATTGTATTGTTTAGGAGTACTGGCTACCGTTAAGTCTAAGTACGTCGGTGATCGAGGCCCTCAATATGAAGAGAAGGAGACATCATTAGTTATGTTCTACGCTTCATTGATAGAGGACAATGCGATGTGTTGCTGTATAGGTTTTCAAAAGATAATGTGGTATTTAACATCCACAGGCAATAGCAATAAAAAGAACTCTGGTCTTACATATAGGCCTGATACAAATAGAACATAGAGGTTATCCCTCAATACATATAGAACAAAGAAACAGCAATGAAACCAAGAAAAACTCCTGCATCATTCATTATGTTCACCCATGCTTTGATAAAAAGAGCATCAGGTTGGATCAATGCGGAAAATATCGAAATGCAGAACTTGGTTGAGGCAATATCAAATCATCTTGAAGCTAAAGATCTAATCAAAGTAGATAACACACAGGAAAACAGGCCTCAACGGAGAAATGACCGAAATAATTCGTATACATTACAAAAGAGACGAACCGAAAAAAGACCAAGATCTTTCCTCGATACATCTCCATCGGTCAAAATATTTGCTGATAAAACCACATGCATCCCGAAAAGATCCTACTCACAGGCATATATTCAATCTAGATTTTTCCACAAAGATTTGTGCTTTTTTAAAAAGAAGAAGAATTAGTGTTTTTATACATGGGTTTTAAAAAGAAACATTTCTAGGTTGAGCCAAGTAGTTCGTATGAGCCGAGCCTAGGATGAGCTTCTGTTGGCCTCTGAAAGAGCAAATTGGCCACAATGCGATCAATAGGATTTGTATCTGTTTCCAAGCCTACCAAACTTGTGGACCTGCAAAATCAAGGGTAGAGAAAATAAGCGTATCATCCCTGATAAACTGTTGTTCCGATGTATGATTAATTTTTTTCACAGGAAGAGACTGATTGCAATAAAACAGCGATGAAAATGTTCTGCATCCTTAGCCTTTGTTATGTTAGACGCTGCTGCACTATTTGTATTTTAATTCACTTTCAAATGTTTTACAACATTAAATAGTTGTAACAAATATAACATATGCATTGGGTATGGAGTGTCAGATTAAGCTCGATTTAATCTTTTAGATAATTTCAATTAATCTATACCTTTATACATTAGTTTGTGATAAGTGCGTATGTGCATATTAGTTGACCATGAAGGATTATATATGGCTTCATCTTCTATTTTTTTTTTTTTTGGAGGAAGGGAATACATGGCTTCATCTTTAATTATTGTGACTACGAAACAGAGCCAGGATGATGTGATTTTTCTGTGGTTCGAGTATTGTGAGATCAATTCAGTCACAGTCGATTCATTGTTTCCGCAATAACATGAATCTTCAACGACAATTAATCTTCACCAATTCACATCCACTCCCAAATCAAACATTTCCACATCATAATCCCTAAATTTCTATAACAAAATCCACTAAAATCGTATCAATTTAATATCTATTTACAAATACTGAGAAAGAAGAAGAAATAAGAATTAGAAGAGCAGTAGAAGAAGGCTCTTTCCCTCAGTAGACGGTCGTCGCAACTCAATTGTTAAGATCTGATCACTAAACCATATGTAATCAACATTAGCTTTGTCTATTCAGTTTCAATTCCGGGTGCTGGATTGGATATTCTTTGGTTTGGATTCGCTCAATCTTCGGAGGTAAATTCAAATCTTTCATTTTGAATATTTATCAAGATTTAGATAGTTCTAAAGTAATCGTTATAATTTCAAATCCATACGATAACTTAAACTATACGAGAACGGATAGCCTAATTTACACTCTCAAAATTGTAGCGGGACGAATACTAAATTTCTAAACTTAAAACTTGCCTACACTGTGAATTGAGCATAAGATTATCTATTAATTCGCAGTCACAATTTTTTTGTCAGATATCAGATTGAAGATTCATAGCTTGCTTGCATTTCACTTTACACAAACTAGATGCCAAGTTTTTTATGCAATCATTGTTAATCGATGTTGAATCGTCAATTGTGATAACATTTATGTTAATTTTGGGTGAAGATTTCAGAATATGTTATTAGGTTAGAAAAGATGAGCAAGGAACAAGACTTAATATTAGACGCGTTTTAGTGCATGTTCTATATTCCTAATCTTTGACGCATTTTATGTGTTATATGTTTGCTTGCTTTTAGCTTTTTTGGCATGCAAGAGTTCTATGACGAGCTATTTACCTAATCTCAATCCTCATATATGAAATAGCTAATTCTTGATCTAAAATACTGTGAACAAGAGAAAGTATTTCAATAATCCAAATGCTTAGCTAAAGCCTACATCCTTGAAGTTCTTCTAGACTACGGTAAAATCAAGGAAGCAAGGGAAAGATGAAAATTTTCCTACATGTATGTTCAACTCTTGGGCATAAATAGAACGTAGCACATTCTACTTGTAAGGAAATATTTTGTCGCTGATAATAGCATTAGATAAATTATAGGATCTGTTAGGATTGTGCATAAAATTTTGGATTTTTATAGTTATGATGTGGATGTTGACACCAATTTAAAATCCTAAGACACGTCATAGTTGTCTAGCCTTTTCTCATCAATATGATGTCAGCTATGGAGCAAGTTTCCATAAAAGCGTTGATAGTTTTATTCGATTGTCGGCTTGTTTTCTACCTTATCTATGGACTGATTGAACAATCATTTTAAAAGACTGTTAAGTTCTAGGTTATGTAAAGGTAGCATGATAATTAGACTCTTTTGAATTAGTAAGTTGTAAAAGAGTATAATCTATATCCTCAACCACTTCGTTAGAGGACTACCTCAAATGCTGTAACAAAAAAATATATAATCAAAACCGTATACGAAAACCAATTAGAATTGGTTTTCTAATTTTCAAAACTTCTTCTGTGGCAGTACACTTTTTCTATTCATGGCCAGAAGAACATTGAGAAAATTTCCGAGTCATGTTTAAGAATTGACTTGTGCTAAAATTATCATTTGCTTAAATTTTGTACTCCCTTGCACATAATTCAAATTAATCGCATGCTTCTGGACCCTTGTTTATATTTTTATGTCTTATACTTTGGGTCCCTTTGCATATTCTCCATTATACATGTACTAGTATCGCGCACGTGCAACACACATTATTTTAAATTGATTCAAGAAGGGGGGAGTTGTTATTGAATGGCGTCAAAGGTGGGTGTGTTGTGATAGAGTGGCCATAAATTAACACTTTCGGGGCAACTTCGCGGGTCCCCTAGGTGCGCACGTGTTGTGTGCTTGTGACGGTGTGTTGTGTGCATGGATGTTTGTGTGTGTAGTATGCATAGGTTAGGGCTTACGGGCCGGTGCAAAAAAAAATAAAAAATGTTGGGGTCAAAGGAAGAACGTTGGAATTTACATGCTAAAGGTTTGTTTTTATTTTTTGGGGGTGGTTTGGTCACTAGAAGAGGGAGATTCATGCAACATTTGTTGCAATTCATTTCCTATGATCGCTCAGCAACAAAATTGAGTTGGAAATGAAATGAGTGTTGCAAAATGAAATAAATTCTTACAACATTTATTGCAACTATTTTCGTATCACTGGGAATTGTGATAATAGCGATTATGAGGGTACCACATAGGCTTACATACACCTCCTATGCATATTTTAAACAAATGTTTCATCAACTCTTGTTTTTGGTCCAACCACACACGATAAATTGTCTGGATATGGAAATTGCAAAAGTTGAAAATGATGCAACAATAGATTTGGGGCTTTTTATTTGCAACAGATGATGTATGCAATCGCCAAACGACATAAATCCTAATTCTTTTTATACTACTTTCAATTCATTGCAAAATAATTTTAATAGGGTATGTCTGTAAATTTTAGTAGGGTGTCTGTATAATTACAAGTGGAATTCAAGAATGCTGCGTATTTCTTACATCGCATCATTAAGTAGAAAAATCTGATAAAAATAGTCAGCAATGAGATTTTGATTAACTTACCTAACATGATCTTTTAACTCTTCATCTGCAGAAGCTTCGTCTTGGTCATTATTGCATTTGTTGGTGCTGCTTCCATCGCTAGCGCTCTGTCTTTCATTTGCACTTCTGGCTAGACGCAACAAGCTATCTCGAATACAAAGTCTAATCCTCATGTCCAACTGCAGAAACGAACGAGTTATAATACTAGAGCCACACTGAAGCAGTATAATTATCTTGACAATAGAAATCTCTTAATATGCTGTTAACCACTATACCCAGAAGTTCAAGCAAATGGATTATGGGGCAACCACTCCCCGTTATGTTTTGTAAAGCAAAATAAATAACTCTAATAAATATTTTATACTGCAATGAGGTTTGAATCCAGGTTTTTCCTTATAACATGTTGGTAATTATTTTACCCAAAAGCTCAAGCTACTGAGTCTTCAATTAATGATGTATAGCAAGTAAATTTATCTTTTCAAAAATATGCATAATACCCGACCTTTTCAACAACATCTTGAAGTTGGTAATATATGGTCTCCTCTGAAGGGGGATCAGATGTCAAACTTGAGGTCCTTTTGGACTCATCTTGCTCTGTCAGCATGGTCAGCTCTGATGACAGAACCTTATGTGCACCTTCATCGACCGTGAATGTGCTTGTCATAGCATCGTTTTGATGGCTATACTGCAAGTGTTGCTGCTCAATAGCAAGCTGAGCCTGCATTTTCTGAATTCTTCTTAATTTCTCCATCTTTTCTTGAGGTGTCATGGTCGCTAGTTTAGCATCTCCAGGTTTATTTGAAGTTTTTGGATTTCTTGCATAATTAGGGCCAACCTCACGACTAGCAGCAACAGATCTCTTTTGGTTTCCATATATTTGAACATGTGGCGGCAAACCAGGAAAACTATACGTATGATATCCGTGCTGAGCAAATGCAATTTGATTGGAGAACCCGTGCTGTTCCATAAGTTTAGGATCACCAAATTGCATTTGCATATGATTTGTGGCCAACCTGTGAAAATTTGTGCTTGTAATTTGACTTTGGTCATGATTGTCCTTTAGGCTCCTTGATGGTCTGTTCTTTCTCCTTTCTTCTGCTTTGTTCTGAGACCTCCGGATCATTTTCTGCCCATCTTCCTGAAAGAATGAAAAACAACAAGGATATGAGGCATTTCAATCTTTATTGAATGAGTTAGAAATAAGATAATGAGTAGATGCCGAACAAAGATAATCATTCTTAAACATACAAGAAGCTTTAATAACCTGTCTTATAAGAGGATCATGCATGGAAATAAAATCCTCAGTGAGCGAGTGAGGGAGCAAATATGAACCATAACTAAGTTGATAACTTACTCCAAGGTTCCAGGAAAGCATCAAAGAATGTTCTGTGTATAGTATATAGTAGGTATGTGGATGGTAGAAAGAAGATATGACAATAAAAATGAAGATGCACAACAAGGTATAATTTGGTCAATGACTCAATCCTACACAAAATTCTTACGAGATGTCAATACCAAGGCTTGTAAGGGGACCTTGAATCAATAAAAAAGATCCAATATTTTAGCTTAGGTGGTGAAGTAATCCAGTATATGTGAACATCAATTTGTTTCACATCTGTAGAACATGTAAATTTAGTTAGCTAGCTACTTACATGCAAATAGCAGATAAGATGCATCCTGCAGAATATATTAGGCATGAGTAAACATACTTTGACAAGGCACCCAAAAAAATAGCAAGCATACACGCACTTACGACAATAAAGCGGCCTCAAAATTTAATATCAAATATGACATGAATTTGACATGGGTGATAGATGGCTGATAGATATATCCTAAAAAAATGCATTGATGGAGAAATACAAAGTTACAACCAAACCTTTGCAAGATTAGGACTACATGCAAAAGGTCAAAATTACAAGTTAATCACTGTCGCCTTACTACAACAATTGTATCACAGAGAGGGCCTCTGAAGAGTCGACATGCTTCACCAACTTCTAGCGTACTCTTCAACATTTCAGTACTTATAACAAATTCACCTTCGTTAAAGTTAAAAGAGAGGAGAAATAAGGATTTTATTATGTGACCAAAGATCTCTTTATATAAGAATTACAATTACTTGATGCCCAAGCATTATGGTACGGTATAACCTAATAATAATATAGTCTAAACTATTAACACCCCCTCAAGCTGAAACATAGATATCATTGATGTATAGCTTGAACAATAGATGAACGAATGTAGGTCTTGAAAGAGTTTTCGTCAAAATATCTGCAATCCGTGCATAAATAGAAACATGGAGATTGACTTTCTTTTCAACAACTTTCTCTCGGATAAAGTGGCAATCTACTTCAATGTATTTTGTGCGTTCGTAAAACACTGGATTCTTTGAAATATGAATTGCAGCTTTATTGTCATAGAACAAGGATGTTGATATTGTATAACACCGAGATCTCGAAGCAATATAGAGAACGTCGATTCTGAAACAGCATGAGCCATAGTCCCTCATTCAGCCTCGGTTGATGAGCGTGCAACGTGTTGCTTCTTGCTGCGCCAAGTAACTAGGTTCCCCGCAAATAAGACACAAAATCCACTCGTGAAGCGAGTTCATTCACAGATCCGACAAAATCGGCATCATCATATGCTACAAGAGACAGATTAGAACATGGTTTATAGAGAAGACCTTGCCCACATGCACGTTTCAAATAGAGAAGAATGCGTTCAACGGCACGAAGATGGGAAATCAAGGACGCTTGCATAAACCAGCTTACTTCAAAGGATATGTCCCGGCGAGTAACCGTGAGATATATCAACTTCCCAACTAACCGTCGATACCAACCTAGATCGGAAAGTGGCTGGTCATCAGGTGAGCTAATAAAAGAGAGCTTTACTGTTGTATCCAAGGAAGTATTAGCGGGACAACAGCCAAGAAATCATGTTAAGATCAATATACTTCCGCTATGAGAAAAATAATAATCTCTTGTTTCGAGACACCTCAATACCAAGAAAGTGTCGTAAAGGACCAAGATCTTTGGTGTGTTGAAAGTAAAATCAAATGATAGGACTTTAAAAATAGTCCCACATTGGAAAAAACAAAAAAACAAATGGGTATAAGATGGGTCAAATCTCAAATAAGACTTGAGTCTTATTGTTGGGATCCACTTATATCGAAGGCTCATGTGTACCTATAAAAACCGCACCGCTCCCTCAACTTTAAATACTCTAAACAACATTGTATAAAAGCCAGTGGCTCGATCGAGTGTTGAAAGTAAAACCAAATGATGAGATTTTAAAGATGGTCCCACATTGAAAACAACAAAAGAAACACGAATATAAAATATAAGACGGGATTTAACGTCAACAAGACTTGAGTCTTATTGTTAGAACTCACTTATATCAAAAGCACATATGTACCTATAAAAAGCCAATCACTCTCAACTTTAAAAAAAACTTTTAACTTTGACAGTGTGAAAATGTGAGGGCAAGTGAGTTTTGACCTTAGATATACCTTCATGATCATCTCCAGTGATGATTATGTCATCAACATAAACAAAGAGAATAACCATTCTTTCTTTTCGTCTGTGTAAAAAGAGATTGATCGGTCGGGCTTCTTACATAATTTATCTTTTTTAGGACGGTGCTGAATTTATCGAACCATACCCGAGAAGATTGTTTTAGCTCATAGATAGAATTTTTAAGATGACATACAAGAGACTCCCCCTCATGCTCAAATCCAGGAGGTTATTGCATATAAATCATCTCGAAAAGATCGCCATTGAGGAAGGCATTCTCAGCGTCTAGCTGATGTAGATGCCAATCGCAGGTGACCGTAAGAAAGATCAAGACACGAACAGTAGTAACCTTAGCCACCGGAAAAAGTCTCAACATAGTCTGCACCATATTGCTAAGTATAGCTTTTGGCAACAAAACGAGCTTTCAAACGAGATACACTGCCATCAGAATTATGTTTGACAGCAAAGACCCACCGGCAACCAACCACCTTTTTCTGTGAAGGGCGGCTGACCAGATCCTAAGTATGATTAGACATTGGTGCTTGAAACTCTTCCATCATAGCTCTATACCAACCTGAATGATTTATAACTTTCTGAACAGAGTTAGGAAAGGAAACAACAGATAATTAAGAGAAACTGAAATAAAGCCGGAGTAAGACGATACGAAATAAATGATGAGGATGAGAAGTAGTGCATATTCGTTTATCTTTGCGAAGAACAATTGGTAAGTCGTCGGAAAAACCATCAGAACAGAGAAGAGGTGAAGGCTCGTCAACTTCCGGCTGTATACATCGAGGAGCTTCGGTATGTTTTGTTGAATCTATCACTGCCTGTTTTCGATGGCTATAAACATGCGTAATCGGAGGAAGAGAATGAGAAACTTCGACAATAGTAGATTCGGTTTGAATTGATTAGTCATCTGGAAATATAGGAAGTGATAGATAAGAAGTGATGGTGGTGGCGGTATTACATGAAGACTTTCCGCTGAGGGTAAAAGAGTTGATCCTCAAGAAAGGTGGCATCACGAGAGACAACAATGGAAGCAGGCAAACGTAACCTTTTTGAGTTCTAAAATAACCAACAAATATATATTTGACAGCCCTACGATCCAATTTATGGCGAGTTAATCGGTGATTATGAATGTAGTAAACACAACCAAATACTTTGGGAGGAAGGGGAGAAAGGTCTTGATAGGGAAATAAAATAGAGAACGGTATTTGATTTTGAAAAATCGTGGAAGGCATGTGATTAATCAAAAAACATGTAGCAAGTAAGGCAAAATTCCAAAAGCGTTTTGGGACATGCATGTTAAGCATAATAGACCGAGTAACGTCAAGCAAGTGGCGATTTTTTCTTTCAGCAATGCCATTTTATTGTGGTGTGTATATGCAACAGGTTTAATGAATAATCCAACAGGATTGTCAAAGAGTTTGAAAAATACGACTCGTGTATTCTTTTGTATTATCGGTTCTTAGAGTTTTAATAGACGTATTAAACTGATTAACTTCATTAATAAACGTTTTAAACACGTGGTATTTCAGATCAATCACGTAAAAGCAGCCATATCATTCTAGAATGATCAATAAAGATGACAATATTTATAACCAAATATGCTAATATACTTGTAAGGACCCCAAATATCATAATTGACTAACTCAAATATCGAATAGCTACAGTTATTAACTGAAGCAAAAGAGGAACAAAAATATTTCCCCAAAATACATAACTCACATGAAAAATAAGAGAAAAAAATCATGTAACATAGTACATAGTATAAGAAGAGGTGGATGTCTAAGACGTCGATACCAGCGATTGGTAGAAACAGCAGCAAATGCGGAAGGTGGCACATCCAAGCAGTACAGGCTATTAATTTCTTTGCCCCCACCAATCTGCTCTTTCATCTGGTTGTCCTGGATCACAAAATACTCAGTACAGAAAGTTATTGGACAGTTGAAATCATTGGTAAGACGGCGAACAAATAAAAGATTTGTACGAAGGGAAGGAACTAAAGCATTTTTAAACGGTAAGGAAGATGTCACATCAATATTGGTACAACCATGAATAGGAAGGACATCCCCATTGGCAATGGAAATGAATTTATACGAAGTGGGAAACACAGAATTAGAAACCGTACGAGTCATGTGGTCTGAAGCTCCGGAGTCAAGGACCCAACGGTTTGACTGAGATAGGAAAAATATACCTGATGTGGTTAAGTTGGTAGTAGAGATATGGAAGAAAATATGTTACAGGATTTGTAAGTCTTCAGGAGAATCTGCGAGGATGATGATGCTGGTGGTTGGGTCGCTGTGGATGAAGGAGCCGTACTCTGTCGAATAGGAGTCTGATCCAGATAGCCATGCGTCTCCCAGCAGAATTGCTTTGTCTGGTTGGTACGACCGCAATGAGAGCAAGAAAGAGAACCACAACCACGTCCGTGAGGATCAATCTTGTTGTCCGTAATATTGAACGTTGCACGCAAAGAAAGAAAATATGAAAAAGTGCAGATCTAGCGCATAAAGAGCGAGAGAAAGATACTATGGTTTACTCAATCCAATTCCCGATCATTATAGATCGGAAAAAAAGGATCTTTTAAGCACGGAAAGTGCTATCGAAGACTCGAGGTGATCAAGCGGTAGGAGAGGGGGTCTGGAGACGAACGAGGGCTTGAGGACGTGGGGAGATCTGCAAAGCGAAGGAGGTGCTGGAGGCAAGGGAGGCGAGGGGCTCGAGGGCGTAAGGAGATCTGCGAGGCGTTGAAAGAGAGCGAGCCGAGACGATCGAAGGAGTCGACGGAGGCATGCGATCGAAGCCCACCTGCGAGAGCAAAGCAAAGACGAGGGAGGAGGACGATTTAAGGCGATCGATGAAGTCGATCTGACGACTCGAGGTGATTGAAGGAGGTGGGTTTGGATCGAGGGCGGAGGACAAGGGAGAACGACTCTGAGGCAATCGAAGGAGGTGGTAATTTGAGGCGATCAAAGGAGTCAATCTAGCAACTCGAGCTGATCAGAAAGAGGTGTCGATCTAAGGTGATCGAAGGAGGTCGGCTTGGAGGCGAGGGAGAGAGGAGGCGGCGGGTAGATAATTTTTTATATTTTTTTGAGAAAAGATTGGGGTTAAGGTTTAGGAGACCAGCTCTGATACCATGTTAAAGTTAAAAGAGAGGAGAAAGAAAGATTTTATTATATGACCAAAGGTCTTTTATATAGAGATTACAATTACTTGATCCCCAATCCCCAAGTATATGGTACGGTGCACCCTAATAACAATATAGTCTAAACTAATCTAACAACCTTTAAAAGCTAGACAAGAAAAAGATCAAGAGAGAAATTATGTGTTAGTAGGAATTAGGATCTTGGGATTACAAGTGATAGAAGCATGCTGGAATGCCAATATAGCTAGATTTAGTATACAAACCAGATTCAAATGACAAATGTGACAGGAGAAGAACATTTGTCTAAAGATACCTCAACTGAGAATAGAAACAATGTGGAAACCATCTTTTAATATACCTATACTGCATCTGGTGGGGAAACAATCCATTAACCCAACAGGAAGATGGAGACACAATGAAACAAAAAGAATTTCACTCAAGTAGGACACAAGCACGGCATCGCGTTATCACATTGCACACTGACTGCAATGTGGCAAAGTCGATAAGTTTCTAGTATGAAGTGAAAAGTCCCTATAGTACCAATTACCAAATGATCAATAGTTAGGCAATGAGGGGATTTTATCAATGTCATCTATGCAGAGAAAATCTTCATACATATTCCAAATGATGCCAACAATCAAATGGAGTTGGACATGCATATTAATCTCGTGCAAGATATGAGATACAAAGGAGACCATCATGCAAAAGGAACATAGCTATTCTGTGAAACTTTGCTCTGTAATGTGGGAGTTCACTGGTCCGAATTCTGTGTGTGAAAACTCCCAAAACATAAGCGGATTAGTCACATAGCATAATTCTAGATAGGCCATAACATGACAAATTACATCCAACCTCTGCCATGAATCTCAAAAAAGGAAAAATTATGATGGATGCTGAAACTTACTGCACACATAATTTTTCTGAAATTCATAAGGACCGCTATCAAAATAACAGAATATTTGAATGCTGAATAAAGTGGCGCCAGAAACCCAAAAACAAGTGAGCTAATACAGGGCAAGAACGCACAATGGAATCTCAATATGATAGAGAACATTGAAGAGAAATTTATTCAGGAAAGCATCCAATGATCACAAAGTATATAAGAAACAAGACCAACAAAAAATGAACTCTCATATTAGGGAAAAGAGGAAGGAAAAATCAAGTAACAGGAAATTAAAACAGACAAGGGGAGGGTGGTAGGGGATCACCCTTTTGTTCACGAAAAGAATGTGGCATCAACCTAGGTTAATGAACGAGGAAGACTTCTTCTAGTATGTAATGGTAAACATGCTTCACAAGTTCTATGACAGTTAGCCATAGATGGTGCAACGATTTGCTGCTAACTTTCATAACGGTAGTCCCAAAGGGTCCCAAAGCGTAGGACAATTGGTTGGGGAATAAGGATTTGTTAGTGTATATGCCCTAGAGGCCATTACTGTATCATACTAGTTTGTATATTACTTAATGGATGCTTGGGATATTCACCTTGTATATACAATCTTGCTCAAAATAGTAGTATGCTACTTGGTTTGTTTCTACTTCAATGTGTACTTGTGTTTATTTCAGTATATCACTTATACGCATTAGTGGAGCCCTTAGGATCTTTGCTTGATTACCAGCGTTGTGATGGCAGTCACACTAGTGGGGGCTGGGTAATCTATAAGCACATCCTTATTCAGGTCCCTGGTCGCAGGACTATCGCGACAGGGCATCGATACTCCGGAATAGACCAGCGCATGCGCTTCTCATCCCAGTGTGGGAGACGGTCTGTCCCACAGCCGTCAGTACGTCGTACTTGAGATAGTATGCTGGTGCTCGTTAGGTTACAGGTACACTGGACAGGACTCGTCGGGAACTGACTAGTTGGTATTATACCTATCGTCAGTTATCAGTTCCCAGGTGACATGAGTACAGCTTAGTCCGCTGACTTGACACTGTCACTCCGCCTCGAGTGTGTTCCCACTGTACTTTGATCACTACCCTACCACGGCTCAAAGGAGTCGTGCAAACAGGTGGTGGTTGGGTGCAGTCCCGAAGCACTTGGAGGCAGTGACGGTTAGACAGGATTCGTCTCTCCCGGTATTGGAGGTTGACATCGCGCTGTGTCTAGAAGAGCCATTACACGAGTAGTCCCTGGCCAGGGCAAACGAGATATACTGGTAGGTTTCCAGTGTTATCTCAGGGTGTATTGGGCTTCACTCCGGCACGACTTGTACCGCTATTGGGGGACTGACGTTTACCGCCCCCTAGGCCCGCCATGCGATGTATCAGACGAACAGACCGGACTGTACGGAGAATGTCACGCTCAGGCTCAGTAGGAGTTCAGATGGGTTTCGCCTCGTCGGTCTTCTTGTCGGCATTACCTGGGGACCGTTACGCACAGCTAGTGCCGCTTGCGGTCTGTGGTTAAACCCACTGCCAGCGTAGTGTCGAGTCTTTAGAGTCCCACACAGAAAGCTTTTCGCCTTTAGGCAAAAGAGTAGAGGTCGCATGGTATTGCGACAGGTCGCATGGTTTTGCGACAGGGTTCGGTCACATCCGTGCACTTGTGCACGTACAGTGTCCGGACAGTTTACACTAGCGGGCTTTGGTTTAAGCCAGATCCTAGTGTACCTTATGGGATTGGATTTATCCAGTTTGCATTCGTGTTCCTCGGAACGCGGATGCGGGTGTGTATGCACAGTTGACAGGGAGGCAGAGGCAGCGGATTCTCATTAGGGTTGTTGACAGTTGACCGTTGACTTTTTGACTTTATGCTCAACCCTAATGAGAATATGATATGTGATTAACTATTATATTAATTAAGTGTTATGGTGATATGGTTGTTGACTTGTTGACTTTTGTTGACTTGTTGACTTTGGTGACTTGTTGACTTTTGTTGACTTGTTGACCGGTTGACTAGGCTTGACTAGTTGACCATCATGATAACCATGGTTATCATTTCATGCCAAAGACTTTTTCTTGCTTGCTCATTTGAGTAAAATGAGTGCATGACATGATAAGCTTATGGTTGCTTCAAACCATCACATAAGACTTTTTTGATATGATGAGTTATGATCACTTTGGATTATGAGAGGGTGAAAGACAAAAGAGTTGCTCATTCTTTCTTGCTCATTCTCTCTCTTGTTCTTGAGCTCTCCTCTTGCTCTCATCCTCAACCTCTTGCTCCCTCTCTTGATCTATGGTTCTCTTGTCTCATGAGTTGAGAATCAAGAACCATAGATAAAATCCCATTCTAAATCATCTCTACTCATTCTAGTTCACTAGGTTTAGCAAACCAAGTGAACTAGTTTCTTCAAAGAACGAAGAAGGAGCTAAAGGTTGGAGCTTTCAAGTGGATCTATCTTCGGCGTACGGAGACAACGAGAAGGAGCCATCGAACCACCATCGGAGCTTGAAGAGAAGGAGTTCAAGTTTAGGTATAACCATCTTCATCCGAGTAGCTAAATATCTTTAGCTTAGTATGCTAGTTTTAGTTTAGATAAAGATCCCGACCTAGCTTAGTCCATGTTGCCTCTTGCGTTAAAATTTTGATTTTATACCGTTTCCGCCTCCCCGTAAGAACCGGGGGTCGCAACGTGGACTTACAGGATTGTGTAGAGAAAGCACAAGTTTGAAATGTGCAACCAACATAAAAAGAGGATACCAATCGTATTTTCAGGGGAGGGGGTCCAATATGGGCCATGCCCTATAACTCAAAAAATAAAAAATAAGATACAAACTTTAAGTTTATATCAGCTGTACAGCCAAGGCACCTATGTTGCATGGCTTCATTGTCAAAAAGACACGTAACGAATTCGTATCGGAATTGTCTCCATAGCGGATTCTTTTGGATTTCTCGAGTATACCCATGGAACTCCTATTGGCACATTCTAAATCTCAATATATCTTCTTGATGTATCAATTCTAATAGATGTATCGAACCAAAGTTGTCAAAATCATGATATGAATCGTATATCGTTTTTGCTTCAATATCGTATCATATATCGTAAGATATGATAATCACTTGTGTAATAACTAAGCAAGTAAGCATATAACTATATTTTTTACAATTATATAATTAAATTAGTAACATGGAACGGCATATTAAAAAATTATAAAAAGTAGAATATTCCCCGTCACATAACCGACACAATATATGTAAAGTTCAAACAGAAAAATACGTGAAATAACAAAGTCATTTGAACAATCATAACTTATAAGTTAATTAGATAATTAAACAAAATAGTACTATAGTCAAAAGGTGTAACCCACATGATGGCATGGCATAAGTTTTATAAGTATCAACATTTTCTAACTAAGTTAACACATCATAAGCTAAAAAAATTTAAAAATAACAAAACAAAATTACTAATCAATAGTGTCCTATCAATTCATTGCATATTATTGTCGATGAGGATGCTCTCATCTTCGCTTCTTTATGCTACGAACTCCTCCTCTTCTTCTTTCACTTCCACTATCTTCTTTTCTTTTTCTTTGTAAGGTTTTTTTGGAATAGCATTCAAAATTTCGAGATCTTATAAAAAAATTGGTTAAAAAATACGAAGAATTTTTAAAAATTTAATAAAATTAGCTGGTAAATATAATATCATTATACCTTATTTCTTCTTTTAATACCATTTGGTCCTCCGTCAACTTCAAAGTATCCATGAACATCCATCCAAGATGCGTCTTCCGGTAAGCAAGGACCTTTTTTCTCCGTAATCCAGATTTCTTCTCCAATAAATAAATCGGATGATACGCCTCTCGTTTTGTTCTCTTTTCTTTTGTCTTATTTCTAGTTGCAAGTTCTACTTAATATAAACCAAAACATTGAGTCTAAGTTTTAACTTCTAATATATTTCTTCTTTGTGAGTGCATGAGAGGGCAAGATGAGAGTTTCTAAAATCTTGCGTTTTGCAGTTCAGATGGTTAGGACTCTAGAGATGAGATATTTTATATTTTTAAGGTCTTTGAACCCGACCCTGGAGATCTAGACCCGACCCAATAACAAATGGGGCATTTAAATAATGTATCGTTCATATCGTATATCATATAAGAACATATCATATCGTATAATATGTATCGTATATCATAAGATGCGATAGATTTTCAGATACGATAGATTTTCTGATACAGAGGGTCGATATGTATCAGAAACCTTTTATATCGTATCGTAAGATATGTATTGTATATCGTACGATATTAACAACTATTCATTGAACATGTATGAATGGGAAACTTCAACTATCCATGGACAAACACTAACAAATATTTGTGCTTTTAGTTAAGATTTGCTAATATGATAGTACATTGTTATTATGTATATATATTTTATACAACGCATAATAGCGCATCAAAACGAATCATATTCTTGCTTTTTAGAAAATTGTGAATCGGCGAATCTGCCTCATATGGTATATCGTATCTGTATCCGAATCGGTGCTACTTAGGTAGGCACTAAGAGTGTTTGAAGACAAAGTTGGAAACGAATAATTTTATCGATCATATCAAGAGGAGTTTGATGGGTGTTAATATCTAGAAAAGAAGTCAGCGCTAAGGTTTTAATCAAACAAAGTGAATGTTAAGATGCATGCGTACAAGCCAAAAGTCTAAGATTGTCTCTACTATCTAAATGTTTTCTAGGTTCCCTTTTTAAGCACCATTTTACCCAGGAAATGTCCCCCATCATAAGATCCTAAACCACCATAAAAGTTTCGTGCTAGAAAGTTGGTTTGTTGGACAGAAAACAATTTGATCGGAATATCAGGATGAGCTTCAGAACTGGCCTAAGTGGACACTTAAACGGAAGCAGCCCCAGGCCGCTTTTGCTACTCACTAAACAGTTGAATCATGCAGGTTTTGCGCTTAAGCGGTTGAGTAACCTAGGCGCGCACTTAAGGGCCCTAGGCCGGCACTTAGACAAACCTTTTTATTGCAAATGGCTATAGAATGGGTATGTTTTTGTCCCCTCTTAACCAAAAAAATATCTGCATACCAAACCCAATTAGATCCCCAAATCATTCATTTTCCACTAGAAAATCTGATATTTCCACCCCTAAATTAAAAATGCTAAAACCGCCTAGGAGGCACCTAGCACAGCTTAGCGCTTCTTACAACCTTGCGAGCTTGATTAGATGTTAATGGCTGGTTAGTATATGCAGCCGCTACATCACCCATAAAACAAAACAGTTCTGGTGACAGTTTTCTATATGCCTTCCAAGAGAGCGCCTATTTTGCTTAGGTAATTACCCATAAAAAAATAATTACCTTCTCTTTTTGTAAGGAATTTTGCTTTCCAGAATGTTCATCTAACTGAAAAGATGAGCAGCCTTCATCAGAAATCCGGTCTTTGCATAATGGAATATCCTGCAAACAAGAGGAATCAAGATTAGTGGAAGGATAGGCAATTGCAGGTATATTACATGAGTGATTCTCGAAATCTGAACTAGAACACATACAGGCATTGGAATTGATTGTGCAGTGCTGTCAATGACATTTTTAGATGGAGAAAGAAACCCATCTGGGTCAGCAATTATATCCTGTCCAAATATGGGCTCATCCTTTCTGCAAAATCACAAGTTGAAGTAAGTTAGGCAACTATACAAGCTAACATCAACACAATTTGCAAATAACAAAGAAAAGTTCCAGATTATACGCTGTGAATTCCAATAAAGGTTTAAGAGTTAATATCAGAAGGCTGCATAAATAAAGATGATGCGGGCTATTCAACCACAACATATAATATGCACATTACCTAAAAAGATTCTCAATATCATCAAAATCTCCAAAAGTAGCCCAATCACAGTCAACAAAACCCTCAGTCTCTCTGTCTTCATGACCAAGCAAAACAGCTTCATGATCTAGCTGCATTGGATCACCTATTCAAAGAAAAAATAGTTTGCTTAGAGATGATAAATTCTTTCAATGAAGCCCGTCACTAGAATTAGAAAATGATCTGACGTTACCTCGCACTGAATTCAGGTCAGCTGCATTAGTGAGGTCATTCATCATTTCCATCACTGAATTATAACTATTTCCATCTGTATAGTCATCTTTAAGATCAATGCATAAGTTAGGAATATCAAGCCACGAATCTATCTCAGTTTGTGAAGAAGAAAGCTCTTCATTTGTTTGAAAACAAGAGCCACTGTCTGATTTATAACTGAGATGATTGTTTTCAGCCTGAGTAGATTTGTCACTAGACCTCATATTAATGGTACCACCTTCGTCTCTCTTATCATTTCCGAAATCTCCAGAAGCAAATAAATTATTCTCTTTAGTCTCCATTGGCTGAGGCACAATATGATCTTCACTCACAGTGAGATCAGGCCATAATGTACCTCCTACCTGAAAATTTTAGAATACAGGCAACTTACTGCTCAGCAATTCGCACACAAAAGGATAAAAGATTGCTAACCATCACCAATGATACCATTAAGTAATTTAGTTTATAAGCATATATATTAGAAATTTTTGTCAAATTAAAGAAAATATACTTCATCATCATCTAAGCCTTTTCCCTTACAACATCAGTCCGTTGTGACGCAAAACTCCATTAAAGATTTATCAAAATTTCACTGGCTCTCGTCTAGACGCCAATCCTTTGCTAATTAGTGTCAAAATCCTGGTTGATAGGACCATGACAGGATAGGTTTCGACAATCCTAAGTGACTAGCTATGCAATCTCCAAAGTATTCTAAACTATAGGATCATAGTAGTTGAATCACAATACGTATCGCATATCTTTTTTAAATATCATTTCGCATATCGTATCATAGATCGTAACATATATTATTCTCTTGTTCAATAGCAAAGCAATTATGTATACAACTATATATTTCATTAGAATATGATCAAATTAGTAACACGCGCACGCACGCCATACATGTGAAATATAATGATTAGTAAAGTACTAGTCAAATAAGTGACACAACCACACTAATGCAAATACATCATACATGAATCAACAAAATTATCGTGAACAATCATAATTTATAAGATAATTAACCAAAATGATATTTGTTACACCAATACCAAAAAATTGGGCTCCTCAAAAATATCGAATAAGGCAAGGTTCAATTGGCATTGCATTCTCAAATTACCTCGTTTAACTAAAACAAGTGGAATCATGTATAGAAATAAACACATTATTCACAAAACAAATTTCAGGTTTATATGAAAGGCAAACATTGTTTTGAACAAATTATGTCGGAGAGAAACCAAATACGCTTCCATAGAAATCACAGACGGGCAACAAATAGGTGCCAAAAGATGACAAGGTCGGTGAGTATTTGCCGGGTCTCAAAAGCGAGATACTTTAAATTCCTTTCAAATTGCAAAGCTTGTGGCGATTCTTACTTGGCGAAGGGGTTTTCATGGAGACAAGATGAGGCCATGAAGCAGGGTAGTGGTGCCGAGATGATACACAAAAGCGGAGAAATGGTTGCACAAAAAACTCCTGAATAAGGAGCTCGTGAAAATGAAGCGGTGAAGAAGTATCGATGGAACAAGAAAAGCTCGTGGAGATTTCTTATGGAAGAATAATGACTTGTAAAAGAATTTGAAATAGTTTGGGACAATTAACTATTTTCTGTTATCTACGAACCTAACTAGATAAGAGCAAAACCGAACAAAATTAAAAATTATCATCTGGTTATTGTTTGCACCGTATATAATTCGTATTGTTTTGTAATATCAAAATGCTGCCGCATCATATCGTATTGTACAATTTTGATAACTATGTATAGGATAAGTCTAAAAGGAGATGGGTGATAAATTTTGCCATAGAGAATTAAAACATATATACACTAAATAAATTAAAATAATAGTTCACATGCAGCATAGGGAATTAACAGCTACAAAGAGCTTAGATTCATGAAGGTACTGATATTAAAAATCAAAATAAAAAATCCTTCATTCCATCCAGTAAGTAATCATGGCGCGTTTTATCTATAATCAAGAACCACACATCTAATCTTTGTGCATCTGCATATTCTGGATTGGCCTTTGTAACTCTCCTTATCAAATTAGACTGGGTTTTCACTTGATCTATACGACTACTGCAATTCTTCAATAAAACCATAACTTTATGGCATCAACACCTAGAAAACCCTAAAATCGAACCAATTTTCATCAAAAAAAATACACACAACACTAAAACCCTAAGCTCACAACCCTCAAATCGAGAGATCAATCAGAAAAAAAATACAGCAAGCTAATCAAATAGCATCATAAGAAAGAGAAATTTCAGATCAGGAACCTGATCTCGATCGTTCCAATTAGCAAACATCAACGAAGAATCAGTAGAAGAGTTCGAATCCAGCGCTCGTAGGAATAGATCAATCCCAAATCGATCTAAACACCACAGATTCGCCGCAGGCAGCTCGAGATTTGAAGAAGAAGAAAACTGAGAATTTTATTTTGTTTTGGTGTTCGGTTTTCGGTCTTGGGGTTTTGTGTGGAGGTCTCCAGAGATAGAACGAGGGGAGACGCTCAAGGGAGCGGGGTGTGGGGCCCGCAGGACACGTGGTAGATGGATGAGGACGCCACGTGGATGTGGGCATCTCGTGTAGTGGCTGGGGTGAGTTGATCGAATACTCGATTCTCATTGGTTGGACTTGAAATTTGGGTTTCAATTGGGTTTAATTTTTAGTTTTGAGATCCGCTTTCGGTGTTGCTTTTGAAGATAAGTAGCTCGTTTTGGGGTGCTGCAGCCTGGGGGCGTGACGAAAATAATATATTACCATATTTATTTTGAGTCCATGTCCATTTATATTATTGCTGGAATTTGTGCACGATGCCTTATAAGTGTTATTTTTGAGAGAAAAAGGAGATAATGTGAAGGGTTATATATATATAGATGATGTATGTGGAGAGTTCTGGATATTTTTATATATTTTTTGAGAGAGAGATGATGTATATGGAAGGTTCTAAATGAACAATTAATTATTTTTTGGAAGAGAGAAGAGAGGGGGATGATGTGGAGATCTTGAGAGGGGAGGATTTTTCTTCTTTTTTCCTTTTTTCAAGAAAAAAATAAAAATGTAGAACTCTAACCAAAAGGTATCTGCATTATATATAGAAGAATTTATAAGGTTACATGGACTTGGGTCGCTTGTCCTTAGACCTTCCATTAAAATGCAGCTGATAAAACAAGTTGAACTAGTTAGCAATTTCGCTTTGTCCGGACGGTGAAATCTGTTAGGATTTCCTGGCGTCCTGACCATCTACCCCGGCCGTTGGACAACAAAAAAACTTAAAACTTTTTAAAATGAAATTCTGCGCTAGAAAATCCGTCCTGCGATCTAACCATAAACCGAAACTAGCTATCTAAAGAGATCTTAACTACTGTGATAGAATTATTTTACCAAAAGATCCGTGTCCTTCGGTCTTCTATCTTCTTCCTTTGCTTCTTGGGATCTCCTTAATCGAGCTTGACCACGATCTTCCTCCGTTGAAGATGATTCACCCGAGAGATGTAATTCATGGCTCTAGCTCCACACTAAAAGTCTGATGGAGCAACTATGGACTCTAAATTGCTAATCTAAAGTGACTAGAATGTAGTGAGTTGTTCTTGGTGTGTATCTATCTCACTTCCTCTCTTAATTCTCAACACATGAGGTTGTAGAAATGAAGTTCATGAAGAAGGAGGGGTTCAAGAAAAGATAGTGAGGAGAGAGAAGCAAAATGATGAGAATGATTTTTTTCTCATGAGAGAGAAAAACATGAACCATGATTTTGTATAAAACATTCTTTTAATATTAAAACACAACCATACTTAAATAGTTTGCACAAATAAATATTCAATTCATCTGTCAACACTATTGAAGCACGGCTCTCACCATACTCACCTCGTTACCTTTACACCTCATTTCCCATTTAAAAATAAATGGATAAATCTAAAATGATGTCTCCACCTTCTAGAATATTTTTCATATAAATACGAAATACCCCCTACTGTATATACCGTATTCGTATCAAAATACAAATACCTAAAAAGATAAAATAGCACAAAGAACATAATACTAGAATATACATATCGAAATATATATACGTAAATTATTAAATCAATACCCGATTTAATGATCCAGCTCAATCCCAAACCGATTGGTATCATCAACCGTCCGATCGAAAGTCCGGGTAACTAGTACAATTATTCGATCGGAACCCTGCATGTATCAAAATACGGGTACTACATCATTTTGCCTGAACCAGAGAAACTCTCTGTGGGGGACTCTAAAAACTCAACAGTACGCCGGCAGTGAGTTACTGGATAAATCCTGTTCATATCAGATTTTTGCATTTTTATATCGCCCATTCTTAATCACATTGCATATAAATAAGCACTTTTGATCCATGTCTGCTAAATAGTTGCAGATTACAGGTTATCAGCTCTTTACAGTGAAATTCATGAAAAGTCGCAACAAATGTGGGACTACGACCAACAAACAGAGAAATACTGGTTTCCGCATACTATCCGTATAATATCGCCTACCAGTTCAAAGAGCAAATGGAAAATCATTTAGACACTTTAATGCACAAAGCAAAGGGAAACACAAGATCCAAGATTTCAACACGGAGCTCAAAGCAAAAGTCAACATCATTCTGCACTGTTGGAAATCTGGAAGGAGATTGAAGAGATTCTGAGAGACCAAGTGAAGAAAATAGAAGATAAAAGCAACTTAAAGAAACCCTGAAGAAATGGGCCCATAAACCAACCAAATGGCCGCGGAACCGCGGCCAAACAGGCACATCTGCTGCGGTTCCGCGGCCGCGTTATGCATGTGTCGGTGGGATATCGGTGCTTTGACCCAGCTTTCTTAGGATAATTTTGTAAATTCATGTGTGAATCAGAATGTAACCTAGGATTTTTCCTATCTATAAATAGGAGAGTTCAAAGCCAAATAAAGGCATGCCTCTCTTTATTTTATGCCTCTTTTTAATTTGTAGATCTAAGATTTAAATTCCATTGTAATGCGTTTTTGAGAGGACATCAATAAAGTAAGTTTTTATTTTTATCTCGCATTCTTTTTTTTATCGTATTTTAAATACCTGCAATTTTAATTTGTTAAATTTAGTGATAGAAATTTATCTGCTTTTTTCTTATAATGAATTTTATTGTTATCTCTCTAATGAGTGAGTAATTCCCCACTTGTTAGTGTAGGAGAGGGAAGGTTTGAGAGAAGGAAATCTCTCTCACTCCTTTCTTTACCCAAATAATTTTAAATATGGACTCCCTTTAATTCAACCATAATCCGCTCACTATGGCACCCTATCCTACATGATAGCGGTGATTCCCTAGTTAGACGGTTGTGGTTGAATTAATCAGAGATTAGGGGTAAGAGCCAAGAACGGACGGACAAGGTCCAAAAGGAAAAAACTAAGTTTCTTCCCAGTCGTGCTAATCCCCGTTGTTGCCGATTACCCTAACACCTTTATTCACAACTAGGGCATTGAAAGATGTGAGAAGATCCCTATCTCGAACTAACCTAATCCTAACCCTAGCAAGCTTTTTATCAACTTATTCTCATTTATAGATCTTAAAACAAAACCCAACTTAATTGGATTTAACTCGTTAGAACATAAAGAAAAGGATTCCTTCCCCCTGTGAATCGATCCGTACTCAACCGGCTAGCTACCAAGCGACACCGTCTTGATTGCGGTAAATTTAAACACAGAAAATCTCTAACAATCAAATGACGCCGTTGCCGGGAAGACGGTAGTTTAATTCTTTGTATAATTTTGGGTTAATTAAAAAAATATATAAAAATATAAAAATTGAAAAACAAAAACAAAAAAAATCATCATGTTATTTTTGATTGGTTTTTGTGCAGGTGTGCAGGCTTGGAGCAAACTCTGTTTCAGATCTGGAGCAAATTCAATGAACAAATCAATATTCAGGAGATCTAGACAGAAAGAGGAAAACAAACTCAGCACAGGGAACAATTTTGAAGCAGTCAAACGTCTGAACAGCCGCGGAACCGCGGCATCATCGATAGTTTGACCGCGGAACCGCGGTAAAAGGGTGACGTTAGCAGTTGAATTTCTCTGTAAGTATCTCTTTTCTCCTCTCATCTCCCCTTAACTCCACTGAAATAATTTTTCCTGCAGGATTCTTTGCACAGCAACCTCTTCCCCCTCTCCAATAAATTGTTTTTGTGCAGGATTCTTTGCGCCGCAAATATAAAAAAAATGGTGTGTTACTGCTTTGCATAATTAATACGGAATCTAAGGGGCTATAACACCAATTAAGATTGGGTGGGGATTTCATTACCCTTCCTAAGAACCCAAAAATCACTAAAAGCATACGCATCACCCTTGAGTTAATTACAAAAATATCTAGACTCAGCCAATTAATGACTGTCGTGCTCATTAGGACAGAGGAAGGTTGTGGGCATTCATTCATTTATCTAAATCCGACTTTGTGGTGCCTAGGCTAGACAAGTGAGAAAGGTAATTTTAAAAGGCCCGTCTCACGGTAATTCATGAGTGGAACTCTCCTTTCTTCATTTGTGCTTACCTGGCCACAATTGGCGGTGAAGAGACGATTTGAGGGATATCTCACAACTTGTCACTTTGGAACAGTTAGGAGCAGTCTAGTGGACTTTGAGGACCATAGCTCTAGGTATGGTTGTGCATGTTTTAACTATGATTGTTTGAAATTTTGCCGTAAGCCCGTACACATTCTTGCAAAAACTTTTTCTAAAAAAAAACACTTTCAAAAATTTCAAAACTCCAAAAACAAACAATTTTTTTATAAAAATATAAAAAAAAAACACATTCTTTTTCTTCTCCTTTCTCTCATCACATCATGGGTACCCCACCTCGCAAAACTCTTGCCGAACTTTGGTACCCACAACCAGACATTACTTCCTACGGTTCTTGTTTTGGTCGAATTTCGAACAACCCCTCCATGCCCAAAATTTCTTTGAAAGATCGAATAGACGTATCTAGGACAACCAATTGGACTCCGCAATCCACCTTGTATCAACCATTTCAACCTTCACCACCTTCTTACGTTGATACTCCTTTTTCGAGTCCTGTTGTAACTCCGAAATCCATGTCTATTGTTGAACATATTGAACAATCTCGTAACCGATCTTTCACTCCTTTCACCGCTGCGAATTCTTTGGATAAACAATTCCATTCACCTTCTTATCCAAATGTTGATTCTACTCCTGTCCAACCATTCAATTCCTACCAGTCCTACCCGACTTTTGCACCTTCCCTAGACATTGTTTCTACACAGCCATTTGGAAGTTTCACGTATCCAAACAACTTTGAATTTTTTACTGAAACCCCGTCACAACCCATGTCTAGTCTGGAACAGTCGTTAGAAGACTTTCGGGTAGCGTCGTACCAACAGATGATGGATTTGAATGCGCCCATGGACGCCCTCATACAACCTAACGAACCGGCAGCTAGTTTCCAACTAGCTCCACATTTCCCAATTTATGACGAGGCGGTAGGACAGGTTGAGAATTTGAGTGGAGAAAGTGTGCTGTACACCCTTCCAAATCAAACCTACCAATCCCCAATTGAATCCTACAACTCCGGTTTTGAATGTCTATCGAGTGTCCCACGTGATTCATCAATTGAAGATAGAACGAGTAATGAGTTGTACGACTTTGTAGTGTTTGATCTGCCTGATTGTGAAGGGTCCCTTTCGAGTGAATCCACACCCAATCCTTTTGACCTCTACACCTCCAATCAAGAACATGAATTAATTGATACCCATGCTTTTGATGAGGTGTCTAAGAAACTTGATTTTCACTTGATCAAGGATATTGACGCAGGGAATATTTTGGATGATGAACCAGCAGTTTTGGATGAGTTTTTCTTTCCAATTCATCATCCCGAGACATTAAATGTTTCTCCCGAACTTCATATGCGTCTTGATTTTGATGAGAATTGCATGGATAAACTAAATTTTGAGGAGAGTATTGAGGAAATTATTGAGGATGAAGCAGTTTTACTTGAGGAGTCGGATTTTCCAATTCATTCTATCCCTTTCATTGGCTGCGCACACCCTCATGAATCTTTAACCGATACCCTTTCTCAATTACTTCCCTCCATCCTCATTCCAACCTTACAAGAAACCGTTATACTTTCATTTTCAATGTCTGGTTTACCAAGTTCGACGTACCCATATTTTCTCACGAATCTTGAGGGATTTGACCTCATTTCTCAGTGGGTTGATAGATTAGCACAATCGCTTTTTACACATCGGTCATTACAAATTGTGCTAATTTATACACTCCATTTCCACCCTCAAGTTCGTATTCCACTTCTTTCTCCCACTTTCTCTGGTTCTTCTTCTAATCTTCCTTTAATGATAGCGAGTGTTAATGAATCATAATCCGATATTTTGAGTTCGATAATTCTAGAAAAACAACTTGATTTAGACTCTTTTGAAAATAAGGTAGATGAGCCTTACGAGTCTCCTACCTTCATAATTTTTGAAAAATCAAGTGTGTTGAATTCTGGTGCGACACTTATTGACATTGAAACGTTCAATCGGACCATCGATGAAAGTTTTGAAGATATTTTCGCCGACGAACTAGCATTCCTAAACGACACGGATTTTGTGATTAATCAATCTCCACCTGAAGAAGTCGAACCACCACCATTTCTTCTTATCCCATACGAGAATGTGACCATTCTTCCCATTCCTAATCATCCACATTCTCGTTTCCGTTCACCATTACTGTTTCATCTCTACAAATCGAGACGTAAACATTTTCTTTTACACCACTTATCTCTTCCCCACTTCTTCCTGGCTCTATACAACATGTTTTTCCACCAACCGGTGCGTTTCACTGATAAATTCTTCGAATGGTTGGTGTTGACTTTTGGTCTTTGCAATGCTTGGCGTTGACCGGTAACTTTGATCCCCCTCTTTAAAAGCTTAGCATTGTTTAACTTAAGTTTGGGGGGGGGTATAATTTGGCTCTTCAAAATAATTTTTTTTAACTTAAAATGGTGAGCCAAAAATAAGTTTGGGGGAGATTTTCAAGATCATATTTCATGTCCCTGTTAATAAATTTTTCCTCCCAAGTCTACAGGTTTATGAGATTTAAAAAAATGGCAACAGTGGAAACACTGTTTCACTTAAGTTTGGGGGGGGGGTTGTGTATATATATTTTGTTTTCTTTTTCTGTTAATAATAATTTAAAAAAATAAACAAACAGGGGAGTGCCGACAATTTTGACCCTCTTGGTGCAGCCTAACAGTGAGGGCACTGTCAAGTTTAAGTTTGGGAGTGTGCTCGGTAAGCTTTCTTCCTTCGCATTCATGTGTATATTTTTGCATTTGCATACTTATTTTAAAACCCATAAAAATCAAAAATTAAAAAACTTGAAAATTTCAATACTGGCCATATTTGACTCAAGTTCAACATGATGATTGACTAGTTAGGAAAAACTAGATCCTAAACTTAGTAAATTAAAACCCTAAAAATAACATTTCTTAAAGTTTAACTATAGAAAATATACGTCCTTATAGTTTATTTTGAAATAGGCAAATTTTGAGTTCAGTTCTTGAGCTAAATCGAAATAAGGGAAGAGTATTGAAAGCTCTATTTGAAGTATAAGTCTGAAAAATAATTCTGAAGCTTAAGTCCAAATTCTGAAAGTATATACCCTACTTTACGCACTCACACACATCTTGAAACTTGGGATAGTAGAGGATACCTTGAAATGCTCTTGTCTAAAATCCTTAGTATAAAGGAAAATAAAATATAAATGGTGAATAAAGAGATAAAAAAAAATGAACACTGGTTTTGTAATTGCTTAAAGTAGCATAAATAAAAAATATAGCGAGGGTGCTTTATCACCTAGTGCCTTAGACCAACTGGTTTGGGAGTCACTGCTAAACCTTAGGTGTTGCAAGGCGAGGAATTACGCCTAAATGCACAAGCACATTTTGTAATCGGTCGTTTAGTGCCTCAAGAAGTATTAACGGTCGCATGAAGGATGTGTGAGCAATTTCATCTAAAATTCATCAACTAAAAGTATTTTGGAAAATTGACAAGAGTATGATAGCTTGAATTGAATTTCCAAGTATAGGGGTGATAATTATACACACGTAAGGGTATATAATTGGAATTTGGAAGAGAGATAGGAATAAAAGATAGGGCTTATATCTTCAGTAAAGATGATAAAAATTCGTGAGTTAAGATTGCACCTTAGAAGGAAAACTTAGGAGATGCTGAAAGCTTTATAAACTTGCAAAACGTATATGATCTTAAGTTAAATGAAAAGGAAGCGTGAAAAATACGGGTTGATGATTTCTAAGTTGAAAATAATAGAATTTCTTGCTAGAATACTGAATTGAAGAATTAGATCAATGGCCAAATTGATCGGATTTTATGGGTAGTATCCGCTGAAAACCTTCAGGAGACAACACTCCTCTTACATGGGACACCTAGAGGTTTAACGACTTGTTGCACGAGATTAGTGCAATCGCGTTCCCTGCGAAAGTGAGGTTAGGAATTTTTGAGAATAAAATTGGTTTTGCTCGGGACGAGCAAAAGATAAGTTTGGGGGTATTTGTTCATATCAGATTTTTGCATTTTTATATCGCCCATTCTTAATCACATTGCATATAAGTGGGTACTTTTGATCCATATATACTAAATAGTTGCAGCTTACAGGTTCTCAGCTCTTTACAGTGAAATTCATGAAAAGTCGCAACAAATGTGGGACTACGACCAACAAACAGAGAAATACGGGTTTCTGCACACTATCCGTATAATGCCACCTACTATTTCAAGGAACAAATGGAAAATCATTTAGACACTTTAATGCACAAAGCAAAGGGCAACACAAGATCCAAGACTTCAACACGGAGCTCAAGGCAAAAGTCCACATCATTCCGCACTGTTGGAAATCTGGAAGGAGATTGAAGAGATTCTGAGAGACCAAGTGAAGAAAACAGAAGATAAAAGCAACTTAAAGAAACCCTGAAGAAATGGGCCCATAAACCCACCAAATGGCCGCGGAACCGCGGCCAAACAGGCACATCTGCCGCAGTTCCGCGGCCGCGTTATGCATGTGTCGGTGGGGTGCCGGTGCTTTGACCCGGCTTTCTTAGGGTAGTTTTGTAAATTTATGTGTGGATCATAATGTAACCTAGGGTTTTTCCTATCTATAAATAGGAGAGTTCAAAGCCAAATGAAGGCATGCCTCTCTTTATTTTATGCCTCTTTTTAATTTGTAGATCTAAGATTTAAATTCTATTGTAATGCGTTTTTGAGAGGACATCAATAAAGTAAGTTTTTATTTTTATCTCGCATTCTTTTTTTTATCGTATTTTAAATACCTGCAATTTTAATTTGTTAAATTTAGTGATAGAAATTTATCTGCTTTTTCCTTATAATGAATTTTATTGTTATCTCTCTAATGAGTGAGTAATTCCTCACTTGTTAGGGTAGGAGAGGAAATGTTTGAGAGAAGGAAATCTCTTTCACTCCTTTCTTTACCCAAATAATTTTAAATACGGACTCCCTTTAATTCAATCATGATCCGCTCACTACGGCACCCTATCTTACATGATAGCGGTGATTCCCTAGTTAGACCGGTTGTGGTTGAATTAACCGGAGGTTAGGGCTAAGAGCCAACAAACGGACGGATAAGGACCAAAAGGAAGAAACTGAGTTTCTTCCCAGTCGTGTTAATCCCCGTTGTTGCCGATTACCCTAACACCTTTATTCACAACTAGGGCATTGAAAGATGTGAGAAGATCTCTATCTCGAACTAACCTAATCCTAACCCTAGCAAGCTTTTTATCAACTTATTCTCATTCATAGATCTTAAAACAAAACCCAACTTAATTGGATTTAACTCGTTAGAACATAAAGAAAAGGATTCCTTCTCCCTGTGGATCGACCCGTACTCAACCGGCTAGCTACCAAGCGATACCGTCTTGATTGCGGTAAATTTAAACACAGAAAATCTTTAACAATCAAATCCATAACCACAAGCACGTCAGCGGCACTAGCTGTACGTAACGGCTACCCGGGTACCTGTCGAAAAGGAAGGCCGAAGAGCAAACTCATCCGATCCCTACTGAGCCTATCTGTGACAATCTCCGTACAGTCCGGTCTTTTCGTCTGAGAGTATCGCAGACCGGGTCTAAGAGGTAATAAACGTCAGACCCTAATAACCCGATAATTCATACCGATGTGGCTCAGGACCAATCTGGAAAACTTCTGATCTAACTATCAGTAAATCCCAATTGCCTTGGCCAAGGTCTTATGGTGCTGGCGATATTGACTCCCTATACCGGGAGAGAAGAATCCCAAATAATCGCTCAATGCCTCCATGTGGCTTGGGACTGTACCCAACTAAAACCTGTTTGCATGGCTCAGTAGAGCCGTGGTAGGGCAGTAATCTAAGTACAGCAGAAACCCACACACGAAACAAATGACGATCTCAGGTCTGAAGACTAACATGTACTCGTGTCACCTGAGAACTGCTATCTAACGATAGTTATAATACTATCTAGAAATTCTCGGCAAGTCCGTCCAATGTACTTACCCCTAGTGAGCACCTATATACGATCTTAGATGTGAAAAACCAATGGTTGTGGGACCAACCATTGCCTCTCGTCGGGGTCTATAAACGTATACACCAGTCTACTCCGGAATATCGATGCCCAGTCTCGATACTCCTACGACTAGGGACATTTTAAGGATGTGCTTGTTCCCGCCAAAAATTTCTGCGCAAAAGAGCCTAAGGTATCAAATGGCAGTGATACGCTTAAGAAAATGGGAACCAGTATCTTCCGGGCTGTTTTTTGATAAACTCCCGAATGAGAAACAGATAAATTCTGATGGTATCGAAAGCGGCTCGAAAAACCCTTCGATTTGATATATTATGGGCCTCGTAATTCATCCGGGATCAAAAGTTATGAGGAATTACGTGTCCACACGTGATGGGCTTTTAAGAACCCGCTGGAGGAGTTAAAAGATACAATAAAAACTCAGAAAAGACCCCAATGGGGCATCACGTGCTCACACGTGACCATGGGTCACGTGCAGACACGTGATGGGCTTTTAAAGCCTCTAAAATAATGAATAGAATTTAATTCTAAAAGTCAGAAAATACCTCAACGAGGTATCACGTGCTTACACGTGACCAATGGTCACGTGTTGACACGTGATGGTTAAAACTGAAACATAAATAAGCGGCTGAGAAAGGAACCCAATTGGGGGTCACGTGCTCACACGTGACCAAAGGTCACGTGCCAGCACGTGACTGGCTTTAAAAGCATTATAATTTAATAGAATTAAATTCTAAAAGTTTCTGAATCTTTCCAAATGGAAAAGGGTCATGGGGAACCGTTGGATTAAAAATCCAAGGGTGATTAAAAATCACCAATTTATGGAAAAACCTTGGACAAGGAAAGATTTCCCTGAAAATCTCACCAGGATAACAAATAGAATATCTTTTGGATTTAAAATCCACGGTGAATAAAATTCACTGAATGATCTAAAGGCCCAGATTAATGATAAATATAAATCAAATCTCTCAACATACAAATCAAATCTCTCAATGAGAGATTTGCTAAACAAATTGATTCTCTTCCTTCTCCTATAAATAGGAGCCAAGAAGAGAAGAGAGGGGGGATCTACTTTTTTGAGAGAAAAACAGAGAGAGGAGAATTTAATTCTCAAGAGAAAAAAGAAAAGAGAGGAGAATTTAATTCTCTGCAAAAGAAAAACCCTAGGTAAGAAAAGAGAGGCTTAAAAAGAGAATTTAATTCTCAAAAGAGTTTAACTCTTATATAAAGAAAAGAATTTAATTCTCATTGGGTTGAGATCCTGCCATGCAGATCCAAAACATAGAGGAGGAATTAAGTTTTGAGAATTCAATGGTCACAAAATTATAGGAATTTAATTCCTTTGGGATAAAATTAGGGTTTTACCCTAAATAAGAATTTAATTCTTTCACAATAGGAATTTAATTCCTCCAAAACAAAAATTAGGGTTTTACCCTAAATAAGAATTTAATTCTTAAAGATAAGGAGACTTAAAAGATCTCTGTGCATGAAAAGACTAAGGTCACGTGCCCCACGTGACCCCTGAACAGATCCCCCAAAAATGAGAAGAGGAAAGCTTTGAGGCAATGCCTCACGTGTTCCCATGTGACCCTCATTATATATGGAACAAAAGCAAAGGCAGAAACAATTCTGGGCGCTCTCACGTGTTACCACGTGACCCCTAATAAATGTTCTAATAAATCAGGGCATGAGTATACATCACGTGCCCACACGTGATGGCTATGAAAATTAAAAGTGTTTAACACTTGTTTGCAGAACAAAATAAAGGGGATCTGGCCCCACTTTTTGATGCCATCACGTGCTCCCACGTGACTCCCAAAACGCAGAAAGAAAGATCAATGGGAATGAAGGCTTTGGGCGCTCTCACGTGTTTACCACGTGACCCCTTAGCAAACGTTCTAACAGTCAGTGCATAAATCCCCATCACGTGTCAACACGTATGCTCGAAATAAAAAGTGTTAAGTGTTAACACTTATTCACAGATTTGAGGATAAAACAAAGGAGATATGGCTCCACATTTAGGGCGCCCTCACGTGTCACCACGTGACCCCTAATGAGCATTCTAACAGACCAGAGCGGGGGCCTCCATCACGTGCTCACACGTGATGGCCGTCAGAACTAAAGTGTTAAACACTTACCTGCAGAATAAAATAAGGGGAATCAGGGCGCTCTCACGTGTCCACACGTGACCCCTCTCTCCTTAGTGTTTAACACTAATTTGAAGACTTTGTCCTCAGCGTTTAACACTGATTTTCTTAGTGTTTAACACTAGTTTGGAAAACTCTATTTGCAGTGTTTAACACTGATTTGCTTAGTGTTTAACACTAATTTGAAAACTCTGTTCCCAGTGTTTAACACTGATTATCTTTTAGTGTTTAACACTAACTTGCTAATCTTGTTCCAGTGTTCAACACTGTTGGTCTTTAGTGTTTAACACTAGCTTTAGCCCAATTAGCTAAGTTTCTAGAGGCAAAGCCTCTCCTTCAATAAACCAACAGAGGGCCAATATTTCAAACACAATTGGACTTAGCCCAAATTGGCCATAAGTCCTCAAATCATCTTGAACTGAGCACATCTGCTCTTTCAACCAACTCATTGGTTCAAGGGTACATCTCGAAACTCCTCTGATATTTGTCGTTGTAATCCTTCAACGTCTTCAGAGAGGTAACGGGTCCCGACAACCACATATCAACACGGACTGTGGGGTCCTTAAACTCATGGACTTATGCGTCCTTAAACCAAGATACGGACTGTGGGGTCCTTAAACCCGCGGACTTATGCGTCCTTAAACTAACGGACTAATGCGTCCTTAAACACACCCATATGGACTGTGGGGTCCTTAAACCCATGGACTTATGCGTCCTTAAACTACCAATGGACCACCACGTCCCTAAACTGGAACTTGGACCACTACGTCCCTAAACTGGAACTTGGACCACCATGTCCCTAAACTGGCAATGGACCACTATGTCCCTAAACTGGAACAATAGAGCCCCCAAATGCTCTTTTGTCGGATCTAAACGATCCCGTTAAGTCGATCTTAGTCCCAAACTGGACTAACGTATCCTTAACAACCGTTTAAGTTGATCTTAGCCTCAAATATGGCTAACGCATCCTTAAACCTTCAAACAGACTTTAGTCCCAAATTGGACTATAGATCCCCTAAGCAACTTTGGTTCAAGGGTACATCTCTGAACTCCTCTGACATCTGTCGTTGTAATCCTTCAACGTCGTCAGAGAGGTGATGGGTCCCAACGGCCATACATGCAATGGACCACCATGTCCCTAAACTGGAACAATCGAGCCCCCCTAGACGCTCTTTTGTCGGATCTAAACGATCCCGTTAAGTCGATCTTAGTCTCAAACTGGACTAACGTATCCTTAACAAACGTTTGAGTTGATCTTAGCCTCAAATACGGCTAACGTATCCTTAAACCAAAACCCCAAACCCAAATCTAAGATAACACGGATTTGGACTAGTCCACGCCCTACGGGCGACGACATAACTCGGTCTCCGTATACAATCCATGGGCAACCACAAACAAAACAAACACCCACGACACGAAGTGACCAGCTGGAGAAGGAGAAAGTTGTTACCGCAATGCGGTAGCGTAATTAACTGCAGGGGCTTGCGCCTGCAGGGAAAAGCGTCCCCACAATCAAAAACTCCTCAAACGAGGGGGAATCTGACGAAGTCTGCTACATCGGCCGCATCCGTTTAAACCTTCGATACATGGTGCCATAAATCAACTTGGCATCTTCGGAGAGGTGGACGGATAGCACCAATTAGCATCTGCCCCGAATTTCAGGCGAGACGCCATGTCTCGGCCGCCGTTCGGAGGGGAACAGTGCTTATCGACTACCCAGCTCCCACAAGTATGATTTCCATTACAACGCCGGTTAAGTCGATGTCGCACACCCCACATGGTTTGTGGGGAGGCGAAATTAGCAAACAACGATTTTTTAGAAGCAAGAAATATCGACCTAAAACCCGGATCTTATGGGAAACCTTAACTAGCATATCTAAAGAAGGTTCTAATCTATTATGAAATGATTTATACCTTCTTGATCAAGTCCTTCTAGTCTTCTTTGTCCTTCTTTGCTCCTCACCTTGGCTCCTAGGTAGCTTGAAAGGAACTCGGTCATCGGTCTCCTCTTTGCCGAAGAAAATCCACTCGAGGGCCTATAGTCCTAGCTTTAACCTCAAGTGTGAGGTAACTAAGATGTCTAGTTTGCTAGATTAGACAACTTAGAGGATGTAGAGAATGATGAATGGAGTATTTTATCTTAAAAGCCTTAGGGTTTACAACTCATGTGAGGGTTAGGGCTTGAGGAAGAAGGAGAGGGAAAACTTGGAGACAGTGAGAGTTTGCAAATGAGCTAGAGTTTTTAAGTGTGGAGAATGGCTCAAGCCTTCACTTATTGAAGCATGGATTATTTTCACAAAGAAAATAGCCACCATGTTTAAATAGTGTAGCCAAACTAATAAACAAATGTATGAGCCATGCTTCATACCCATGCTACAAATATCTCTCTAATTTCCATCTCATTAATCTATTTCATAAAATAGATAAAGCAAACAATGAGATGTCCTCTTCTAGAAGCATGAAATGTAAAATTTAAAAAAATGCCCTCACCGTATATACATACCCGTATTCGTATTCCGAATACAATGAGATAACAATAATCCAATAATATAATATTAGGATCGGGCTTAAACTAAAGCCCACCAGTATTACCCGTCCGAACATCATCCATGTAGCCAGTACACGTATATGATCGAAACCCTGCCGTAAGACCATACGGCCTCTCCATCGTTTCGTCTAAACCAGGAAATCCCTCTATGTGGGACTCTAAAGACTCGACTGTACGCTGGTAGTGGGTTTAACCACAAATTCGTCTGCGGCGCTAGCTGTACGTAACGGCTATCCAGGTATATATCGAAAAGAAGGCCGACGAGCGAACTCATCCGAACCCCTACTGAGCCTGTCCGTGACAATCTCCGTGCAGTCAAGTCTGTTCGTCAGAGAGTATCGCATGTAAGGTCTGGGGAGTAGAAAAACGTCAGACCCCTAATAACCAGACAAGTCGTGTCGGTGTGGCTCAAGACCATCCGAGAATCTACTAGTCCAACCACCAGTAATTTTCAATCCGCCCTGGCCATGGACTTATGGTGTTAACCAACCGATCACAGCACGACATCGACTCCCTATACCGGGAGAGACGAATCCCCAACAGTCACTCCCTGCCTCCATGTGGCTCGGGACTGTACCCAACTAAAATATGTTTGCACGACTCAGTAAAGCCGTAATATGGTAGTAATTAAAGCACAGTGGGAACTCACACAAGACAAATGATGACCTCGGGTCGACAGACTATATGCACTCATGTAACCAGAGAACTGCTATCTGACGCTAGGTATAATACCATCTAACCAGTCCTCGGCGAGTCATGTCCGGTGTACTCACACCCTGTGAGCACCTGTATATAATCTTAAGTGCACCTCACCAATGGCTGCGGGACCAATCCATCACCCCTCGTCAGGGTCTAGATATGTATACACTAGTCTACTCTGGAGTATCGATGCCCAGTGTCGATACTCCTACGACTAGGGAAATTTTAAGGATGTACCTATCAACTGCCCAGCTCCCACAAGTATGATTGCCATCACAATGCTGGTAGTCAGGCAAAGATCCTACGGGCTTTATCAATATGTATACAAGATATGAAATACAAAGTAAAACACATCATATGTTAAGATAAAAACAAACCAAATAGCGTACTATCATATCGAGCAAGATTGTCCTGTACATACATATCCCTAGCATCCTATACAATGAAGGCCTATAGGGCATACATATCCAACGGCCGGTAGTCAAGCAATAATCCTACAAGCTTTATCAATATGTATAAATGATACGTAATAACAAGTAAAACATATGCATATGTTAAGATAAAGACAAACCAAGTGGCATACTATCATATTGAGCAAGATTGTTCTATACATAAATATATCCAAGCATCCACATGTATACATATACAATAATGGCATCTAAGGCATATTTATCCAACAATCTCCCATTTGCACTAAGGTCATATATTGGCGTATCGAGTACCCAATGTCTGCACTAGGACTAGTTGTTGGAGTATCCCATACCCAACATCTAAATAGTCTCTTGAACTATGCTTAAGGGAGGGCCTTGATGAATGGATCCGTTGTATTGTCTTTTGTGTTTACTCTCCGCATCTCTATCTTCCGGCGATCAACGATCTCCCTGATCAGGTGATAACGCCTCAAGATGTGTCTAGATTTCTGATGGGACCGTGGTTCCTTCGCTAAAACCATAGCTCTATTGTTGTCGCAATACAAATATATTGGATTAACAATGGATGGAACCACCTCAAGTTTAGTAATGAACTTCTTAATTCAGACCGCTTCTTTTGTGGTATCTTTGGCAGCAATGTATTCAGCCTCCATCGTCGAGTCTTTGACGGTGTCCTGTTAGGAGTTCTTCAAACAGATCGCGCCCTCTGTTGAGGGTAAACACAAAACCCGAGACGGACTTGCTGTCATCCTTGTCACTCTAAAAGCTCGAGTTGGTAAAGGACTCCACCTGGAAGTCTCCATTACCGAATACCAGGAACAGTTCCTTAGTCCTTCTTATAGGGTGTTTTTCGTCACCCCATTGAGATGGGAATACGCGCGCGCTGATCAGGCGCATTAAAGATTCACCCTGTCTAGGATAGGCTGGGGTTTATTGATTGTGGGGATCCGAATCTCTGGCAGCCGTGGACTAAGCTGCCGCTAATTACCCCTCGTCTTTGGAGCGAGAGAACCTCCGATTGACGGGTTAAACTGGTCATGCGAACTCAATACGATACGTTGGTGTGCGTGTATTTTTCTCTCTTTAACATACTACCATGAAGACGTGTTCAATTTTTTGTTCCATTTGTAAAAATAGGATATATATATATATTTTTCATATAAAAAAAATTAACAAAAATAAATATTTAGAGAAACGTTTTCTTTTAAATATTATTCATAATTTATTTATTTATTTATTTTTTAAATAAAAAAGGATAAAATAAAATAAACAAAGAAAAGAAGGAAAAAAAATAAAAAAAAAGGAAGGGGGCTTCCCCCACTCATGTGAGGGGGGCTTCCCCCACCCCTTCATGTGGGGAAAAAGGCTCCCACTAGATGGGAGCCTCCCCCACGTGAAGGGGAAAAGGGTCCCATTAAATGGGAGCCTCCCCTCACGTGCCCTCACGTGAGGGGGAGGAAGGCTCCCACTTGATGGGAGCCTCCCCATCACGTGGGGGCTCCAAATTTTTTTTCTTTTTTAACAACTTGGAGTTCAATTCCAACTCAAAATTTTTTTATTTTTTATTTTTTTTAACATGAAGGTCAACTCCTAAAGAATTTTGTTTTGGTAGAGTTAAACTCCTAAAGAATTTTAAATGTGGAGTTAAACTCCAAAAGAATTTTAAATGGAGTTCAATTCCAAAAAGATTTTAAATGGAGTTAAACTTCTAAAAAGATTTAATGTGGAGTTAAACTCCCAAAAAAATATTTTTATTATGGAGTTAAACTCTATAAGATTTTTGTTGTGAAGTTAAACTCCAAAAGAATTTTATTGTGAAGTTCCATTCCAAAAGAATTTTAAATGGAGTTAAACTCCTAAAGAGATTTAATGTGGAGTTAAACTCCCAAAAAAAACATTTTTATTGTGGAGTTAAATTCTAGAAGAATTTTTGTTGTGGAGTTAAACTCCAAAAAAATTTTATTGTGGAGTTAAACTCCAAAAAATTTTATTGTGGAGTTCAACTCCAAAAGAATTTTAAATGTAGTTCAACTCCAAAAAGATTTTTATTTGGTGTGGAGTTAAACACCATTAAATGGGGAGTCTCCCTCTCACGTGAGAGGGAAAAAAGCTCTCACTTAGTGAGAGTTCCTTCTTCCTCACGTGAGAGGGAGCAGGGGCTCCCACTTAGTGGGAGCTCCCCTCTCCCTCACGTGAGAAGGAGTATGAGCTCTAAAAAGATTTTTTTTTGGTGTGATGTAGTTAAACTCCAAAAAAATTTGTTCAGAGTTGGAGTCCCAAAATAATGTTATTCGGAGTTAAACTCCAAAAAAAAGATTTTTATTATAGAGTAAAACTCCAAAAGAATTTTATTTGTGGAGTTAAACTTAAAAAATTTCCTCCTTTCTCTTTTGAGAAGAAACCCAAAATGGGTTCTCTTGAAACTCCAAGATTTAGATCTTGGATGATAAAAAAAAAGAGCCTTTTTTCTCTTGATGGAGTCTTGGGAGGTGGTTTTATGGTAAAACTTTATTTAGTTTTAAAAAAAGAGAGCTAAGCTCTTGATTTATTTAGAAAATGAAGAGGAAGAACTTGAAAAAGAGAGTAGAGACACAAATCCTGGTTTTTGGGGAGAATGAAATTGTATCTTTTATTTCATCATCATGTTGCCTTTTATAGGCTTACAAATTTACATATAGTCCCTTGGGCTTTACAAAATGGTATTTTGCCCATCCGATACCTCATATGCTCTTTTCTTTTGCACATGAGCCATGGATTTTACAAAAATTTGGCTTCATGCCCATTTTCTTACATTCATGCATAAAAAATTACATCAAAATTATTTATTACATGATTTTTTATTTCGGCATGGGGCAGGCCGGCCGCGGGGCTCGACTTGGGCATGGGCCCACTTGCTTGAGCTTGGGCCCGCTTACTTGGGATTGATCTTGACTTTGACTTGGTCAACTGGGTGCAAATTTTGACCCCAACAAAGTGCCCCCCATCAATGAATGCATATCACACATGTGGGTCGTGTGCATGAAATTGATGGATTTTCTTTCACGTGGAGGCGACTTGATTTGGTTCCCGCCTTTTGGGAAGCTGGCACTGCCTTTTTTACGACATGGACAGTCGATGCTTGACGTGTCTCCGAGATGGAGTGTCGGTAGTTGACGTGTCCCCGAGACGGAGTGTCTGGTTGACTTGATTCCAAGACGGAGCATAATTCCGACGAGAAGGTCGTTACTGCCCTTTTAGCGACATGGATGGTCGGTTCTGCCCTTTTAGCGACGGACGGTCGGTTCTGCCCTTTTAGCGACTTGGACGGTCGGTGCTACCCTTTTAGCGATGTGGACAGTCGGTTCTGCCCTTTTAGCGACGTGGACGGTCGGTTCTGCCCTTTTAGCGACGTGGACGGTCGGTGCTGCCCTTTTAGCGACGTGGACGGTCGGTGCTGCCCTTTTAGCGACTTGGATGGTCGGTTATGCCTTTTTTGCGACTTGGACGGTCAGTGCTGCCCCTTTAGCTACGTGGACGGTCGATACTGCCCTTTTAGCGACGTGGACGGTCGATTCTGCCCTTTTTGCGACGTGGACGGTCGATGCTACTCTTTTAGCGATGTGGACGGTCGATGCTGCTCTTTTAGCAACATGGACGGTCGATTCTACCCTTTTTGTGACGTGGACGGTCGATGCTGTCCTTTTAGTGACGTGGACGGTCGATACTTGATTTGACTTGCTCTGCTTCTCGCGGTGTCAGGGATGAAGTTGACTTGTTTTTGAGGTAGAGCTTGATTCTGCCAGGGAGGTCATTGGTTGTTTTGCTGATTTGATGTGATTTGGGTTGACATCAGCACCGCTATACTGGAATATGGTACCAGGAGCGAATCATCATTTGCCATGAGTGGATTTGGGGATTTTGGTTTTGGTTTGGCATCAGCATCACTACACTGGAATATGGTACCAGGAGTGGATCATCATTTGCCGTGAGGGGATTTCCCTCGTTCCCAGTTTAATGACTTAGGGGTCATCTGTTCCCAGTTTAACGACTTAGAGGTCATCTGTTACAAGTTTAACGACTTAGGGGTCTATTGGATCGGAAGCTTGGAATTTTGGGGTAGGGGTCGGTATCAGCGTTGCTAACACTGAAGCACATATGCCAGGAGCAATTCATCATTTGCCTTTGCCTGTTGGGGAGCGATTGCTTAGGAGACAGGTTTATGTCCCTATCACCTAAGACTTTTCAATTTTATGAGCCGTAAGAGTCCTATAAAAGCATTTTCTCCCTACGAGTCAAAAGGATCTCGTAGGTGTACTTTCCCTTTAGGAGTCGAGGGGACTCCCAGGTTTGTTTTTCCTTTGCGAGTCATAAGAATCTTACGAAGGTGTTATTTTACGAGTCGTAAGGATCCCGTAAGTTTGTTCTCCTCATGTATCGTGAGGACACATGAGTGGGTCTTCCCAAATAGAGCATAATTCCAAGGGCGGAGACCATCCGCGTAACTGGTGATCGCAGTAGGGCATGGGTATGATGAGAATTATTTGAGCCCGTGTATTGTATACGGTAGTCAGTTCGGGGACCGACCGTAGGGCTGGGAGAATTTTGGGACTTTGTTGGTGTCTGCATCGCTGCACTGGAATATGGTAGCAGGAGTGAATCATCATTCGCCATTGAGACATTCAGAGTTTGGTTGGCGTCTGCATCGCTGCATTGGAATATGGTACCAGGAGCGACTCATCATTCGCCGTTGGGGATTTGAGTTTTGGATGGCGTCTGCATCGCTGCACTGGAATATGGTACCAGGAGCGACTCATCATTTGCCTTTTTTTACTACCGCGATTGCTCTATCATTTCAACTTTTCTTATCGCGAAGGTTGCGATTGCCCTATCATTTCGGCTATTTATTCCCAGTTGCCCAATCATTTCGGCTTTATTTTCATATTTATTTTTATTCGCTGATTTTTATTGCGAGTTGCTCCATCATTTCGGCTTTTTTTTATTTTTTTATTTTTATTTTTATTTTATTTACACATTTTTACATTCCTAGTTTAACGACTTAGATGTCGATTGTTCCCAGTTTAATGACATGATGGTCATTTGCCCCCCAGTTTAACGACGTGGTGGTCATTTGTCCCCCAGTTTAATGATGTGGTGGTCGACTGTTTCCAGTTTAACGGCTTAGGGGTCATCTGTTTCCAGTTTAACGACTTAGTGGTCATCTGTTTCCAGTTTAACAGCTTAGAGGTCATCTGTTTCTAGTTTAACGACTTAGAGGTCATCCGACGGGGAACTTAGAGAAGATACCCGATTGAGCAGTTGTCAAGGGCACTGCAGGAACTTGCCCGAGATGCCTTATTACTTTGTCAGTGTTGATGGCCTTACCCCCAGCTAGGGCCAAGGAAAGTCGTTCAAATACCGACTTGCGTTCGAAGATGGCAATTGAAAATTGTTAACCCCTGCAACTAGAAACATGATTTCAGTACATGCAATCGATATGTATATTGATTAAGCTCGCATGAACATTTAACCCGAGATATGAGAGGAGAGAAATGTCCCACCGGGCGTGCCAGAATCTGTAGGGTGTTTTCGTAACCCCATTGAGATGGGAATACGCGCGCACTGGTCAGACGCATTACAGATTCACCCTGTCTAGGATAGGCCGGGGTTTATTGATTGTGGGGATCCGAATCTCCGGCAGCCGCGGACTGAGCTGCCGTTAATTACCCCCGTCTTTGGAGCGAGAGAACCTCCGATTGACGGGTTAAACTGGTCATGCGAACTCAATGCGATGCGTTGGTGTGTGTGTGTGTGTGTTTTTCTTTAACATACCACAATGGATACGTGTTCAATTTTTTGTTCCATTTGTAAAAAAAGGATATATATATATATATATATATATATATATTCTTTTTCATATAAAAAAATTTAACAAAAATAAAGAAGTAAATAAATATATAGAGAAACGTTTATATATATATATATATATATATATATATATATATATATATATATATATATATATATATATATATTCTTTTTCATATAAAAAAATTTAACAAAAATAAAGAAGTAAATAAATATATAGAGAAACGTTTTTTTTTCAAATATTATTCATAATTTATTTATTTCTTTTTTTTAAATAAAATAAAATAAACAAAGAAAAAGAGGGGGAAAATAAAAAAAGGAGAGGGGGCTTCCCCCACTCACGTGAGGGGGGAAGAGGCTCCCATTAGATGGGAGCTTCCCCCTCACGTGGGGAAAAAGGCTCCCACTAGATGGGAGCCTCCCCCACGTGAAGGGGAAAAGGCTCTAATTAAATGGGAGCTTCCCCTTACATGCCCTCACGTGAAGGGGAGGAGGGCTCCCATTTGATGGGAGCCTCCCCATCACGTGGGGGCTCCAATTTTTTTTTCCTTTTTTTTACAACCTGGAGTTCAATTTCAACTCAAAATTATTATTATTATTTTTTTAACATGGAGTTAAACTTCTAAAGAATTTTTTTTTGTGGAGTTAAACTCCGAAAGAATTTTAAATGTGGAGTTAAACTCCAAAAGAATTTTAAATGGAGTTCAATTCCAAAAAGATTTTAAATGGAGTTAAACTCCTAAAAAGATTTAATGTGGAGTTAAACTCCCAAAAAAACATTTTTATTGTGGAGTTAAACTCCAAAAGATTTTTGTTGTGGAGTTAAACTGCAAAAGAATTTTATTGTGAAGTTCTATTCCAAAAGAATTTTAAATGGAGTTAAACTCCTAAAGAGATTTAATGTGGAGTTAAACTCCTAAAAATTTTTTTTATTGTGCAGTTAAACTCCAAAAGAATTTTATTGTGGAGTTCAACTCCAAAAGAATTTTAAATGGAGTTCAACTCCAAAAAGATTTTTATTTGGTGTGGAGTTAAACTCCATTAAATGGGGAGCCTCCCTCTCACGTGAGAGGGAAGAAAGCTCCCACTTGGTGGGAGTTCTCTCTTCCTCACGTGAGAGGGAGCAGGGGTTCCCACTTAGTGGGAGCTCCCCTCTCCCTCATGTGAGAGGGAGCATGAGCTCCAAAAAGATTTTTTTTGTGTGATGGAGGTAAACTCCAAAAAAAATTGTTTGGAGTTGAACTCTCAAAACAATTTTATTTGGAGTTAAGCTCCCAAAAAAAGGTTTTTGTTATTGTAAATCCCCGTTTCCATTCTAATAAAAGTTCCCTATTCTCTGATTTCCAGTAGTTTCTTCTCTTTTTATTCATATTTTGAAGTGGTTGTTTAAGCCCAATATTTATATTTTTCCAAACCCTAAAAGTTAAAACCCAAGATTTAAAAACCAAAGCCGAATTAAAACCAAGGCTAATATAATTTAAAACCCTTAACTATACCTTCAGCCCTCACAAAATTTTCCCCAGCCCTCACTATATTTTTCCCTCAGCCCATTCCATTTAAATTTCCCTCAGCCCATTCCCTTAATAATCCCTGCAGCCCACGAGAATTTTATTCTTAAGGGAATTCTTTTTGTTTCTTGCGAGCCCGGCCCACTTCCTCAGCCGCTTCCTCCTACCCGACCCGCTACGCCACTGTTCATCTCCTCCTTTGAATTTCCCCAACGGTAACCTCCCAAAACTTACGCGCGCGACCCGCTTCCTCCGCCGTCGCTCACGCCCGCGTCCTCGCCAACGCTCGCGCTTACGTCGCAGTACCGTTGCCCTCGCCCCGACGATGCGCTCCTCTCGTCTCCCTTATCTCTTTCCCACCACGCTCACCCCCTCACTTTTCCAGTTTCCTCATCTCTCTCTCCCTCTCGAAACTTACGAACCCATTTTGCCCCGATCACTCGTCGCCCCATCGACGGCGACAACACCTCGACAACCCCTCGGCGACCCTCTTTCATCCTCCCTCGTCCTCCACGACTCCTCCTTCATCAACTTCAGCCCCCTTCACACCCACTCCCCTGCATACAAACCCATTTCACCCGAGCCAACCGCCACCTTACACCCCTCGACGTCGGCGAACTCCCCATCTCATCGCCGATCTCCCTATGACCCCCTCAGCATCATCACCATCACAGTAACTCCTAGCCCACTGCTTAAACTTCTCTTTCTCTTCAAATCTCAAAAACCCTTTCTCCGAGCACTTCACTGTGCACGTCACCGGAGCGACCATCGCCGACATCGTCGACCCCAGCAAATCTCAGGCCAACCACGGAGCACCACCTCTGCTTCCAGCAAGCACTTGACGTCTCCGGCGAACTCCGACGTCAAACACGTGTCTCGAGCCAAGCTCGCGCGAACTGGTTTCGCGGCGTACGACGCGCGTTCGCGACATCGTTGCTGCCGTGCGACCCCGAGACATTTTCCAGGCAAGTATTTACTTGCTTCATGCTATAATAATAGGGTTACAAACCTAGATCACGTAGTTTACAAACTTACCGATTACCGATACGTATTGTGACCTAGGTGTTCGATGCTAGATTCCAATGGAAATAATTATTTAATTTGACGGAAACCGATACTTTCTGTTGACCCTTATAATGATAAATATCGTGTGTGAAACTCGCTGGAAAATACGATTGTTAGTGACAAAAATCGATACCCCCAAACATGCCGTTAAAACTAGAATTTTCTCGTACCTGAAAACGAATAAAATCACCATAAATTATATTCAAACTGGAATGCTGCGTTCGAGGTCTTAAATCGAAGGCAACTCGATGAACTTTAACCCTATGTAGAAATTTAATGTTTTCTGTTCTGAAACCGTGATTATATTTGGATCGGAATGCGACTCTGGACTGCAGTCCAGAGCGTTTTTGATTATTGTGTTCTGTCCCAAGACCTGTATCACTGTGTTTCCTGAAGTCGTATGTTACGGAACTCTACAGTAGATTAAAGATAATTCTGTTAGCTAAATATAACAGGTGGTTCCATTCCGATTCATCGCCGTTTGCTATTTTAAACTATATTTAAAAGGGCAGAACATATAACTGTCCAGAACAGATTCTGAAATGACACCCTGAGGTTAAACTGTGTATAACTTTCAACGTATAGATGCGATTGAGGATCCGTCTATTGCGTTGAATACTTTATCAAAAACCATAAATTTCATTTAACTATGACATCACTAAATTCTGAGCCCAACTGGGTGCAATTCGTGTCGCGAAACGGACGTTCGGTTCTGAAACTGAACTTCCAGCCGCGAGCACTTAAAATGAAACAGCCATATCTCGAAAACCGGAATCCCGATTGGACTGAAACAAATTTTGATGAATTGCTGACTGAGTGTTCTAATTATCTTACTTGTATCATTTTGCTAAATTCTTACCATATTAATTTACGCAAATTATTTTAGTTAGTGACATGCATGTTGATTCATAATATACAGAGCTTATTGGTAGCATACAATACATATATCACATCCTTGCCATATACTCAGTGTTAGTACGTATGGATATTACATTATCGTACGTGATAGATGTTGGTTTAGGAATGACGGTACACCAATGGAAAGTGAATATTCGTGACCGTGATTGATACAGTGAACAGTGATGAAACCATGCCATTGGTATACTTGTACACAACTAGATCAATATCATAAATAGTGTAAACCTGGGGGAAAAGGGGAAATCAAAGTGGAAAGAGTATCGTATTTAGCGGGACCGTGTTTAGAGGATTATCATTCGAACTGTGATACTGATACGTGTAGGACAGGATCTAGCGATCCGGCTGACAGGGTTATGTCCCGGGCATGTGGGCCGTTGTCTCGGGTATGTACGAGACTCCTGTTAAACATGATCCTCCTTCCACTATGTGATTTCAAACATGACCTAGAGACCGATAGGGACACATGATACATTCTGCATCATATAGTGATACAGTGATTACTTGCATTGTTCTTATACCAGTATTACCTCATTTACCTGTTTCATCTTACTATAATAATATTGTTATTGTGTCGCTCTGACGACCTGAATATGCATGCTCAGATCCCGCGGGAGGACCAGCACAGGAGACGGATCTACCCTTCGAGTTCACAGAGTTATAGCCTGGCGTACTCCCTACCTTTATTGCTTTCCATAGAGTGATCGTGATATTGAACTTGGTTAGTTATTGTTCTTATTATCTGTAATTTTATGAACAATGAAATTTTAATGTAATAAATTAGTGATGTGATTTCTTTAATACTGTGCTTTATTACTGATTACCATGTAGTGCTAGAAGCCGAAGTGTGACTACGGCGGGATGATCCCTTGACCGTAGGAGCATGGCTGGCCTAGTCATACCTCGTATTCCGTATTTCGGGAAGCGGGGTGTGACATGGTTTAGTTGGTATCAAAGCGTGTGTTTAGTATCAAGGGATAACATTAACTATGCTGTATTACGTTATTCTTGTTTCACTACTCTTGATTTCTATCCTTGAATCTGATCCTATCCTTTTGAATCTTCTAGTGATATGACGTCCCCGAACGACCCCTCCTCGGACTCCAGCTCTCAGGACCGCACGGAAAGAATACTCAGTGCACCGACCACTCTCGCAGAAGCTCAGGAGAGGAAGACAGATTTGCTTACTGAGGGACTCAGGGCGATTACCGCCGCAGGAGGACCCTCCGCACTCATTACTTCCCCCGAGGGCGATACTCCACCAGCTTATCAGGCCAGGGCTGGTACCGTATCAGACTTCCGACGGTTACACCCAGTTGCATTCACAGGGCTAGCTGAACCCCTTGAGGCTGAACAATGGCTGGTGAACATGGAGAATTTATTGACAGCCGCCAGGGTTCCAGAGGAAGACAGAGTGGACGTGATAAAGATTCAATTAGAAGACGAAGCCCGTACATGGTGGTCGGTAGAAGAAAGCAGACTTGATGAGCCTATTGAATGGAGCAAGTTTAAGGAGTGCTTCCTAGATCATTATTTTCCTCCCACAGCCAAGGCAGAAATGGAGGAAAGGTTTATTCTTTTGAAGCAAAATGGACGCCCAGTGGATGTTTATGTGGCAGAGTTCAACTGTCTGAGCCGCTTTGCTCCATACATGGTCAAATCAGAGGCCACCAGGGCCAGACGCTTCCTTCAGGGGTTAGATTTCGAGTTGCAGCAGTTGATTGCATCGTTGGATTTGCAGACTTTCGCACAGGTACTCAACGCGGCGAGAGTTCAAGAGCAATTGATTAACAAGTTCAGAAGACCCCCAGTCGTTCCAGCACGTATCCACGCGCCTTCTCGAGGAGCCATACCGGTTCACAGAACAGGAACGACACAAATGAAGCGCCCGTTTGTACCACAACATCGCCCCCAGAGACAGGGCGTAACTTGCGGCTATTGTGGTAGAGGAGGACATACCCAGAAGGACTGTCGCCGTGCCAAGGGACAGTGCCTAATTTGCGGTTCCAGTCAGCACAGGATTAACAGTTGCCCTGAGCGAGCAGAAATACAGGGAGGTTCTGGACCGCCACAGCAGAGGCCACAGGAGCAGAGACAACCATTTACAGGTCGCGGTCAGGGACGGGCTTTCACCTTGACCGCCGAGCAGGCAGAAGCGTCAGGAGATATGGTTACAGGTACTCTACTCGTACATTCCTTGCCAGCTAGAGTACTATTTGATTCGGGAGCATCGCATTGTTTCTTGTCTGAGCATTTCACTAACACACACTCAATACCACATGAACCACTAACCAAGGGATGGGAAATTCATACGGGTAATGGCATTATTATATCTAGTCGAGAATGTAGATTATGCCCAGTTGTAGTGTGTGGCAGGGAATTCTATGCGAATTTCCTTTTGATCGGGACAGGCAGTTACGACGCAATTCTCGGGATGGATTGGATGAGCACTTTCCATGCAGTTATCGACTGTCGGGCAAGGAAGGTGATCTTCCGCATCCCTAATCACCCGGAGTTTACTTTCGAGGGCGGAAGCGAATCGCTGGAGCCAGCTAAGTACAGAGCAAAGCCCAAGGAACTGACAGCTATGGAGATTGATAAGAGCCCAGTCCCAGAAATTGTTCGGGACTTTCTGGATGTATTTCCCGAAGATCTACCAGGTCTACCACATCCTCGAATTTTGGAGTTCTCGATCGATTTGATTCCAGGTACAGCCCCAGTATCCAGGGCCCCATACAGAATGGCACCAGTTGAGTTGTCGGAATTGAAGAAGCAGGTTGAAGAACTATTGGAGAAGGGATTTATTCGGCCAAGCGCTTCACCGTGGGGTGCACCAGTCCTGCTAGTAAAGAAGAAGGATGGATCGCTGCGAATGTGTATAGATTATCGGGAGCTGAATAAGGTCACAATAAAGAACAAGTACCCAATACCGCGCATTGACGACCTATTCGATCAGCTAAGTGGAGCTAAGGTATTCTCGAAGTTGGACCTTCGTTCTGGATATCATCAAATCAGAGTAGCAGCCGAGGATATATGCAAGACGGCTTTCAGGACCCGATACGGACACTATGTGTTTCTTGTGATGCCGTTCGGTGTTACCAATGCCCCAGCAATATTCATGGACTTGATGAACAGAGTATTCGCAAAGTACTTGGACACGTTTGTCGTTGTGTTTATCGATGACATACTTGTCTACTCGAAGACCCGGGAAGAGCACGTTGAACATTTACGCACGGTACTACAAATTCTTCAGGAAGAGAAGCTGTATGCGAAGCTGAGCAAGTGTGAATTCTGGCTCGATAAGGTTCAGTTTTTGGGACATATTGTTTCGGGCGAAGGCATCTCGGTGGACCCGGCGAAGATAGAATCTGTCAGAGATTGGCCAACGCCGAAGTCAGTGGCCGAGATCAGGAGTTTTCTGGGATTGGCAGGTTATTATCGGAGATTCTTCCAGGATTTCTCAAGAATTGCGGAACCATTGACGAGGTTGACACGGAAGGACGTGCCGTTTACATGGACAGAAGAGTGCACTCTGGCATTCGACACACTAAAGCAGAAGTTAACCACGGCGCCTATTCTTACTGTACCAGATGATTCCGGTGGTTTAGTGATACACAGTGATGCCTCAGGGAAGGGTTTAGGCTGTGTGCTAATGCAGCACGGCCGAGTGGTTGCCTACGCCTCTCGACAACTGAGAAACCACGAGAAAAACTACACGCACGACTTGGAGTTAGCTGCGGTAGTTTTTGCATTGAAGATTTGGAGGCACTATCTATTGGGTGAGAAAGTGGAGGTATACACAGATCATAAAAGTTTGAAGTATGTTTTCACTCAGAAGGAACTGAACATGAGGCAGCGCCGATGGCTAGAGCTAATGGCAGATTATGACTTGGACCTTCAGTATCACCCGGGGAAGGTCAATGTTGTACCAGATGCGCTCAGTCGCAAATCAGCGGTCATGATGTTGACCGATCAGAGGAGCATTATTGAGGATTTCCAGAGACTTGAACTTGAGGTCATTACTCCGAACGCACTCAGTCAATTTTGGCAACTACAGGTTCAATCTTCCCTGGTGGATCGCATCAAGATTGCACAAGCGGATGATCCCCGATGGCAAAAATTCAGAGAGCAAGTGGAAGCTGGACTGCGAACGGATTTGATTATACATGAAGATGGCTCTCTGAGATTCGGTAGCAGACTCTGCGTACCTAAAGGAGATGTTCGAGAAGAAGTTTTGGCTGAAGCACACAGTTCGGCTTATTCTGTGCATCCAGGAGGTACAAAAATGTATCAGGACCTAAAGCAGCACTTTTGGTGGAACGGAATGAAGCGGGAAATTGCAAGGTTCGTATCCAGATGTTTGGTATGTCAACAGGTGAAGGCGGAACATCAGAGGACAGCAGGACTGTTACAACCTTTGCCGATACCTGAATGGAAGTGGGAGCACATTACTATGGATTTTGTGACGGCCTTACCACGGAGCCCTAGAGGCAATAACGCTATTTGGGTTATCGTCGATCGCCTCACAAAAGCTGCACACTTCCTACCTTTCCGAGTAGGACAGTCGAAAGAATCACTGGCAGAAAGATATATGCAGGAGATTGTGCGACTTCACGGTGTTCCAGTCAGCATTGTGTCAGACCGGGACACGAGATTTTTGTCGCACTTTTGGAAGAGCTTACAGGAGAGTTTGGGAACCCGCCTTAAATTCAGCACAGCTTATCACCCGCAGACGGATGGACAATCCGAGCGTACGATTCAGACGCTCGAGGATATGTTGAGAGCCTGTATGTTGGACTTTCAGGGTTCCTGTGAGGACTATCTGCATCTAGTCGAGTTCTCTTATAACAATAGTTATCAGGCTAGTATTCAGATGGCCCCTTTTGAAGCACTATACGGGCGGAAGTGTCGATCCCCAGTATGTTGGGATGATGTGGGAGAACGAAGATTACTGGGCCCCGAACTCATTGTTCAGACAGTTGACAAGGTCCAAATGATCAGGCAGCGTATTAAGACTGCTCAGGATCGACAAAAGAGTTAGGCAGATACCAGCAGAAGGACACTTGAGTTCGAAGTCGGAGATCATGTGTTCTTGAAGATTTCCCCTATTCGTGGAGTTATCACGTTCGGAAGTCGGGGAAAGCTTAGTCCCCGTTTTATCGGACCTTTTGAGGTGCTAGAGCGAGTAGGAGAGGTGGCCTATCGACTGGCCTTGCCTCCATCGCTAGCTGGTGTGCACAATACCTTCCACGTGTCACAGTTGCGGTGTTATGTTAGGGATGAGAGCCATGTCCTGGACCATTCGGAGCTAGTTTTGGGTACTGATTTATCATACGAGGAGCAGCCTACTACCATTCTCGACCGCAGAGAGAAAGTGCTGAAGAATAAGATCATTCCTTTAGTCCGAGTGTCTTGGGGCGGTCGTTCCCTAGGGGAATCCACCTGGGAGCGGGAGGAAGATATCCGTGATCGTTATCCACATCTCTTTGTTTAGTGCATTTTTCTTGTATCTTTGTTAAATTTCGAGGACGAGATTTTTGTTAAGGGAGGTACGATGTAAATCCCCGTTTCCATTCTAATAAAAGTTCCCTATTCTCTGATTTCCAGTAGTTTCTTCTCTTTTTCTTCATATTTTGAAGTGGTTGTTTAAGCCCAATATTTATATTTTTCCAAACCCTAAAAGTTAAAACCCAAGATTTAAAAACCAAAGCCGAATTAAAACCAAGGCTAATATAATTTAAAACCCTAAACTATACCTTCAGCCCTCACAAAATTTTCCCCAGCCCTCACTATATTTTTCCCTCAGCCCATTCCATTTAAATTTCCCTCAGCCCAATCCTTTTAATAATCCCTGCAGCCCACGAGAATTTTATTCTTAAGGGAATTCTTTTTTTTTCTTGCGAGCCCGGCCCACTTCCTCAGCCGCTTCCTCCTACCCGACCCGCTACGCCACTGTTCATCTCCTCCTTTGAATTTCCCCAACGGTAACCTCCCAAAACTTACGCGCGCGGCCCGCTTCCTCCGCCGTCGCTCACGCCCGCGTCCTCGCCAACGCTCGCGCTTACGTCCCAGTACCGTTGCCCTCGCCCCCACGACGCGCTCCTCTCGTCTCCCTTATCTCTTTCCCACCTCGCTCACCCCCTCACTTTTCCAGTTCCCTCATCTCTCTCTCCCTCTCGAAACTTACGAACCCATTTTGCCCCGATCACTCGTCGCCCCATCGACGGCGACAACACCTCGACAACCCCTCGGCGACCCTCTTTCATCCTCCCTCGTCCTCCACGACTCCTCCTTCATCAACTTCAGCCCCCTTCACACCCACTCCCCTGCATACAAACCCATTTCACCCGAGCCAACCGCCACCTTACACCCCTCGACGCCGGCGAACTCCCCACCTCATCGTCGATCTCCCTACGACCCCCTCAGCATCATCACCATCACAGTAACTCCTAGCCCACTGCTTAAATCTCTCTTTCTCTTCAAATCTCAAAAACCCTTTCTCCGAGCACTTCACTGTGCACGTCACCGGAGCGACCATCGCCGACATTGTCGACCCCAGCAAGTCTCAGGCCAACCACGAAGCACCACCTCCGCTTCCAGCAAGCACTTGACGGCTCCGGCGAACTCCGACGTCAAACCCGTGTCTCGAGCCAAGCTCGCGCGAACTGGTTTCGCGGCGTACGACGCGCGTTCGCGACATCGTTGCTGCCGTGCGACCCCGAGACATTTTCCAGGCAAGTATTTACTTGCTTCATGCTATAATAATAGGGTTACAAACCTAGATCACGTAGTTTACAAACTTACCGATTACCGATACGTATTGTGACCGAGGTGTTCGATGCTAGATTCCAATGGAAATAATTGTTTAATTTGACGGAAACCGATACTTTCTGTTGGCCCTTATAATGATGAATATCGTGTGTGAAACTCGCTGGAAAATACGATTGTTAGTGACAAAAATCGATACCCCCAAACATACCGTTAAAACTAGAATTTTCTCGTACCTGAAAACGAATAAAATCACCATAAATTATATTCAAACTGGAATGCTGCGTTCGAGGGCTTAAATCGAAGCCAACTCGACGAACTTTAACCCTATGTAGAATTTTAATGTTTTCTGTTCTGAAACCGTTATGATATTTGGATCGGAATGCGACTCTGGACTGCAGTCCAGAGCGTTTCTGATTATTGTGTTCTGTCCCAAGACCTGTATCACTGTGTTTCCTGAAGTCGTATGTTACGGAACTCTACAGTAGATTAAATATAATTCTGTTAGATAAATATAACAGGTGGTTCCATTCCGATTCATCGCCGTTTGCTATTTTAAACTATATTTAAAAGGGCAGAACATATAACTGTCCAGAACAGATTCTGAAATGACACCCTGAGGTTAAACTGTGTATAACTTTCAACGTACAGATGCGATTGAGGATCCGTCTATTGCGTTGAATACTTTATCAAAAACCATAAATTTCATTTAACTGTGACATTGCTAAATTCTGAGCCCAACTGGGTGCAATTTGTGTCGCGAAACGGACGTTCGGTTCTGAAACTGAACTTCCAGCCGCGAGCACTTAAAATGAAACAGCCATATCTCGAAAACCGGAATCCCGATTGGACTGAAACAAATTTTGATGAATTTCTGACTGAGTGTTCTAATTATCTTACTTGTATCATTTTGCTAAATTCTTAACATATTAATTTACGCAAATTATTTTAGTTAGTGACATGCATGTTGATTCATAATATACAGAGCTTATTGGTAGCATACAATACATATATCACATCCTTGCCATATACCCAGTGTTAGTGCGTGTGGATATTGCATTATCGTGTGTGATAGATGTTGGTTTAGGAGTGACGGTACACCAATGGAAAGTGAATATTCGTGACCGTGATTGATACAGTGAACAGTGATGAAACCGTGCCATTGGTATACTTGTACACAACTAGATCAATATCATAAATAGTGTAAACCTGGGGGAAAAGGGGAAATCAAAGTGGAAAGAGTATCGTATTTAGCGGGACCGTGTTTAGAGGATGATCATTCGAACTGTGATACTGATACGTGTAGGACAGGATCTAGCGATCCGGCTGACAGGGTTATGTCCCGGGCATGTGGGCCGTTGTCTCGGGTATGTACGAGACTCCTGTTAAACATGACCCTCCTTCCACTATGTGATTTCAAACATGACCTAGAGACCGATAGGGACACATGATACATTTTGCATCATATAGTGACACAGTGATTACTTGCATTGTTCTTATACCAGTATTACCTCATTTACCTGTTTCATCTTACTATAATAATATTGTTATTGTGTCGCTCTGACGACCTGAGTATGCATGCTCAGATCCCGCGGGAGGACCAGCACAGGAAACGGATCTACCCTTCGAGTTCACAGAGTTATAGCCTGGCGTACTCCCTATCTTTACTGCTTTCCATAGAGTGATCGTGATATTGAACTTGGTTAGTTATTGTTCTTATTATCTATAATTTTGTGAACAATGAAATTTTAATGTAATAAATTAGTGATGTGATTCCTTTAATACTGTGCTTTATTAGTGATTACCATGTAGTGCTAGAAGCCGAAGTGTGACTACGGCGGGATGATCCCTTGACCGTTGGAGCATGGCTGGCCTAGTCATACCTCGTATTCCGTATTTCGGAAAGCGGGGCGTGACAGTTATAGAGTAAAACTCCAAAAGAATTTTATTTGTGGAGTTAAACTCAAAAAAAAAATTCCTCCTTTCTCTTTTGAGAAGAAACCCAAAATGGGTTCTCTTGAAACTCCAAGATTTAGATCTTGGATGATAAAAAAAGAGACCATTTTTCTTCTCTTGATGGAGTCTTGGGAGGTGGGTTTATGGTAAAACTTTATTTAGTTTTAAAAAGAGAGAGCTAAGCTCTTGATTTATTTGGAAAATGAAAAGGAAGAGGAAGAACTTGAAAAAGAGAGAGTGGAGGCACAAACCCTAGTTTTTGGGGAGAATGAAATTGTATCTTTTATTTCATCATCATGTTGCCTTTTATAGGCTTACAAATTTATATATAGCCCTTTGGGCTTTACAAAATGGTATTTTGCCCATCACATGCCTCATGTGCTCTTTTCTTTTGCACATGAGCCATGGGTTTTACAAAAATTTGGCTTCATGCCCATTTTCTTACATTCATGCATAAAAAATTATATCAAAATTATTTATTACATGATTTTTTATTTCGGCATGGGGGAGGCCGGCCGTGGGGCTCGACTTGGGCATGAACTCACTTGCTTGGGCTTGGGCCTGCTTACTTGGGGTTGACCTTGACCTTGACTTGGTCAACTGGTGTGCAAATTTTGACCCCAACACTTCTCAGATACTTAAGAATGATCTTCACTACTGTCCAGTGGTTCTCTCCTGGATTTGACTGATAACGGCTCACCACGCTAAGCGTGTAAGCTACATCTTGTCCGGTATATAACATCACATATATTATAGATCTTACCGCTGAAATATAGGGTATAATACTCATGTGAACCCTCTTCTCATCAGTCTTGGAAGACATCTCTTTGGAGAGGGTGATTCCGTGCAATGCGGGTATATTACCGCGCTTTGAATCTTCTATGGACTCTATATACCTGGACTGTGAAAATCCCAATAATTTCTTGGATCTATCTCTGTAGATCTTAATCCCCAGAATGTACGAGGCATCACCCATGTCTTTCATGGAGAACCTTTAGGTTAAGAACAACTTGACCGATTGTAGCATAGGAATGTCATTTCCTATCAAAAGAATGTCGTCCATGTACAAGATTAGGAATACGACAATTCGTCCTACAATCTTCTTATATATAAAAGGCCCATCCTCGTTTTTGATGAAGTCAAATTCCTTGACTGTTTCATCAAAACAGATGTTCCAACTTCGCGATGCCTGATTTAATCCATAAATGGATTTAAGCAATTTGCATACCTTCGCGATGCTCCTACTGTCTACGAATCCCTCCGGCTGATCTATATAAACGCACTCTTCTAAACTTCAGTTTAGAAAAACCATTTTTACGTCCATTTGATAGATTTCATAGTCATGTAAGGCAGCAATAGCAAGTAGGATCCGAATGGATTTGAGCATAGCCACTGGAGAAAATGTTTGGTCATAGTCCACACCTGGTCTTTGACGAAAACTTTTTGCAACAAATCTAGCCTTATATATTTCCACCTGTCCATCTACACCAATATTCTTTCTGTAGATCCATTTGTATCCAACAGGTTTTACCCCAAGTGGAGCAATATCCAAGGTCCAAACTTTATTGGTGTACATGGACTCCATTTCGGATCACATAGCATCCAACCATTTATCAGAGTCCTTACTGGTAATGGCCTACTTGAAACTAGTAGGATCATCTTCTTCCAAGATGCAATCCTCTCAATCCCCGTCTATGAGAAAACCGCGGTATCTCTCAGGCGGATGAGAAATCCTACTAGATCCGCGGAGTGGCTGAGCTTCGTCGGTACTACTGAATCTAGTGGTTCCACCAAATCATCAGTTACAGTTTGTGGTTCAAGAATTTCTTCCAGTTCTACTATACTCCCATTAATTTTTTTTGCAAGAAATTGTCGTTCTAAAAAAGTGGCGTGGCGAGATACAAATACCTTATGTTTCTCAGTATGGTAGAATAGATATCCTATCGAATGTTTTGGATATCCCACAAACTTACATAAAACTGAATGTGCCTGAAGTTTGTCCGGATTTTGTATTTTAACATAGGTTGGACAACCTCATATCTTAATATTTTAAAGATAATGTCTTTTCCCATTCCATATTTCATATGGAGTCTTAGGCACAGACTTGGATGGAACATCATTCAATAGGTAAGCCGCTGTCTGTAGCGCATAACCCCAAATGAAAGAGGCAACTCAGCACTACTCATCATGGAGTGAACCATATCCAATAGGGTACGATTCCTTCGTTCCGATACACCGTTGCGCTGTGGTGTATACGGAGGAGTAAGCTGAGAAAGAATACTATTCTCTTTTAGATATTCCAGGAATTCCGTGCTTAGTTACTCCCCTCCTCTATTAGATCTTGATATTTTTGCCAGTCTGGTTCTCTACTTCGTTCTTATATTCTTTGAATTTCTTAAAAGCTTCAGATTTGTATTTCATAAGATACACATATCCAAACCTAAAAAGATCGTCGATGAATGTAATGAAATACGAGAACCCACCTCTTACATGTATAGACATCGGACCACATACATCACTATGTATGAGTCCCAAGAGCTCTTTCTTCGTGTCCGGTGAACGGAGATTTGGTCATCTTTCCTCTGAGACAAGACTGGCAAGTTTCATAAGATGAAAATTCGAACGTATTCAAATATCCATCCTTATGCAACTTACTTAGTCTTTTCTCACCGATATGACCAAGTCTACAATGCCACAAGTAGAATTCGTTCACTTCTGAACTCTTCCTTTTGCATGTTTTATGTATATTGAAAACTGTGTTTTGATTTAGATCGTAGATACCATTACAAAGTATACCTTCTGCAACCAATACCTGATTAAGGTAAATGTTAATGATATTTCTATCTAGAACAAACTTATATCCATCTTTATTAACTAAAGAAACTGATATGATATTGCAAAGTATGGAAGGTACATAGTAGCAACTGTTCAAAATCATAATATGGCCACTTGGCAATGCTAGGTGATATTCACCGACGGCAGCAGTATCAACTTGTGCTCCATTCTCTACTCCGAGGGACATATCACCAAGTCCAACCATCCTACTTTTTCTGGGTCCCTGCAATAAATTACAGATATGATATCCTAATCCGGTATCTAGTACTCAGAAGGTAGGACCGGCCGAAAAATAGTTCTCAATGACAAGAATATCTAAAAGAGATGCAATAGTATACTTCTTCATTAGGGTCATCAAGGAATTCATGCAATTCTCTTTCCTTTACTCATACTCATGACGACTGTCATAAGTTAGAGCCGAACCGATGTTCTCCAGCCCCGAATAAGAATCTGGATCGGTCAAGTGATACATTTTATTATCTTGATTAAGGCATGAATTGGTTGCTATCTGGAGAGAGAGAAAAGAAACACTCAGCGTGCGCTCTTGTAAGATTAAATTGGTTATTAGTTTATCTAATCAGGATGGCGCCCACTATTTTCTCGAATTCTCCTTCAAATTTTAAAAGGAGAATGTAACGACTCTGAAATCACTGTACAGAATTTTCTCTTTTAATATACAGAAAAGAGTATTGCAGCCCGTGTATAAGTTATAAGTTACTTTTATTAAATAAAAGTAAGAAACGACTTATAGCATACTGGTAAAGACCTTGCCCTGCTATGATGTAGTTTGTGTGTTCGATTCCCATCAGACACAATTATTTTTTCTGATTTTTCTTTTTAATTTTTGGAAGCCCCAAAGGTTGCACATACAATACACGAGAAAATGAAAAGTTCAGAAAAATCAAATATATGGAAAATGGTGTAAACACTGAATTGATCAAGTGACACGAATCTCAAGATATTTGCCTCAAGATCGACCGGCGGATTTAGCCTTAAGGCCGGCGTGGACGGTCGGATCGAGCCCAACGAACCCCGTGCTTTACACACTAGTTTCTTCAGCTACCCTTAACTCCTCTGCTCTGTTTGATTTCATTACAATCAAATAGAGACCTTTCATTTCACAATTAACACCATTTTAAATATTTTTTAATCCAAAATTTTAATTCCCAAACCCTAATTCTCCACTATAAATACCACCCCTACCTTGGCTCAGCATCATTCTGAAAATTTTAGCTAAAACTCTCTAAAAAGTTCCTAGTACAAGTGAAGTAAAGTGAAGTTAGCGAGCAAGTTGGTTCCGGCGAAGATCAAAACCAATTCCGGAACTCTCGAGACGCCACGAAGATCATCCTCTCTTCTTTAACCTTTCTTTGAAGTTTCTAAACCGTAAGTCCCTTCTAACTCTCCTTCTTTCTATTAAAATTCCTTTTCAAATTTTATATCGGTAAGAGTGGAGTTATTACCGATATCTTCTTTTATAAATCATATAACTCCATTTTCCTTTATAATTTAGTCAATCTAATTTTATTACATCACTTGTAACCTTAAATCCTAATGTTTAGAATCAAATTTAATCAAAATTCTAATGTGAAACAACCATAATAGAACTTTTTTTTATTAAAATACCTTGAACTTTATAAACGCCTCTTTTCGTATTTGTTAAACCAATACCTTTAGGAAAACTTCACGGGGTAACGAACTGTCCCACACATACACTTTGATTTCTAAGCACGATACTGTTCCCGCCAAAAATTTCTGCGCAAAAGAGTCCAAGGTATCAAATGGCAGCGATACGCTTAAGAAAATGGGAACCAGTATCTTCCGGGCTGTTTTTTGACAAACTCCCGAATGAGAAACAGATAAATTCTGATGGTATCGAAAGCGGCTCGAAAAACCCTTCGATTTGATATATTATGGGCCTCGTAATTCATTCGGGATCAAAAGTTATGAGGAATTACGTGTCCACACGTGATGGGCCTTTAAAAACCCGCTGGAGGAGTTAAAAAATATAATAAAAACTCAGAAAAGACCCCAATGGGGCATCACGTGCTCACACGTGACCATGGATCACGTGCAGACACGTGATGGGCTTTTAAGGCCTCGAAAATAATGGATAGAATTAAATTCTAAAATCTGTTCCCTGATTAAAAATCAGGAATCACGTGCTCACACGTGACCAATGGTCACGTGTTGACACGTGATGGTTAAAACTGAAGCGTAAACAAACAGCTGAAGGAAATACCTCAATGAGGTGTCACGTGCTCACACGTGACCAATGGTCACGTGTTGACGCGTGATGGTTACAACTGAAGCGTAAGCAAACACTAAGAAAAGGACTCAGTTGGGGGTCACGTGGCAACACGTGACTGGCTGTAAAAGCCTTGCTGTTCAACAGAATTAAATTAAAAAAAAAAAGATCATTTAAATCTTTCGAAATAGAATTAAAATTCTAAAAGCTTCTAAATCTTTCCAAATGGAAAAGGATTATGGGGACCGTCGGATTAAAAATCCAAGGGTGATTAAAAATCACCAATTTATGGAAAAATCTTGGACTTGGAAAGATTTCCCCCCTAAATCTGACCGAGATAACAAATGGATATCTTTGGATTTAAAATCCAATGGTGAATAAAATTCACTTGACAATCTAAAGGCCCAGATTAATGATGAATGCAAATCAAATCTCTCAACATACAAATCAAATCTCTTAATGAGAGATTTGCTAAACAAATTGATTCTCTTCCTTCTCCTATAAATAGGAGCCAAGAAGAGAAGAGAGGGGATCTACTTTTTTGGAGAGAAAAAACAGAGGGAGGAGAATTTAATTCTCAAGAGAAGAAGAAACAGAGAAAGAAGAATTTAATTCTCTGCAAAAGAAAAACCCTAGGTAAGAAAAGAGAGGATTCAAAAGAGAATTTAATTCTCAAAAGAGTTTAACTCTTATTTAAATAAAAGAACTTAGTTCTTCTTCTGGTTGAAGATCTGCACAGAGCACATCTCCCCATAAGTTGAGAATTTAATTCTCATCGGGTTGAGATCCTGCCAGGCAGACCCTAAACTTAGAAGGGGAATTGAGTTCTGAGAATTTAATTCTCCTAAAACAAAACTAGGGTTTAACCCTAATCAAGAATTTAATTCTTTTACATATCTGGGAATTTAATTCCTTTGAAAAGAAATCAGGGTTTTATCCTAAATAAGAATTTAATTCTTTCACGATAGGAATTTAATTCCTCCAAAATCATAATTAGGGTTTAACCCTACAAAGAATTCAATTCTTAAAAGATCTCTGTTCATGAAAAGAACTAGGGTCACGTGCCCCCACGTGACCCTTGAAAAGATCCCCTGCAAAGAACTTTGAAGCATCACCCCACGTGCTCCCACGTGATTCCCAGAACGCAGAAAGAAAAAGCAAAAGGAATGAAAGTTTTGGGCGCTCTCACGTGTTATCACGTGACCCCTCAGCAAATGCTTTAACAATTGGCGCACAGATCCCCATCACGTGCCAACACGTGATGCTCTAAAATAAAAATGAAAGTGTTTAACACTTAATGGCAAAACAAAGGAAAAGAAGCTTTGGGCGCTCTCACGTGTCCCCACGTGACCCCTCAGCAAGTGCTGTAATATTCGATGCATAAACCCCCATCACGTGCCAACACGTGATGCTCTAAAATAAAGATGAAAAGTGTTTAACACTTATTCGCAGATTTGAAGATAAAACAAAGGAGATCTGGCTTCACATTTAGGGCGCCCTCACGTGTCCCCACGTGACCCCTAACGAATCCCTTTAATATCGAATGGATGGATGCCTATCACGTGCCCACACGTGATGGCTAGGAAATTAAAGGTGTTAAATACTTACCTGCTGAATAAAATAAGGGAAATCAGGGCGCTCTCACGTGTTCGCACGTGACCCCTCCCTCCTTAGTGTTTAACACTAATTGGAAAACTCTGTTCCCAGTGTTTAACACTGATTATCTTTTAGTGTTTAACACTAACTTGCTAATCTTATTCCCAGTGTTCAACACTGTTGGTCTGTAGTGTTTAACACTAGCTTTAGCCCAATTGGCTAAGTTTTTAGAGGCAATGCCTCTTCTTCAATGGACCAACAGAGGGCCAATATTTCAAACATAATTGGACTTAGCCCAAACTGGCCATAAGTCCTCAAATCATCTTGAACTGAGCACATCTGCTCTTTCAACCAACTCATTGGTTCGAGGGTACATCTCTGAACTCCTCTGACATTTGTCGTTGTAATCCTTCAACGTCGTCAGAGAGGTGACGGGTCCCGACAACCACACAACAATACGGACTGTGGGGTCCTTAAACTCATGGACTTATGCGTCCTTAAACTCATGGACTGTGGGGTCCTTAAACTCATGGACTTATGCGTCCTTAAACCCATATTCGTCCCCAAACGGGAACATGCTAAACTGGAGGTGGAGGACCACGTCCCTAAACTGGAACATGGACCACCACGTCCCTAAACTGGAACATGGACCACCATGTCCCTAAACAGGAGGTGGACCATCATGTCCCTAAACTGGCAATGGACCACCACGTCCCTAAACTGGAACATGGACCACCATGTTCCTAAACTGGAGGTGGACCACCATGTCCCTAAACTGGAACAATAGAGCCAATTGCTCTTTTGTCGGATCTAAACGATCCCATTAAGTCGTTCTCAGTCCCAAACTGGACTAACGTATCCTTAACAACCGTTTAAGTTGATCTTAGCCTCAAAAATGGCTAACGTATCCTTAAACTTTTAAACAGACTCTAGTCCCAAATCGGACTATAAACCCCCTAATCAACTCTGGCTCAAGGGTACATCTCTGAACTCCTCTGACATCTGTCGTTGTAATCCTTCAACGTCGTCAGAGAGGTGATGGGTCCCGACGGCCATATATTTAATGGACCACTAGGTCCCTAAACTGGAACATTAGAGCCAATTGCTCTTTTGTCGGATCTAAACGATCCCGTTAAGTTGATCTTAGTCTCAAACTGGACTAACGTATCCTTAACAAACGTTTGAGTTGATCTTAGCCTCAAATATGGCTAACGTATCCTCAAACCAAAACCCCAAACCCAAATCTAAGAAAACACGGATTTGGACTAATCCACGTCCTACGGGCGACAACATAAATCAGTCTCCATATACAATCCACGGGCAACCACAAACAAAACAAACACCCACAACACGAAGTGACCAGCTGGAGAAGGAGAAAGTTGTTACCGCGATGCGGTAGCGTAATTAACTGCAGGGGCTTACGCCTGCAGGGAAGAGCGTCCCCACAATCAAAAACCCCTCAAGCGAGGGGGAATCTGACGAAGTCTGCTACATCGGCCGCATCCGTCTAAACCTCCGATACACGGTGCCATAAATCAACTTGGCATCTTCGGAGAGGTGGACGGATAGCACCTATTAGCATCTGCCCCGAACCTCAGGCTAGACAGTCCATGTCTCGGCCGCCGTTCGGAGGGGAACAGATTCTGGCACGCCCGGTGGGACCTTTTCCTCTTTCCACTCCACACTTCATGTGTCGTGTTCGCGAACGAATCGCGGTTTGCTGTGGTTGCCTGTGGATTCGAGGTACTAAGATTTGGTGTCTTGCTCCATGCAGAAAACAGAGGATCAATGGCTTCAAACTGCACTACCTGCAACTGCAACTCTCGCTCCGTCCTTGTTGGAGGAGTAACTTATGGGCCCCAAGCGGCCTCCATCTTCGCTATGCCGGTGGAACAGGTGACTCAGGCCACCACTGGGCTATTCTTCGGGACCCTGCTCCCACCAATGAGCTTCAATGCCTCAATGACGTTGCAAGAAGCCCCAAAGAAGTCGGTCCTTGATCGGCTTACCACTGCCGCGACCCCTCTCAACGGGTCGCCCAACTTCAATACCTCAGTTTCCAACAGACTGGGCCAGAACGTCTACGAGTCCGTGATACCCGAAGCTGTCATCCCAAAGCGGATAGCCATCCCGGCTCAAGCGGACGAAATCATTGGAAAGGCTCCTCCTTCCAAGAAGTCAGTTTTTACAAGGCTGGCCATTCCGGTTGCTGCTCCAGGCGAGGTCCTCAAAGCTGCTTCCCCTGCTCAGGGGTCTGTCTTTGACAGATTAGACATTGCTGCTCAACGGGTGTCAGTCTTCGATAGGCTAACACCAATAACAGTCTCTCCTCAAAGCAGGGGGCACGACGAAGTCACCCTTATAGCTGAAACAACTCCATCCGCAAGACACGCTCGACGTCGCCACTGGCGCCGAATGAGGAAGGCTGGGGGCAACTCCCCATCCGGGATAACTCCGCCAGCTCCAACGGTGGGGATTGATGCTGCTGTTCCAACCGGAAACAGCTTTGAATTGCTCAACAAGGTGCGCAGAAACTCTCATACTGCGGTGCTGAAGAGAACTCCTTCACCCGTGGAGAATACTCCAGAGAATAAGCTAGAGCAGCCCCCTCAACGGCTGTCCTCTAAAATTTACAAGGTCTGGCGACTGGTCCAAGTGTCGGTGATTGATCAAGACTATCTCCGCCGACAGAAAAAGATGAAGGTTCGGCAGGAGAAGAATTACTCTGTCAAGCCAGAAAAAGCAACAGCTGGATGGGTGCCCACTACAACGGTTCCCTCAACGTCAATCACTCAAAAGAAAAGGAGGCCGCAAAAAGCCCCTGTGAACATGGCGAACCGTAAGCGCGCTGAGCACAAACACCCCAAGTCTGGGGGCATGGTGGTGCACACTGTTTATATGGCTTCTGGAAAGGAGGAAAGCCGTGCTTCGACGGGTCACCGACCGCTCACCCGATCCGTGACGAAAACCCAGGAGCAGCAACAGAAGCTTCAGGAGATGATGACTGCAATGGCCGCACTTACCGGGATAAAAGAAAGCTCGGAAGCATCATCAGAGCAGCGTCATGAACAAGAAACTGACGCTGACTACCTACGCAGAGTCCTCGAAAAGAAGGACAAAGAAGCTGCAGAGCAAGCGGCTAACATAAAACAAATGGCGCTCCTCTTCCAAGATATGTTAGGGATGATGTTACAGTCGGACCCTCCTGCTGAAGATCCTCCGATCGTCCTTGAAGACGACAGGGGAGAAACGTCAAATCCTTCGCCGGCTCTGTCAACAGCCAAGGAGGAGGCAATCTCCAAAGTTGACCTAGACGAATATATAGCCCAGAAGATCCGGGTTCATCAGGCGAATGAAGCGGCTGGGCAAATTGTTAGAACCGGACGACCGTATCCGAGCTGGTATGACCAAATCAGTTACCCGCCAGGATATACGATCCCTAAATTCCACGTATATAAAGGGACAGGGAATCCGCATCAGCATGTCGCTCAATTCAGGGCCTTATGCGGAAATACTGGAGGCGAAGATAAATTGTTGCTACGTCAATTCGTCGGCAGCTTAGCAGAAATAGCCTTTGAATGGTATTCGGAGCTACCTAACGACTCTGTCAAAACATTTGCAGAGATGGAACTGTTGTTTACACAAAGATTCGTGAATGCTAGTGAACACACCCCGATAACAGCACTAATAAATGCTAGGATAAGGCCAAGCGAAACGTGGGTCCAATACGCAACACGATGGCGGAACCTATGGTCGAAATGCGAACAACGCATAGAAGAGGCACCTGCGGTAGGCATGTTTGTGGGCACTCTTGATCCGCAGGCAACCATCTCGCAATTCATGATGTTCTTCAGGCCGACCACCTTCCAGGCCTTGATTGACAAATTAGCCCAAATGGACCAGATAGGCCATAGACCGTCTCCTCCAAAATCAGATTCCCGAGATGAGAAAGGAAAAGGGAAAGCGATCGTCGTCTCCAATGCTCAACAACAGTCGAGCAACTCAAAGCCGGTCGTTCGCCAAAACAACGTGCGTCCACGCCCATCCCTCGAAGAGAGACTAGGACGTCCTTACTCGTTTCCTCAGAATAAAACGAGAAGACTGTTCGAGTTGGCCGTGCGCAACAGACTCATTAATCTGCCAAATCCAAAACGTCCATTGCAACCAGGTGACGTTAACAATCCTAACTATTGTCCCTACCACAGAGTAATGGGTTACCCACTCGAAAATTGCTACGTCTTCAAAAACTGGGTTGAAGACCAATACCAACAGGGCAAGTTCGCGCTGCCCGAAAAGTGAAAAGTAAACCCGCCACAACAATATGCTCCAAAAAAAGGTGGATATGCCGGGGGCATCATGCTCATTCATAGGGAAAGCCCCATAGACCAAAAAGCCAGTAAACTAGAGATGCGTCTCAAATACGGCGACAGTGGACCGAAACGTCCTTAAACTAACGGCGGACCGCAATGTCCTAAAACTTGCAAATGACCGAAATGTCGTTAAACTACTCCCAACCCGCAGCATCTTCAGGCTGACGTAGTAAAAAAAAACAAAAAAAAAACAAAAAAAAACGGTATGTCCATAAGCAAAATGGGCACGGATGAAAACCCGAGAGGGCTCCGTGAGTAAAAACAGCAGGGCTACCGGCGAGTGTTCATGAAAACCCGAAAGGGCGCGACCTCGTTAAAAAAAAAGAATAAGAAAAAACGGTATGTCCATAAGCAAAATGGGCACGGATGAAAACCCGAGAGGGCTCCGTGAGTAAAAACAGCAGGGCTACCGGCGAGTGTTCGTGAAAACCTGAAAGAGCGCGACCTCGTTAAAAAAAAAGAGAGAAAAAAAAAGGAATAAGAAAAAACGGTATGTCCATAAGCAAAGTGGGCAAAACCCGAAAGGGCTCCGTGAGTAAAAACAGCAGGGCTACCGGCGAGTGTTTGTGAAAATCCGAAAGGGCGCAACCTCGTTAAAAGACACTTACAGGATCCTCTCGACCTTGTAAGGAGAAACCACCTGCGTGAGATCCTTACGACTCACAAGGAAGCAACACACTTAGGGATCCTCACGATTCCTAAGGAGAAAATACACTTGCGAGATCCTCACGACTCGTAAGGAGAACTCTCTTATGGGACCCTCACGGCTCATAAGATTTGAAAGTCTTAAGTTACAGAGACCTGAACCTGTTTTTAAGCAACCCCCACAACCTTTTTGCCCTACAAGCGGCTCATACTGACCCTTGTATACAATCCACGGGCGCGAATAAACATTTCCCTAACCAAGTCCCACCCGTGACTGGGGATATGTCCATACGGTGAACAACCCTTGTAAGTCCTCTCGACTTATAAGGAGAAAATCCTTTTGTAAGATCCTTACGACTTACAGGGGAACATACACTTAAGAGTCCTCACGATTCCTAAGGAGAAAACGCACCTGCGAGATCCTCACGACTCGTAGGGAGAAATACCTTTGTGAGACCCTTACGGCTCATGAAGTCAAAAGCCTTAGTCGACAGGATCTTAACCCTGTTTGCTAAGCCACCTTTGTTCAACATCGACAGAGGCAAATGATGATTCGCTCCTGGCAATATCCCAGTTGTAGCGATGCTGATGTCTAAACCGGTATCAAATTCCAAGCCCTTTCAAGGCAAATGATGATTCGCTCCTGGCAATATCCCAGTTGCAGCGATGCTGATGCCTAAACCGGTATCAAATTCCAAGTCCTTTCATGGTAAATGATGATTCGCTCCTGACAATATTCCAGTCGCAGCGATGCTGATGCCAAGATTGGTATCAGATCCCAAATCCCCTACTCGCGAGAAAAAAAACTCAGCTTGCCAAAAAAAAATGCATACGAAATAGCCGAAATGATGGGGCAACTTGCAAACAAAATCAGCAAGTAAAAATGTATGCATGAAAAATAGCCGAAATGATTGGGCAACTCGCAATAAAAAACAGCGAGTAAAAATAAAAAAAAAATAGCCGAAATGATTGGGCACCGCGAAAAATAGCCGAAATGATAGGGCAATCGCGACCTTCACGATATAAAAGCTGAAATGATAGAGCATCGCGGAAAAAGAAATAAAATAAAAATGAAATTTCTGTCCTACAGGTGATGCTACATCAATCCCTGTATACAATCCAGGGACGCAAACAAAGAAGGAGTCGCACTCCTCCTCCCCAGGTTTCATTAGAAGAAGAAGCCGAATCTCGACGGGCCACAAATAACCTAGAGGTCATCTCAACACTCGTCTCGTCACAGCGGACACATCATCAAGCAAAGCAGAACAGCAGCAACTCCCAGTTCCATGACTCGACGATGTACTCCCACAGAGAGTCAAATCCCAACTCCGTGAAACGCGGATATAATCAACAAAATTCCTGGTCACGTGGAACACAGATAACGTCACTCTTTGACCCCGTGGAAAACGTCCAGAGCGGATCCTGGTCCTCGCAGAGCACGGCAGTGAACCCGTGTGAAGCATCCAGAGCGGAGCCTAGTCCTCGCCTAACGCGGCAGTGAACCCGTGTGAAGCATCTAGAGCAAAATTCCTGGTCACGTGGAACGCGGATAACGTCACTCTTTAACCCCGTGGAAAACGTCCAGAGCGGATCCTGGTCCTCGCAGAGCACGGCAGTGAACCCGTGTGAAGTATCCAGAGCGGAGCCTAGTCCTCGCCTAACGCGGCAGTGAACCCGTGTGAAGCATCTAGAGCAAAATTCCTGGTTACGTGGAACGCGGATAACGTCACTTTTTGACCCCGTGGAAAACGTCCAGAGCGGATCCTGGTCCTCGCAGAGCACGACAGTGAACCCGTGTTAAGCATCCAGAGCGGAGCCTAGTCCTCGCCTAACGCGGCAGTGAACCCGTGTGAAGCATCTAGAGCAAAATTCCTGGTTACGTGGAACGCGGATAACGTCACTTTTTGACCCCGTGGAAAACGTCCAGAGCGGATCCTGGTCCTCGCAGAGCACGGCAGTGAACCCGTGCGAAGCATCCAGAGCGGAGCCTAGTCCTCGCCTAACGCGGCAGTGAACCCGTGTGAAGCATCTGGTGCAAAATTCCTGGTCACGTGGAACGCGGATAATGTCACTCTTTGACCCCGTGGAAAACGTCCAGAGCGGATCCTTGTCCTCACACCAACATGAAGTGATCACCACCGTGACATTCGTCTCGATACAGCAGACGCGACACCAACAAACGAAGCGAAGGCCAAATTCCTAGTTTCAACGTCTTGATGGTAAGTCATATAAAACCGGAAAGACAAACAGAGATCATCTCACATGGAGTGGTCACCACCTCGACGTTCATCTCGATACAGCAGATGAAATGTCACCCCAGCGTTCTTCCACCAGCAGGATTCGGAAGCGACAAAGCAAACGAAGCGAAGGCCAAATTCCTAGCTTCAACGTCTTGACGGTAAGTCATATAAAACCGGAAAGACAAACAGAGATCATCCCACATGGAGTGGTCATCACCATGACATTCGTCTCGATACAGCAGACGAAATGTCACTACAGCGTCCTTCCTCCAACAGGATCCAGACACACCAAAGAAAACGAAGCGAAGGCCAAATTCCTAGCTTCAACGTCTTAACGGCAAGTCATATAAAACCGGAAAGACAATCAGAGATCATCCCACACCAGCGTGGAGTGGTCACCATCTCGACGTTCGTCTCGATACAGCAGACGAGATGTCACGACAGCGTTCTTCCTCCAACAGGATTCGCACATGACAAAGCAAACGAAGCGAAGGCCAAATTCCTAGCTTCAACGTCTTAATGGCAAGTCATATAAAGCCTGAAAGACAATTGGAGATCATCTCGAACCAATGCGGAGTGGTCACCACGTCGACGTTCGTCTCGATACAGCAGACGCAACATCACCAAAAGGAGCCACGGCAAAATCCCTAGTTCCAAATCTCGACGGTTCACCAGCAACCTAGAGACAACCGCGACATTCGTCTCGATACAGAGGACGCAATGCCAACAAAACGAAGCAAAGGCCAAATTCCTAGCTTCAGGGTCTTAACGGCAAGTCATATAAAGCCTGAAAGACTATCGGAGATCATCCCACACCAGCGCGGAGTGGTTATGACTCATCGGGGCTCTCCAAAATGAGCCTAATCTCAAGTAAAAAGCGGCATGGCAAATTCCTAGCGCTTGCTCTTCCGACGGTCAAACTGCCAAGGAGGATTGCTTGAAGACGTCTTGTCCAGCCCCCGAAGGGATCAGAGACACGGCAGTCGCAGGGCTACTCGAACAGCATGATTGCCTATCGAGGAATATATCAGCTCATGCGACGGTACGACGGCCAAAACCCTAAGTACCACAGACCCTAACGGACTTCTGTCATAAAGAGCAGAGGTTAATTGTGACGTTAGGATATTCTTGCGAGATCTGCTCGATCCGTTTCGACTCGTGAGGAAATTGATGTCTTTGCGAGAACTTCTCGATTCGTCTCGACTCGTGAGATAAAGCCTTAGGCAGTAGGGATTAAAAAACCTGTTTCCTAAGCACTGGGACCCTGCAAGTCGGCCCAAAACGGTCTCTTGCATACCATCCACGGGTCTCACTCTCCAAAGTCGAATCTCGACAAGGAGGGAAACAACCGCTTACGGGTCCTCTCGACTCGTAAGAGGGAAAATTCTCTTATAGGATCCTTATGACTTATGAGAGAAAACACACTTAAGAGTCCTCACGACCCCTAAGGAGAAAATACACCTACGAGATCCTCTCGATCCGCAGGGAGAAAAGTCTTTATGAGACCCCCACGGCTCATAAAGTTGAAAAGTCTTAGGTGGCAGATCCTAACCCTGTCTCCTAAGCCATCACTGCCCTACAAAGAGGTTAAGATGGACCATCTATGAGCCACACTTGCCAAAGCTACATGCCACTGAAGTGAAGAAGTTACTCATGAGCGTATAAACTACTCCACGCCAGAGTAAGACATAAAGAAATACAAGGGTGCGACTCATGGAGTTGAGAGTTTGGAACTATATCTCTTAAGAGTCGAGATTTGAGTTAATGATAAATGACGACGCTTGTGTCCGCTCGTTATCTTCTCAGATCAAGATTCTGAAAGTTATATACCAACCCGAAACTGGTCAGACGCTATGCATTACTCTGCATTACTTCACCCATGTATATGCTTACGTGGGCAAAGTAGTGGGGGGCATTTGTTCCCGCCAAAAATTTCTGCGCAAAAGAGTCCAAGGTATCAAATGGCAGCGATACGCTTAAGAAAATGGGAACCAGTATCTTCCGGGCTGTTTTTTGACAAACTCCCGAATGAGAAACAGATAAATTCTGATGGTATCGAAAGCGGCTCGAAAAACCCTTCGATTTGATATATTATGGGCCTCGTAATTCATTCGGGATCAAAAGTTATGAGGAATTACGTGTCCACACGTGATGGGCCTTTAAAAACCCGCTGGAGGAGTTAAAAAATATAATAAAAACTCAGAAAAGACCCCAATGGGGCATCACGTGCTCACACGTGACCATGGATCACGTGCAGACACGTGATGGGCTTTTAAGGCCTCGAAAATAATGGATAGAATTAAATTCTAAAATCTGTTCCCTGATTAAAAATCAGGAATCACGTGCTCACACGTGACCAATGGTCACGTGTTGACACGTGATGGTTAAAACTGAAGTGTAAACAAACAGCTGAAGGAAATACCTCAATGAGGTGTCACGTGCTCACACGTGACCAATGGTCACGTGTTGACGCGTGATGGTTATAACTGAAGCGTAAGCAAACACTGAGAAAAGGACTCAATTGGGGGTCACGTGGCAACACGTGACTGGCTGTAAAAGCCTTGCTGTTCAACAGAATTAAATTAAAAAAAAAAGATCATTTAAATCTTTCGAAATAGAATTAAAATTCTAAAAGCTTCTAAATCTTTCCAAATGGAAAAGGATTATGGGGACCGTCGGATTAAAAATCCAAGGGTGATTAAAAATCACCAATTTATGGAAAAATCTTGGACTTGGAAAGATTTCCTCCCTAAATCTGACCGAGATAACAAATGGATATCTTTGGATTTAAAATCCAATGGTGAATAAAATTCACTTGACAATCTAAAGGCCCAGATTAATGATGAATGCAAATCAAATCTCTCAACATACAAATCAAATCTCTTAATGAGAGATTTGCTAAACAAATCGATTCCCTTCCTTCTCCTATAAATAGGAGCCAAGAAGAGAAGAGAGGGGATCTACTTTTTTGGAGAGAAAAAACAGAGGGATGAGAATTTAATTCTCAAGAGAAGAAGAAACAGAGAAAGAAGAATTGAATTCTCTGCAAAAGAAAAACCCTAGGTAAGAAAAGAGAGGATTCAAAAGAGAATTTAATTCTCAAAAGAGTTTAACTCTTATTTAAATAAAAGAACTTAGTTCTTCTTCTGGTTGAAGATCTGCACAGAGCACATCTCCCCATAAGTTGAGAATTTAATTCTCATCGGGTCGAGATCCTGCCAGGCAGACCCTAAACTTAGAAGGGGAATTGAGTTCTGAGAATTTAATTCTCCTAAAACAAAACTAGGGTTTAACCCTAATCAAGAATTTAATTCTTTTACATATCTGGGAATTTAATTCCTTTGAAAAGAAATCAGGGTTTTATCCTAAATAAGAATTTAATTCTTTCACGATAGGAATTTAATTCCTCCAAAATCATAATTAGGGTTTAACCCTACAAAGAATTCAATTCTTAAAAGATCTCTGTTCATGAAAAGAACTAGGGTCACGTGCCCCCACGTGACCCTTGAAAAGATCCCCTGCAAAGAACTTTGAAGCATCACCCCACGTGCTCCCACGTGATTCCCAGAACGCAGAAAGAAAAAGCAAAAGGAATGAAATTTTTGGGCGCTCTCACGTATTATCACGTGACCCCTCAGCAAATGCTTTAACAATTGGCGCACAGATCCCCATCACGTGCCAACACGTGATGCTCTAAAATAAAAATGAAAGTGTTTAACACTTAATTGCAAAACAAAGGAAAAAAAGCTTTGGGCGCTCTCACGTGTCCCCACGTGAACCCTCAGCAAGTGCTGTAATATTCGATGCATAAACCCCCATCACGTGCCAACACGTGATGTCTAAAATAAAGATGAAAAGTGTTTAACACTTATTCGCAGATTTGAAGATAAAACAAAGGAGATCTGGCTTCACATTTAGGGCGCCCTCACGTGTCCCCACGTGACCCCTAACGAATCCCTTTAATATCGAATGGATGGATGCCTATCACGTGCCCACACGTGATGGCTAGGAAATTAAAGGTGTTAAATACTTACCTGCTGAATAAAATAAGGGAAATCAGGGCGCTCTCACGTGTTCGCACGTGACCCCTCCCTCCTTAGTGTTTAACACTAATTGGAAAACTCTGTTCCCAGTGTTTAACACTGATTATCTTTTAGTGTTTAACACTAACTTGCTAATCTTATTCCCAGTGTTCAACACTGTTGGTCTGTAGTGTTTAACACTAGCTTTAGCCCAATTGGCTAAGTTTTTAGAGGCAATGCCTCTTCTTCAATGGACCAACAGAGGGCCAATATTTCAAACATAATTGGACTTAGCCCAAACTGGCCATAAGTCCTCAAATCATCTTGAACTGAGCACATCTGCTCTTTCAACCAACTCATTGGTTCGAGGGTACATCTCTGAACTCCTCTGACATTTGTCGTTGTAATCCTTCAACGTCGTCAGAGAGGTGACGGGTCCCGACAACCACACAACAATACGGACTGTGGGGTCCTTAAACTCATGGACTTATGCGTCCTTAAACTCATGGACTTATGCGTCCTTAAACCCATATTCGTCCCCAAACGGGAACATGCTAAACTGGAGGTGGACCACCACGTCCCTAAACTGGAACATGGACCACCATGTCCCTAAACTGGAGGTGGACCACCATGTCCCTAAACTGGCAATGGACCACCACGTCCCTAAACTGGAACATGGACCACCATGTCCCTAAACTGGAGGTGGACCACCATGTCCCTAAACTGGAACAATAGAGCCAATTGCTCTTTTGTCGGATCTAAACGATCCCGTTAAGTCGATCTTAGTCCCAAACTGGACTAACGTATCCTTAACAACCGTTTAAGTTGATCTTAGCCTCAAAAATGGCTAACGTATCCTTAAACTTTTAAACAGACTCTAGTCCCAAATCGGACTATAAACCCCCTAATCAACTCTGGCTCAAGGGTACATCTCTGAACTCCTCTGACATCTGTCGTTGTAATCCTTCAACGTCGTCAGAGAGGTGATGGGTCCCGACGGCCATATATTTAATGGACCACTAGGTCCCTAAACTGGAACATTAGAGCCAATTGCTCTTTTGTCGGATCTAAACGATCCCGTTAAGTTGATCTTAGTCTCAAACTGGACTAACGTATCCTTAACAAACATTTGAGTTGATCTTAGCCTCAAATATGGCTAACGTATCCTCAAACCAAAACCCCAAACCCAAATCTAAGAAAACATGGATTTGGACTAATCCACGTCCTACGGGCGACGACATAAATCAGTCTCCGTATACAATCCACGGGCAACCACAAACAAAACAAACACCCACGACACGAAGTGACCAGCTGGAGAAGGAGAAAGTTGTTACCGCGATGCGGTAGCGTAATTAACTGCAGGGGCTTGCGCCTGCAGGGAAGAGCGTCCCCACAATCAAAAACCCCTCAAGCGAGGGGGAATCTGACGAAGTCTGCTACATCGGCCGCATCCGTCTAAACCTCCGATACACGGTGCCATAAATCAACTTGGCATCTTCGGAGAGGTGGACGGATAGCACCTATTAGCATCTGTCCCGAACCTCAGGCTAGACAGTCCATGTCTCGGCCGCCGTTCGGAGGGGAACAGATACCTATTTGTATGAATTTTTGTTTCGAAGAATAATCCTTACAATAAAATACCACATAATTTAAAATCCGGATTTCTTTTAAAACGGAATTTCATATTCCTTTGCAATTACACATCTACAACTGTAACAACCCTGAACTTTCTGTACAAATTTTTTTCTTTTTAAAGTACAGAAAGGAGTATCTTAGCCTGAGCACAACTTAAAAGTATTTTTTATTCAAAAACAGCAAGAAAGCACTTGTAAATCATTGGTAAAGCCTTGCATTGCTGTGACATAGCCACTGTGTTCAAATTCTCCCAGCCACATATTATTTTTAATGATTTTTCTTTTAAATATTTTAGAAACCCAAAAGTTTACACGTGCAATATACGTAAAAATAAAAAATCAGATTAAATAAACATGTGCAAAAGGGTATTTAGACAGATAGAGACACATGGCAAGAATTCCACACCCCACCTACAACAGTGGACCGACGAGATTTGAGAAAAGGCCGGTGCCGCCGGTTTGGACCGTCTGTAATGTCCCCAAGTTTTGCTCACCTGACCCTTGACCTACTCCCTTAACTCCTATTATGTTTGATTTCTCCACATTTATCCAGAGAGTGTAATTTCACTCTTTAATTCTATTTTAAATGCATTTTTAATTCTATTTTTCAATCCTCAAAACCATAATTTCTCCTATAAATACCACATCATATCCTATCCTTCCTCATTCTGAAATTCATTATCAAAAATTCTCAAATTTTTCCAAGTCAAAGAATTATACAAGTGGAGTTAGCCCAAGGTCACTTTCCGGCGACGATTCGGAAAGATTCCGGCGACCTCGCGACTCCATGAAGCCATCAAAAGTTCCATCAACCTCCCCTCTCTCATTTCATCCCTCTCTTTCTAATTTAAAACGTTTTCTTTTCAAAACTCGTCGGAAGTGGAGTTACTCCGACATCCGATTCTAAATTTGTTAAAAACACAACTTTTCTTAATAACCAAACATCCATATTGTTACATCTTGTTTAGTAATCTTAAATCAAACATTGAGAACAAGTTTTATCTTAAAATACCATGCTATGTAACTTTTATTACATTTTTACGGTTAAATACCACAGACTTTATATTCGACATTTTTTTTTATCATATTTGCTCATATTACCTTTAGAAAAACCTCACGAGTTAATGACCCACCTCTCACAACACACATCATGACATATCATGATTGCTTGAAAACAATATTTTTGGGACAAATACGAATTTATATTTAAATACCTAAACTATTAAAAACCATATTCTTTAAATTGTTTTAATTAAATTCCTTACGATTATGTCTCTACAACCCACTTTTGGGGAACTCGACCGGGATGGTGCGGATTATCGCACATCCTCGGGACTAGTAGAGCGAGATGCAGACCTCCTCACGGTGCATTCGATCTCGATGGAATTTTTAATACAATTTTTAAGAAAACGTGATTTTCTATTTAATAAATAAATTTTATTTTTAATAAATATATATATATATATATATTATTAAACCATCTATTTTAAATATATAATAAATTCCTTGTTTTCTAAACCAAAAGAAAAGAATTACAAATTTCATGATAATACCATCAAAAATCCATACAATTCCAATTTACACTAAAATACCATATACTATTTAATCTAGGTTTATATTCTCTAGAATACCTCACTTTAAAAAATTGCATCCATAAAAACCCTAAATACAATAAATAAATACTTGAGGTTTATTTTGAAAATATACCAAAACTATTTTTTATAAAACCCCATCAAGTTATATTAATTTAGAATAAGGATCCTAGTAAATATAGGTTTAAGCAGGACCAATTCTCTTGAGCCTCAGGGAGCTGGAAAAAGTAGGTGCTTGCACATTTAAGGTAGACAACTAAAATGGGGTTATCAAATGGTAATTGTCTTGGAAAAAGACACAAATCTTGTCGTCCATGTGCAGCAGTTACCGATAACTCCAAAACCTAATTCAGAAATTCAATTTTGTTTAAGGGTCTGACTCAAGCTGACTCACAGTCTAATCTGAATACAATTCAAACATGAACGCAATTCAAGTATAACTCCAATACAACATGAATCCATATATACTGAAACTTGAATATGAATACCAGAATACCGAACAATACAAACATGACTTGAACTGACCGAACCATGGGTATATATTGACTCGACTACATAACTATCCGTTTATATCCTTATCCATTTACATGAACAGTTTATACCATAGTTTCGGCAAGTCTTATATCTATAAAACAATACAATCAATACAAAATACATTACGGGGTTTTTAAAGGGGTAGACTGGTACGGAATGTCTTAAAAGTGGTACGAGATGGTCACTAAAAGACGTAACTATACCTCCGTTGCCGTTGTTTCATGGGGTTTGACGGAGCCTTGTACTACGGGTTAGCTTAGTCCACGGGATAGTTGGACTACTCTCGTATACACTGATATATTCTGTACCAAACTATAAACAACTATATTAACATAACAAACATAACAACATATATTTTAACTGTTCTATACTCTGTCTATTCTCCTCTATCTTTTGGGACTTATCGAGCGATTGTTCGCTGATGACATTCCTATTTCTTCTTTCTTTAGAATGTTGTCAGGAGGACTCGACTCTCTGGAGATCGAGCCCAGCCAGGCGGATTTGGAGCAGTTCATTGAAGACCCAGAGCTCTAGTTCACTTGTATATACTTTTACTTTCAGTTTATGCCATTGTTTAGGCATCGCTTTCCAGTATTGTATTTACATTTTCAGTTGTATTGTAAACAATGTTTAATCAATAAAAAGTTGCTGTTGATTTATACCTCTTGTCATTTCTTATGTACATTTATTATATTGCTCATTTACGCTTAGCGTGTTTACTTTTGAGTAAATACATAGCGAGCCTCGCCACGTCTCCTTACCCGTATGCCGGGAAGCAGGGTGTGACAGGTTTTGTTGGCGGCCGATGCAGGTCAATTCTGCATGGAACTCTACCATGCAGGTCAGTTCTGCATGGAAACCTAAGCAATATAACACAAGAATTATAAGAATCGGCAACTAAACATTCTTTACATTTCATATTCCTTGAATCTATCCTAATCCTATTTTTCTTTCAAGGTTATGGATTTCCCGAACAACATAAGCACCAACGTAAATGGAAACACCCCACCTCCTCTACCACCACCACCTACCGTAGCAGCTCCGATCAACGAGCAGACGGTATTGCTTGAGGTAATCAAGAGCCTCTTGGAGGGACAGCAACAGCAGACTGCTATCCTAATGAACCGCCCAGAAGCTGAGACACCTGAAGTGAAACAATTCCGGGCACTGCGTCCGAAGCAATTCTCTGGGAAATAGAGCCCCCTGGAAGCTGAAGAATGGGCTCAGTCAATTGAAAATGATCTGGCAGCAGCATAAGTGCCAGAGATTGCTTGGGTAAGAGTTGCGAAACTGCAACTCACTGATAACTCCAGAGTATGGTGGAAGGCGGAAGAAAGCCGTCTTGCCCAGCCGATCGAATGGAAGATATTTCGCGACATGTTCGACGCGAAATATTTTCCCGAGACTTCCCGTTTTGACATGGAGAAGCAATTCATCCACCTACAACAAGGTTCTATGTGGAACAAATCTGTGGATAAGTATGATGCTGAGTTCAACATGCTGAGCAGGTTCGTAGCACACCTCATACCGACTGCTGAGATCAGGGCCGGACGATTTCAGTAAGGTTTGGACCTGGAGATCCAAGCCGCTCTAGCTACAGGGGATTTCCCAACTCATGATCTAGCTTTGAAGGCTGCCCGTCGATATGAGGCGGTAGTGAAGAAGAAGAGCAGACCTCAATTTGCCAGTATGAAGCGCCCTACTGCTCAGATAGCAAGAGGAGCCTCTTCAATACCTACTTTTGCATCCAGAAGACCGGAAGTAATATTTAACCGGCCAAGTCCAGACTATTGCTACTACTGCAAGAGGGATGGACACCTGTTGAAGGACTGCAGACGCGCAAACGGCCTGTGCTTAGTTTGTGGTGCATCCACTCACGATATTGGGACATATCCTCATAGACGCAACCCAGTTCCAACACACATCAACTTTCCGCAGTGGACAGCTATTCAGGCTCTTGCACCTCGACTTGCTTTCCCAGATCCACCTCCTCATGGACCTCCTGCACAGCCTCCTCACCAATTCCATCAGGCACTGAGGGACATGCCTCGAGGGCAGAGGAACATGCCCCGAGGGCAGAGGAACATGCCCCAAGGACAGAGGAATGTGCCTCCAGCTAGGAAGAATGTATCCAGGCAACAGACTTTCACCTTAGCAGCCGTGGAAGCCGAAGCTTTAGGTAGCACTGGTAATTCCCTTCAATTTTTTCAAATCTTGCATCTTTTCGTTCTTTTAAACATTTTTATGCACTTTCAATAGTTATTCCACCACCACTATCATCAAATTTTTCTTGAATTTTTTACAACTTCCTTCTATAAATTTCGAGGATGAAATTTTTATAAGGAGGGTAGAATGCAACAATCCTAAACTTTCTGTACAAAATTTTTCTTTCTAAAGTACAGAAAGGGGTACCTTAACCTGAGCACAACTTAAAAGTATTTCTTGTTTAAAAACAGTAAGAAAGCACTTGTAGCTCATTGGTAAAGACCTGCACTGCTGTGACATAACCCCTGTGTTCAAATCCCCCCAACCACATATTATTTTTAATGATTTTCTTTTAAACTTTTTAGAAGCCCAAAAGTTTACACGTGCAATACACGTAAAAATAAAAAGTCGGATTAAATAAACATGTGCATAAGGGTATTTAGACAGATAGAGACACGTGGCAAGAATCCCACACCCCACCTACAATAGTGGATTGGCGAGATTTGAGAAAAGGCCGGCGCCGCCGGTTTGGACCGTCGATAATGCCCCTAATTTTTGCTCACCTGACCCTTGGCCTACCCCTTAACTCCTATTATGTTTGATTTCTCTGTATTTATCCAGAGTGTGTAATTTCACTCTTTAATTCTATTTTAAATGCATTTTTAATTTCTTTCTTCAATCCTCAAAACCCTAATTTCTCCTATAAATATCACGTCATATCATAGCCTTTCTCATTCTGCAATCTATTATAAAAAATTCTCAAATTTTCTAAGTCAAAGAAGTATACAAGTGGAGTTAGCCCAAAGTCACTTTCCGGCGACGATTCGGGAAGATTCTGGCGACTCCACGAAACCATCAAAAGTTCCATCAACCTCCCCTCTCTCATTTCATCCTGTAAGTCCCCTCTATTTTTCTCTCTTTCTAATTTAAAATGTTTTCTTTTCAAAACTCGTCGGAAGTGGAGTTACTCCGACATCCAATTCTAAATTTGTTAAAAACACAACTTTTTCTTAATAACCAAACATCCATATTATTACATCTTGTTTAGTAATCTTAAATCAAATATTGAGAATAAGTTTCATCTCAAAATACCATGCTATGTAACTTTTTTTTACATTTTAACGGTTAAATACCACAAACTTTATATTCGACATTTTTTTATCACATTTGCTCATATTACCTTTAGAAAAACCTCACGAGGTAATGACCTACCTCTCACAACACACATCATGTCATAACACGATTTCTTGAAAACAATATTTTTAGGACAAATACGAATTTATATTTAAATACCATAAACTATTAAAAAACGTATTCTTTAAATTGTTTTAATTAAATTTCTTACGATTATGTCTCTACAACCTACTTTAAGGGAACCTAATCGGGATGGTGCGGGTTATCGCACATCCTCGGGACTAGTAGAGCGAGATGCAGACATCCTCATGGTGCATTCGATCTCGATGGAATTTTTAATACAATTTTTAAGAAAACATAATTTTATATTTAATAAATAAATTTTATTTTTAATATATATATATATATATATAAATATTATTAAACCACCTATTTTAAATATATAATAAATTCCATGTTTTCTAAACCAAAAGAAAAGAATTACAAATTTCATGATAATACCATCAAAAATCCATACAATTCCGATTTACACTAAAATACCATATACTATTTAATCTAGGTTTATATTCTCTAGAATACCTCACTTTAAAAAATTACATCCATAAAAACACTAAATACGATAAATAAATACTTGAAGTTTATTTTGAAAATATACCAAAACTATTTTTCATAAAACCCTCTCAAGTTATATTAATTTCCAATAAGGACCCTAGTAAATATAGGTTTAAACGGGACCAATTCTCTTGAGTCTCAGGAAGCCGGAGAAATTGGGTGCTTGCCTATTTAAGATAGACAACTAAAATGAGGTTATCAAATGGTAATTGTCTTGGAAAAAGACACAAATCCTGCCGTCCATGTACAACAGTTACCGATAACTCCAAAACATAATTCAGGAATTCAATTCTGTTTAAGGGTCTGACTTAAGCTGAGTCACAGTCTAATCTGAATACAATTCAAACATGAACACAATTCAAGTATAACTCCAATACAATATGAATCCATATATACTGAAACTTGAACATGAATACCAGAATACCGAACAATACAAACATGACTTGAACTGACCAAACCATGGGTATATATTGACTTGACCACATGACTATCCATTTACATGAACAGTTTATACCATGGTTTCGGCAAGTCTTATATCTAAAAAACAATACAATCAATACAAAATACATTACGGGTTTTTTAAAGGGGTAGACTGGTACGGAATGTGTTAAAAGTGGCACGAGATGGTCACTAAAAGACGTAACTATACCTCCGTTGCCGTTGTTCCGTGGGGTTTGACGAAGCCTTGTACTACGGGTTACCTTAATCCATGGGATAGTTGGACTCTTCTCGTATACACTGATATATTCTGTACCAAGCTACAAATAACTACGTTAACATAACAAATATAACCACATATAATTTAACTGTTTTATACTCTGTCTATTGTCCTCTATCTTTTGGGACATACCGAGCGATTGTTCGCTGACGACATTCCTATTTCTTCTTTGTTTAGAATGTTGTCAGGAGGACTAGACTCTCTGGAGATCGAGCCCAGCCAGGCGGATTTGGAGCAATTCATTGAAGACCCAGAGCTCTAGTTCACTTGCATATACTTTTACTTTCAGTTTATGTCATTGTTTAGGCATCGCTTTCCAGTATTGTATTTACATTTCCAGTTGTATTGTAAAGAATGTTTAATCAATAAAAAGTTGCTGTTGATTTATAGCTCTTGTCATTTCTTATGTACATTTATTATATTGCTTATTTATGCTTAGCGTGTTTACTTCTGAGTAAATATGTAGCGGGTCTCGCCACGTCTCCTTACCCATACGCCGGGGAAGTGGGGCGTAACAACAACTCTCGTTAGAGGATCCGCTAATGGATGGTGCGGATTATCGCACATCCTGAGATAATAGAGCGAGATGCAGACCTTCTCACGGAGTATTCGATCTCAAAAGGATATAAATACGGTTTTTAAGAAATACGAATTTTTCTAAATAAAAATTAATTTTTAAAAATTTATATATAATTATAAATCCATATTTTCAAATATAAAAACCTATATTTTTCTTAAAAAATGAAAGATTAACAAATGTCAATAAAATACCATCAAGTTTCCAAAAAGGGCAAGTTTTTCAATAAAATACCATGAACTTTTCAAAGCTAATTGTTTATCATTAAAATACCCTAATAATTAAAACACATGCTCATGTAAACCCTAAGTAATATAAATCACCTCCCGAGATTTATTTTTAACTATATAAAAATATTTTTTCATAAAACCCCATCGAGATATACAAAACAATATTTAAGGACTTTAGTAAATATGGGTTTAAGCGGGATCAATTCTCTTGAGCTCCGGGGAGCCGGAGAAAGTGAGTGCTTGCCTATTTAAGGTACACAATTTAACGGAGTTATCAATGGTAATTGTCTTGGAAAATGACACAAATCCCGCCATTCATGTGCAGCAGTTAATGATGACTCCCGAACCTAATTCAAGAGTTCAATCTGTTTACAAGTGTCTGACTTAATATGAGTCTAAACTCAATCCTGAATCTAAAATCAAATAAGAACTTGAATACTTGATCATGAACATGAACACTCAAAATCAATATCAAACTCCAACATGAATACTTGACTCGATTTGACCGAACCATGGTTATAACTTGACATGAGCTCGATATGACTACTTGAACACTTGATTACATCCTGAACATGGAATTTTAACATTTTATATCCATGGATTCGGGCAAAACTTATAATCTTAACCTATACAATACAACACGTGGAGATAAATGAGTAAATTGGTATGAAACGTACATCGTGGCACGAGAGGTCACTTAAAAAACACCTATATGAATTCTCGTACCGTTGCTTTATACTACATGTTACCATAGTCCACGGGGTATGATGGATTCCTCTCGTATACATGAATACCTTCTGTATCAAGCTATAAATAACCACGTTAGAGTAACTACCTTACAATCATGAATGATTATATACACTACGCCTTGGCTGAGCACGACATACGTAGCACGAATACTAAGCAATACTAATCTGAAATGACGGAGGGCTACCGACGGAAGGCTACGGCTGGTTTTTGGCGAAAAACCTTTAACGTAATGAACTTGATATTGTTGAAGGAACTAAGTAATTTTGAAAAGGAGTAGCTTAGGCTCCGCTTTTAAAAACTTATGGTTTTGAAGAAAACCGAGTAATCTACAGTATAAACTTTTGCTCAAGAGATCACTCCCCGCGAAGGGATCTAGGCTTTTGCCTCCTCGAATGAGGTACTGGATATTCCTAACCAAATACCACATGCAAAGCAAAGAATATGACTATAGTTTTTCGAAATTTGTTCAAACAATATCTTTTAGGTTTCTTTTCTTACATTAATCAAAATTAATATGGTTCCATCAATTAATCCCTATCACACCAGAAAAGAACGAAAATACAATGTATGAATATGCCTTCTGCATTCGCCACGAGGCCCCGTCATGCACCGCTAGGTTACTTAACTAACGGCAAAGCGGGGGATGGAGTAGCGCGGGTGCAAAACATATACAATATCTACTACTATATATATATATATATATAACATTCGTCCCATGCATGATATAAGCAACATCACAGAACATCAATAAGCAACATGAAATGGCGGATAATCTTGGAGTCTCAGGTTTCATTTGAGCCGCAAATGAGACCTGACGTTCTCAGTCGTGTGGATAGCCCGTGCAATGAAAAACCTAGACCCCTACGAGCGCGACAAGTTACCCGCCAATCCCAGAAGTGAGGCAACCCCAATCAACAAAGTGAATGAGCCACCCAGCATTTCACGGAATCCGATAACTTGAGCACCCCTCTGTGGGTCATCCTATACCCTCTACGAGTGCGGCGAATAACCCACCAATTCTAGAGTAAGGCCCCCTCCGTCTCAACACCATGAGATGCGAGCCCGTTGCCCTCTAGAACCCGGCTACTCGAGCACTCCACCGCAGGGTAATCCTAGTACATAAAAGAAAAATATATATACAATGGTGACATCGACCTCAACCCGGTTGTGCCCCAATAAAAAAATATACAATATGGCAGAAATGGTTGTCCATATGTCGGACTCTCACACCGTAATAATGAATATACAAATAAATCTGGACTGTACTACTACCATTGCATTATAGGCTATCCACCACAACAATCCATCCACAATATCAACGCAAAACAAAACATCAACGTGGATATCATGTTCACAAACCCGTCTAATTGTACATATAGCAATTAGTCGGGTTATACCGTTCAATGATATTCACGGTCGCAGATACTAACATATGCACTGATTAATATGTATTCAAAATTTCGATCGACTAAAACTTTCCGCATTCGACCCATGTGCAAACCAGTACTCAAATAAATCTGGGCCAAAACCATATATCCTAAAAATCACATTTCCATATTCCAGAGTGCCAGAAGAAATTTGGGGCACAACGGCCACTCTTCAACCGCGGAACTGTGACCAATAGGCATGAAAAGCGGCGGTTCCGCGGCCGTATGTAGGGTCATGTGCCCAAATTTCTTTAGGGCCTCTTAAAATGCCTGTACATAATTTTAAGGTAATATGAATATTTTTTTGAACAACTTTAAAAAACGACAGCGGGCATGATAATAGAAATGCAATTCGGAAAAATTTCGTCGATCGAGACTTTAAACTTGTGCAAACTAGCCAGTAAAGGTTTATAGAGGCTCTGATACCACGGTAGATGACCTTTACTAGCTGGTCATCTACCGTGGCCGTTGCCGAAAAAAAACTTTAACTTTTTAAAATAAAATCTGGCGCTAGAAAACCCGTCATAGAATCTAACCATAAACCGAAACTAGCTATCTAAAGAGATCTTAACTACCGAGATAGAATTATTTTACCAAAAAATCCGTATCCTTCGGTCTTCTATCTTTTTCCTTTGTTCCTTAGGATCTCCTTGATCGAGCTTGACCGTCAGTTTTCCTCCGTCGAAAATGATCCAAGATGTAGTTAATGGCTATAGGTCCACACTAAAAATCTAGTGGAGCAACTATAGACTCTCGAATGTAGTGAGTTGTTCTTGGTATGTATCTATCTCACTTCTTCTCTTAATTCTCAACACATGAGATTGTAGAGAGGAAGTTCATGAAGGAGGAAGAGCTCAAGAAAGGATAGTGAGGAGAGAGAAGCAAAATTGTGAGTATGATTTTTCCCATGAGAGAGAAAAACATGAACCATGGTTTTGTATAAAAAAAATTCAATATTAATGTTGGGGTCAAAATTTGTACCCCGGTTGACCAAGTCAAAGTCAAGATCAACCCTAAGCCAAGTGGGCCCAAGCCTGGATCAAGTGGACCCATGCCCAGGTCGAGTCCGAACATGAAGCGGCCGGCCCTTGTCCATGCCTAAAATGAAATCATGTAATAAATAATTTTTATGTAATTTTTTTTATGCATGAATGGGTATAGAGCCAAATTTTTGTAAAGCTCATGGCTTATGTGCAAAAAGAAATGGCACTTGAGCTATGGGATGGCCAAAATGCCATTTTTGTAAAGCACAAGAGACTATATGTAAAGTGTGTAGCCTATAAAGGCCAAGATAATGAAAATATCTCAACAAGTTTTTCTCTCTCCAAAAAATCCTGATCTGTGATCTTCTTCTTCCTTAAGGTTCTAAAACCTTCTTTTTTTCTTTTGAATTAAATCAAGAGTTTTACTCTTCTTTTTATAAAACAAAATAGTTTTCCACCACAAAACCCACAAAGGGGAACTCAGATCTGCCATCAGATCTCATAAAGGAGAGATTTTTAAAATCTCATACTTCTTGATCTTCAAGATCCGGCCAACAAAGGAAAAAGAAGGAGACCCATCTCCAGAAACCCCACTTTGGGGAAGAACTAGGGCTCAAGGGAAGAATCCCTTCATCAGCTTCAAAACATCCTAGGAGTTTAACTCCTCGTGTGTGTGTGTGTGTGTGTGTGAGCGCTCCTTTCTGGGAGTACAACTCCAATTGCAGGGACCAAGTCCTTTTTGCCGCTCGAACGCCCACGTGCTGACACGTGGGGCGCTCACGCTCAGAGCGCTAGCGCCCGAGCGTCCACGTGCTGACACGTGGTGCGCTAGCGCTCAGAGCGCTAGCGCCCAGAGCGCTAGCGCCCAGAGCGCTAGCGCCCAGAGCGCTAGCCCCAGAGCGCCCACGTGCTGACAAGTGGGGCGCTAGCGCTCTTGCGCTCAGAGCGCTAGCGCCTAAAGCGTTAGGCGCTAGCGCCTAAGCGCCCACGTGCTGACACATGGTGCGCTAGCGCTCTTGCGCTCAGAGCGCTAGCGCCCGAGCGCCCACGTGCTAACACGTGGTGCGCTAGCGCCCAAAGCGTTGGCACTTTTTCCACACATCCTTTGGATGCTTTTCCCTTTTTTTTAATTATATATATATATATGTATACACACACACACACATACTCTACAACACCATCCCTCACAAAAAAAATTTGGGCTGGGGCGCTGCCCCGCACCCTGCAAGGGGGCTGCTAGCCCCCTTGACCCCCAGCCCGCTATCCGGGTAGCGAGACCCCGTAAAAACTCTGCGTGGTTCCCGATATATCCAAAACCCCTTCAAAACACAACACTGCACGTTGAGTTCGCATGACCAGTTTAACCCGTCAATCGGAGGTTTCCTCGCTCCAAAGGCGAGGGGTAAATAACGGCAGCTTAGTCCGCGGCTGTCGGAGATTCGGATCCCCACAATCAATAAACCCCAGCCTACCCTAGGCAGGGGGAATCTGTAATGCGCCTCACAAGCGCGCGCGTATTCCCATCTTAATGGGGTGACGAAAAACACCCTACAGATTCTGGCACGCCCGGTGGGACCTATCTCTCCTCCCATATTTTGGGTTAAGCATTCATGCGAACTCAATCAATATACATATCGATACTTATACTAAAATAATGCCCTTTCATGCAGGTTTTCAAGCAATCATTTCTCAACGATGTCTCCAAAGATGAACTCAGCTCCCATCTCATACACGATGAAGATGGACTACAGGACGGTCCTCCCGGCCAGTCTTGGGCGACAGTAGGAGGAGCCGCTGCTACAGTTCGGCTCTATTCTTTTCGTGCCAGCTAACGCCATTCCATCTCCTCAAGCTCCAGCAACAGACAGACCGGTCTCGAAAGGCATGAGACCAAATGTGGTGATCTCGAGGGTGCCCCAACTCAAACGCAAGTCGGTGTCTGAACGACTTTCCTTGGCCCCAGCTGGGGGCAAGGCCATCAACACCAACAAAGAAACAAGGCCTCTCAAGCAAGCTCCGGCGGTGCCCCTGACAATTGCTCGATCGGGTGTCTTCTCTAAGCTCCCCGCTAATCGACTCACGGTGGCTTCCCAGGAAATGGATGCCCGCCAAGCCCTTAAAATTGAGAAGCTAAGGCAGAAAAGGCTCAGATATAGAGCCAACAAAAGGACTACGGCTCATACTAGGCTGAACCTTGTGAGGTTCGAAGAACAGGGTTACCCCGCCGAAGATGAGGAAATGGCTGGGTATGTGGTCCACACTGTCTACATGGTGGGCACGCGCAGCAAGAGCAAGGACGGGGCCACCACATCTCAAATCCAATCTGGCTTGAATGTGGTTGCCGCTTCCCAAGAACAGCCGTCTCCGCTGGATGATGAAAACCCTCTTAATGAGGATGATAGGCAGAAAGACCCTCCGGTCCATGAGGAGTCGGGCTCGGAAAGCGAAGATGAGCCAATCTTCCATCCCAAGAACGCAGAGCAGCAACTTCTCCAAGAGCTCCGAAAATAGCTCAGAAGCAAAGACAAGGAGATGGCCAAGCTCTACTCAAAAATTGACGACTTGACAAACGTCGTCTTACAGCTCACGGCCCAACTTGCCTCTCAGCCGCCCAATCAGGCGCAGGGCTCTCATGAACCGGGAAACGGTGTCCCGAAATAGCCGACACCCGTTCACTCAAATCCAAAAGTGGGCGGACCGCATGAAAATCAGTCGCATCCTATCTCGGGAAATGTCTTGGCTACCGATGACAGTAGCCCGCTAACTCAAGATCAAATCATGGATTTGGTTACCAACAAAGTTAAAACATTGGTAGCTGAAGCCAAAGCGCAAAAAGATATCAGCAGTAGTGGGAGACCATATCCTGCTCGGTACGATCTGGTAGAATTTCCTAGCGGCTATGTCATCCCTAAATTCGGAAGATTCGATGGGACGGGAAATGCGAATCAGCACGTCGCCCATTTTAAAGCTTCATGCGGGAATACTGGGGGCAATGATGCGCTTCTCCTCCGCCAGTTCGTTAATAGCTTGGCCGATGTTGCTTTCGACTGGTACGCGAGCATACCGGATGGCTCCGTCACAACTTTCGTCCAAATGGAGTCTTTGTTTCGGCAGAGGTTCATGAGCGTCAGCGATAAGATCACCATCGCCGACCTCGTAAGGACCAAGCCAAAGAACAATGAAAGCAGCATGGATTTTATAACCCGATGGCGCAATCTCTTCGTCAAATGTGAACCGCAGATAAAGCAAGACCAATCTGTCAGTCTCCTCGTCAGAAATCTCAACAATTGGATGGCCCCGTTTCTATGTACCGCGGGTCTCAAAACATTCCAAGAGCTGACCAGAAAAGTCCAGATGTTGGAGCGCTCAAAGCAGGAGTCCTCCTCGGATTCCCAAAATAACAATAGGTCCTGGAGAAACCGAAAGGACGATAATCGCAAAGGCGGAAATTCCGACGATTCTAAATCTTTTAACATTTCGGCTAACCGAAATAAGTAAGGGATGAGTGGGCCTAATGCCAACCAACCTCGGAAGCCAGCGTTCGAAGAGGGAGGAGAATCTCCACTGAAAGAGAAGCTAGATAAGGTCTATTCCTTCAGAAGGGATAAAATCCGTAAAATATTCAAAGACGCCCTGAGGAACGGTCTACAACTGCCAGAATCAAAAAGACCGCAGGAAGCGAATATGACTAACGACCCCAAATACTGCCCCTATCACAGAGTGATAGGTCATGCCATTGAGGACTGCTTCGTCTTCAAAGATTGGGTCGAAAAGCAATACAAGGTGGGAGAGATAGAACTGTCTAAAGGCGTGTTAACAAACAGTCCAGCTGCGATCGCCAATTTCATACAAACGGAGACCGAAGTTCTTCGTGAAACTGATTCTCTCAGACATCTGCCTTTCTCTGAAAATAGTCGACCACCACGTCATTAAACTGGGAACAATCGACCTCTAAGTCGTTAAACTGGGAATGCAAAAAAATGTAAATAAACAAAAAATGTGTAAATAAAAGGAAAATAAAGAAAAACCGAAATAATGGGGCAACTCGCAATAAAAATCAGCGAGTAAAATAAAGATGAAAATAAAGCCGAAATGATGGGGCAACCGCGAATAAAAGCCGAAATGATAGGGCAATCGCGATCTTCGCGATAAGAAAAGCTGAAATGATAGAGCAATCACGGTAAAACAAAAAAAAACAAAAACAAAAATAAAACAACGGCGAATGATGAGTCGCTCCTGCTACCATATTCCAGTGCAGCGATACAGATGCCAACCAAATTCCAAATCTCATACCCCAACGGCGGATGATGAGTCGCTCCTGGTACCATATTCCAGTGCAGCGATGCAGACGCCAACCAAATTCCAAATCCCAATCCCTAAATAGCGAATGATGAGTCGCTCCTGGTACCATATTCCAGTGTAGCGATGCAGACGCCAACCAAATTCCAAATCCCATACCCCGACGGCGAATGATGAGTCGCTCCTAGTACCATATTCCAGTGCAGCGATGCAGACGCCGACAAAGTCCCGAAATTTTTCCGGCCCTACGGTCTGGATCATACATCCTGCAAAACCGTATACAATCCACGGGCGTAAAACGATCCCAATCTCTCCCAAGTCCTACCGGCGAGACCACATTCAAAGTCCCACCGGCGGTGAAAAAAATAAAAAAATAAAAAAAAGGGTATGTCCACAAGCAAAATGGGCACAGATGAAAACCCGAAAGGGCTTCGTGAGTAAAAACAGCAGGACTGCCGGCGAGTTTGTGAAAACCCGAAAGGGCGCAAACTCGTAAAAAAGAGATGAAATGCACTCACAAAGTCCTCTTGACTTTGTGAGGAGAAAATTCCCGCGGGAGATTCTTACGACTCACAAAGGAGCAACACACTTAGGAGTCCCCACGACTCCTAAGGAGAAAATACACCTACGGGATCCTTACGACCCGTAGGGAGAAAATGCTTTGTGAGACCCTTACGGCTCACAAAATTGAAAAGTCTTAGGTGATAGGGACCTAAAACCTGTCTCCTAAGCCATCGCTTCCTGATAAACAAGCGCAAATGATGATTCTCTCCTGGTACCATATTCCAGTATAGCAATACTAATGCCAAGCAAAAACCAATTCCCAAATCCTCCCAGGGCAAATGATGAGTTGCTCCTGGCATTATTCCAGTGCAGCAATGCAGATGCCGACAAAAAAAATCCCCAAATCCTCTCATGGCAAACGATGATTCGCTCCTGGTACCATATTCCAGTGTAGCGATGCTGATGTCAACCCAAATAAAATCAAACCAACAACCTCTGCGGCGGAATCATGCTCCGTCCCACAATTTACCCCGTGTTGAAATCATGCTTCGCCTCGGGATATCTACCTTCCCTGCCGGAATTATGCTTCGCCTCGGAATCAAATCAACCAACCAGCTCTGCGTCGGAGTCATGCTCCGTCTCAGAGTGTACTCCGCGTCGAAATCAAGCTTCGCCTCGGTGTATCTTCCTTCCCTGTCGGAATTATGCTTCGGTTCGGAATCAACCAACAACCTCCTCGTCGGAATTATGCTCCGCCTTGGAATCAAGTCAACCAACAAGCTCTGCGTCGGAATCATGCTTCGTCTCAGAATGTGCACCTCGTGTCGAAATCATGCTTCGTCTTGGTGTATCTGCCTTCCCTGCCAAAATTATGTTTCGTCTCGGAATCAAGTCGGCCAACAACCTCTGCGTCGGAATCATGCTCCGTCTCAGAATGTACCCCGTGTCGAAATCATACCTCGCCTCAGAGTATTTTCCTTCCCCGTCAGAATTATGCTTCGCTTGGGAATCAACCTCTGCATCGAAATTATGCTTCGGTCAGAATGTATGCCGCTCTTCGGAATGATGCTCCAATCTTTGGAATCATGCTCCACTTTTCGGAATGATGCTCCGATCTTTGGAATCATGCTCCGCTCTTCGGAATGATGCTCCGATCCTTGGAATCATGCTCCGCTCTTCGGAATGATGCTCCGATCCTTAGAATCATGCTCCGCTCTTCGGAATAATGCTCTGATCCCTGGAATCATGCACTGCTCTTTGGAATGATGCTCCGATCCCCTGGAATCATGCTCCTCTCTTCGGAATAATGCTCTGATCCCCTGGAATCATGTTCCGCTCTTCGGAATGATGCTCCGATTCCTAGAATCATGCTCCGCTCTTCGGAATGATGCTCCGAACCCTGGAATCATGCTCCGCCCTTTGGAATGATGCTCCGAACCCTGGAATCATGCTCCGCGCTTCGGAATGATACTCTGATCCGTGGAATCATGCTCCGCGCTTCGGAATGATGCTCCGATCCTTGGAATCATGCCTCTACTCTTCGGAATTGTGCTTCGACTCTTCGGAATGATGCTCCGACCTTGGAATTATGCTCCGCAAATCGGAATGATGCTCCAACCTTGGAATTATGCTCCGCAAATCGGAATGATACTCCGATCCCCGGGAATCATGCTCCCCGAGGGATACTCCGAAACTGGAATTATGCTCCACGAATCAGAATGATGCTCCGATCCCCGGGAATCATGCTCCCGGGGATGATGCTCCGCCCCCAGAATGATGTTCCACCTCGAAGTTCAGCTTCAAGATCCATCAATTTCATGCACACAACTCAAATGTGCGATATGCATTTATTGATGGGGGGCACTTTGTTGGGGTCAAAATTTATACCCCAGTTGACCAAGTCAAAGTCAAGGTCAACCCCAAGCCAAGTTGGCCCAAGCCTGGATCAAGTGGGCCCATGCCCAGGTCGAGTCCGAACATGAAGCGGCCGGCGCTCCTCCATGCCTAAAATGAAATCATGTAATAAATAATTTTTATGTAATTTTTTTATGCATGAATGGGCATAGAGCCAAATTTTTGTAAAGCCCATGGCTTATGTGCAAAAAGAAATGGCGCATGAGCCATGGGATGGCCAAAATGCCATTTTTGTAAAGCCCAAGGGGCTATATGTAAAGTGTGTAGCCTATAAAGGCCAAGATAATGAAAATATCTTAACAACTTTTTCTCTCTCCAAAAAATCCAGATCTGTGATCTTCTTCTTCCTCAAGGTTCTGAAACCTTCTTTTTTTCTTTTGAATTAAATCAAGAGTTTTACTCTTCCTTTTAAAAAACAAAATAGTTTTCCACCACAAAACCCACAAAGAGGAACTCAGATCTGCCATCAGATCTCATAAAGGAGATATTTTTAAAATCTCATACTTCTTGATCTTCAAGATCCGGCCAACAAAGGAAGAAGAAGCAGACCCATCTCCAGAAACCCCACTTTGCGGAAGAACTAGGGCTCAAGGGGGAAGCCCTTCATCAGCTTCAAAACATCCTAGGAGTTTAACTCCTCATATATATATATATATATATATATATATATATATATATATATATATATATATATATATATATATATATATACAGAGAATAATAAGCGCTCCTTTCTGGGAGTACAACTCCCATTGCAGGGACCAAGTCCCTTTTGCCGCTCGAACGCCCACGTACTAACACGTGGGGCGCTAGCGCTCTCGCGCTCAGAGCGCTAGCGCCCGAGCGCCTACGTGCTGATACGTGGTGCGCTAGCGCTCAAAGCGCTAGCGCTCTTGCGCTCAGAGCGCTAGCGCCCGAGCGCCTACGTGCTGACACGTGGGGCGCTAGTGCTCAAAACGCTAGCGCTCTTGCGCTCAGAGCGCTAGCATCCGAGCGCCCACGTGCTCTTACGCTCAGAGCGCTAGCGCCTGAGCGCCCACGTGGTGCGCTAGCGCTCAAACCGCTAGCGCTCAGAGCGCTATCGCCTAAAGCGCTAGTGCCCGAGCGCCCACGTGCTGACACGTGGTGCGCTAGCGCCAAAAGCGCTAGTGCTTTTCCCACGCATCCTTTGGATGCCCTTCCCTTTTTTATTTTGTATATATATGTATACACACACACACACACATACTCTACAACACCATCCCTCACAAAAAAAAATTGGACAGGGGCGCTGCCCCGCACCCCGCAAGGGGGCTGCTAGCCCCCTTGACCCCCAGCCCGCTATCCGGGTAGCGAGACCCCCGTAAAAACTCTGCGTGGTTCCCGATATATCAAAAACCCCTTCAAAACACAACAGTGCACGTTGAGTTCGCATGACCGGTTTAACCTGTCAATCGGAGGTTCTCTCGCTCCAAAGGCGAGGGGTAATTAACGGCAGCTTAGTCCGCAGCTGCCGGAGATTCGATTCCCCACAATCAATAAACCCCAGCCTACCCTAGGCAGGGGTAATCTGTAATGCGCCTGACAAGCGCGCACGTATTCCCATCTCAATGGGGTGACGAAAAACACCCTACAATTAAAACACAACCATGCTTGAATAGTTTGCACAAATGAATATTCAATTCATTTGTCAACACTATTGAAGTATGGTTCTCACCATACTCACCTCACTACCTTTACACACCATTTTCCATTTAAAAATAAATGGATAAATCTAAAATGAGGTGTTCACTTTCTAGAATGTTTTCCGTATAAATATGAAATACACTCTACTGTATATACATACCCGTATTCGTATCAAAATACAAATACCTAAAGAGATAGAATAGCACAACGAACATATTACTGGAATATACATATCGAAATATATATACGTAAATTATTAAATCAATACCTGATTTAATAATACGGCTCAATCCCAAGCCGGCTCGTATTATCAACCGTCCGATCGAAAGTCCGTGTAACTAGTACAATCATTCGATCGGAACCCTGTACGTATCAAAATATGGCTACGACATCATTTTGCCTGAACTAGGGAAACCCTCTATGTGGGACTCTAAAGGCTCGACAGTACGCCGGCAGTGAGTTACTGGATAAATCCATAAGCACAAGCACGTCAGCGACACTAGCTGTACGTAACGGCTACCCGGGTACCTGTCGAAAAGGAAGGCCGATGAGCAAACTCATCCGAATCCCTACTGAGCCTATCTGTGACAATCTTCGTACAGTTCAATCTCTTCGTCTGAGAGTATCGCATACCGGTTCTAGGGGGTGGTAAACGTCAGAACCTAATAACTTGATAATTCATGCCGATATGGCTCAGGACCAATACGGGAAACTACCGATCTAACTATCAGTAAATCCCAACTGCCTTAGCCAAGGACTTATGGTGCTGGCCAATCGAACAAAGAGCGATATCGACTCTCTATACCGGGAGAGACGAATCCCCAACAATCGCTCACTGCCTCCATGTGGTTCGGGATTGTGCCCAATTAAAACCTGTTTGCACGACTCAGTAGAGCCGTGGTAGGGCAATAATCTAAGTACAGTAGGAACTCACACAACAAATGACGATCTCAGGTCTGAAGTGCTGGGTTCGCTTAGCACCCCCGACGGGTTTCGGCAAGCATCAAGTATGCTATTTTAAAATTTTAGGGTGCCGAGCGAGCCCGACCAAGGATCAAACTAAAGAATTAGGGTTTTTGTAAAATGTAAACAAACTTTATACTAAGTGAAATAGGAATACAACCTTTGTAGACCGGTCCTTCACTTCTAAAGTTCCGTGTAGTAGTCCCTTTGCTCCAAGTAGTGGTCTCCCGGACTCTCCTTAGGCTCCACTAGGCGAAACGAACGAGCTTGCTCAAGAATTTTCGAGGCCGAAGATGATCTAGTCAAAGAATCTCTAACTCAAGCTACCTCTTCACTAATTGAGAATTAGTGAATGAAACAACCTATACTAAATGGCTAGTTTGGTATAGATTGGTGAACTAGGAATTTTGCTCACTTTAGAATTATTTTTCTCTCTTTCTTTTCTTCTCACTTGAAAGCTAGAGAGGAAGGAAGGAGATGAAGAAGAAACTCAAGTGATCAAGTGTGAACCATGGATGAGAAAATATCTCATATAAACTCATGTAGAGACTTAACCAAGGCTAAAGATAATGGTTAGATTAATAAATATTTAGAGTAAAACAAAATTAGTGGACTAAGTCAATATTTCCACAAGCTTCTACAAGCATCTTAAACAAAGCCATTTTCTACCTAATTTTGTTTATTCCCTAAATAAATAATCACCCTAATTATCTTAAGTATGGTATGAGTCTCATACACCCATGTGCAATGTATCATCAAGCATGGCACAAAATAAATACATTAACATATATCACATATATATTAAATGTATAAGTAGAAAAGAAATTCTTAAGTGAGCTAATATTAGTTAATATATATTAATATATCAAATATACAATTATATATTAAATTATTAAATCAACACTTGATTTAATAATCCGGCTATATCACATATAACCGACTAATATCATTTATCGCGAGATTAGAATACGGTATCACATACACATATTAATCTCGGTCCCGCACATATCATATATGTACCCTATTTCGTTTCGCTTGAGCCAGGAAACCTCTGTGTAGAACTCTAAATACTCGTCAATACGCCGGTAGTAGGTAATGATCATATCAGTTACCCACAAGCCGTCAGCGGTACTAACTGGACGTAACGGCTACCCAGGTATTGAGCGATCAGAAGATCAACAAGCAAGCTTGTTCATACTCCCGTGAATCCAACGAGTAACACTATTGTACAGTCCGATCTCTTCGTCTTATATGTCGCAAATCGAGTCTGGGGTTGGTAAACGTCAGACCCCAATAACTTGATAAGCCATGCCGATATGAGGCTCATAACGGGTCGAGAAACTACAGATAACACTTACCAGTAAATCTCCGTATCAGCCCTGGCCAAGGACTTCCTGTTATGGCCAATCAAGCACAGCGCAACATCAACCCCCAATACCAGGAGAGACGAAACCCCTCTTATCGCTCATTGCCTCCATGTGACTCGGGACTGTACCCAAAAACCACCGTTTTGCACGCTCTCTTGAACATGGTAACGTAGAAATCAAAGCACAGTGGGAATCACACAAGACTTTATGACGATCTCGGATCTATAGACTAACCTATACCAGTCACCAGAGAACTACTATCTGACGTTAGGTATAATACTATCTAGGAGTTCTCAGCGAGTCCTGTTCAGTGTACTCAGTCTCCACTGAGCACCCGTATACAATCTTTGATGTCAAACACCAATGGATATGGGATCATCCATCGCCCATCAAATGGGTCAATAAACATATACGCTAGTCTACTCTGGAATATCGATGCCCCGTCTCAATACACCCACGACTAGGAACAATTAAAGGATGAACTTGTGGACCACCCTGGCCCCACTAGTATGATCTGCATCATAATTCTGGCAGTCAAGTATACATCCTAAGGGCTTTACCAACATGTAAGAGTAAGACAATATCACAATACTAGTCTACATGTTAAGATAAAGAGTAACCAAATTGCATACTATCATGTCGAGCAAGAAAGTCGTCTCTATATATGTCCAAGCATCCATTATAATATACAATCATGTACAGTAATGACCTCTAGGGAATATATACAACTAACAATCTCCCACTTGCACTAAGGCCAGTTGTTGTAGTATCTTATACCCAACATCCCAAAATCTCTCAAATTATATATGGGATATGGCCTTCATGAATGGATCCACCGTGTTATTCTTCGTGTCAACTCTCCCGACCTCGATCATCCGGAGATCATCCATCTCCCTGATCAGGTGATACTGCCTAAGAATATGTCTGGATCACTGATGGGACCGGGGTTCCTAGGCTAAAGCCATAGCTCCATTGTCATCATAATGGTAGGAATCTCACCAAGTTCATCTCATGAACATCTTCATCCAGACAGCCTCTTTGGCAGCATCGTTGGTAGCGATGTATTTACCCTTCATCATCGAGTTTGCTATGGTATCTAGCTTGGAACTCTTCCAATATACCGTCCCTCCACTGAGGGTAAAAGCAAAACCCGTGACTGTCTCACAGTCGGCCTTATCACTCTGGAAGCTCGAATCGGTAAAGGACTAGACATGGAGTTCACCGTTACTATACACCAAGAATATTTCTTTAGTCCTTCTCAAGTACTTAAGAATGTTCTTCACAGCTGTCCAGTGTTTCTCCTCAGGATGTAAGAGGCATCACCCAGATCCTTCATGGAGAAACTTAGTGATAAGTAGAGTTTGACCGAGTGTAGCATAGGAACATCATTTCTTATCAAGAGTATGTCATCCACATACAATACGAGGAAGACAACCTTACTCTCTACAACCTTCATGTATATACAAGGTTCATCTACCTTTTTGATGAAATCAAATTCTTTGACTGCCACATCAAAACAGATGTTCCAACTCTGCGATACCTGTTTTAATCCGTAAATTGATTTAAGTAACTTGCATACCTTTCCGCTCCTCCCACTGTCTATGAAACCCTCTGGCAGTATCATGTACACGCTTTCTTCTAAATCACCATTTAGAAAAGCGATCTTGACGTCCATCTGCCAGATTTCGTAGTCATGGTATGCAGCGATGGCAAGTAGGATCCGGATGGACTTAAGCATAACCACTGGAGAAAATGTTTCATCATAATCCACACCTGGTCGTTGACGAAAACCTTTTGCTATATGTCTAGCTTTAAAAGTCTCAACTTTTCCATCTACACCAAGAATCTTCTCAAGATCCACTTGCTCCCAATGGGTTTTACCCCTTTAGGAGCAACTTCCAAAGTTCATACTTTGTTGGTGTACATGGATTCCATCTCAGATCGCATTGCATCCAGCCATTTCATAGAATCCCCACTTGTGATGGCCTGCTCAAAACTAGTTTGGTCATCATCTTCCATGATGCAATCCTCGCTCCCACTGTCAATGAGAAAACCGTAGTATCTCTCAGAAGGATGAGGAACCTTACTAGATCTGCGGAGAGGCTGAGGTTCGTCGGGAACTATTGAATCCTCTGGTTCTATCAAATCACCAGCTATAGTTTGTGTAGCTGGAACTTCTTCCAGTTCTACCTCATGACCACTAATTTCTCACAAGAAATTCCTTTTCTAAAAAGGTGTCATTCCGAGAAACAAAACACCTTTTGTTCCTCAGTATGGTAGAAGATATACTCTCGCGAATGTTTGGAATATCAAACAAACTCATACAGAAATGACATTGCCTCGAGCTTGTCCGAATTTTGCCTTTCAACATAGGCCGGACAACCACATATCTTAAATCGTTTAAGACATGGTCTCTTCCTATACCATATCGCATATGGAATGGTGGGCACGGATTTAGTTGGAACTTTATTCAATAGGTATGCGGCTTCTCAAGCGCATAACTCCAAAAGGAAATAGGCAGCTCAGCGGTACTCTTCATAGAGCGCATCATATCTGATAAGGTGCGATTCCTCCGCTCCGATACACCGTTGTGCTATGGTGTATACGGAGGAGTAAGTTGAGAGAGAATCCTATTCTCTTTTAAATAGTCCAAGAATTCCGTGCTCAACTATTCTCCTCCTCGATCAGATCGAAGGATTTTAATACCTTTACCCGTATGGTTCTCTACTTCGCACTTACATTCCTTGAATTTCTCAAAAGTTTCAAACTTGTGTTTCAACAGGAACACATGTCCGAATATCGAGAGACCATCAATGAATGTAATGAAGTACGAGGAACCAATCCTGGCATATGTAGACATGGGACCGCATACATCACTATGTATCAGTCCCAAGAGTTCAGTAGCTCTTTCTCCGTGTCCAGTAAACGGAGTTTTGGTCATTTTACCTTTGAGACGTGATTGGCAAGTTTCATATGATGTAAATTCAAACTGATTCAAATATCCATCATTATGTAACTTAGCTAGTCGTGTCGCATTGATATGACCTAGTCTACAATACTACAAGAAAGATTCGTTCATTTCTGAACTTTTCCTCTTGTGTGTGTTCTGTATGTTAAGAACTGTAGTTTGATTTAGAATGTATATGCCATTACATAACGTTCCTGATCCAATCAACTTTTGATTTAGGAAAATGTTCATAATATTATCCTGCAATACAAAATTATATTCTTCTTTACTTAATAAAGAAACTGATATAATATTGCATATCAGGTTCGGTATGTAATAACATTCGTTCAGAATCAATGTATTGCCAGTTGGTAATACAAGGCGATATTCGCCAACTGCTTTGGCTGCAACATTTGCACCATTCCCTACTCTTAGAGAATGATCACCTTTTCCCAGTTCTCTATCTTTCTTTAGCCCATGTAACATATTACATATGTGGGATCCTGATCCGGTATCTAATACCCAAGGACGTAGAGCATACTGAGAAACAGTTCTCGGTAACGAACACACCTAAAGAAGATGCATCAACATGCTCATTCTTCGTTTGGGTCGCGTGGGAATCCGGATATTCCCCTATTTCCTGCTCAGATTTATAACAATTATAAGGAAGAGCGGAACCAACGTTCTCCAGCTCAGTATAATAAGCAGGTTCGGTCAATACATCAATATTATTATCTTGATTAAGGCGTGACATGGTTTCCACCTGGAGAGAGAGAGAAGAAAACACTTAGCGTATGCTCTTGCAAGATTAGATTGGTTAGTATCTTATCTAATCAGGATGGCTCCCACCATTTTTATCAAATCTTCCATCAAACCCTAAAAGGTAAGACTAGCCGGTTTTAATCACACCCTACAAGTTCGCCAATTTTTCAGCCAGGCCAGCGTCGGTACTTTGAGAGAGGTTCCCGTGCTTTCGCACAAACCTAATTAAAATAAACCTCGTTTTTCCATAAGCATAACCCCGTTGACACCTTTCTAGTCATCTATTTGATCGGCTAATTATAAAGTGCAAAACTCTCCCAGGAGTAACTCTTACTCGCAGTGGGTACCGGGATCCAACTATCTCATAGAAAGTATGCAATCTCATTGCAAATTTCAACACTTGAAATTCCCAATAATATTTTGCCCCTAACAACTTATGACCTTGGATATGGTCAACAAATCATAAGCGCTAGCCAAGTTCAACCCGTCATTTCCTGATTGAATTAAACTCACCCGTACGACCCTTGGCTATGGTCAACAAAGCCGTACGACTACCCTAATCCAATCGCATCATATGATTGCAGATAAGCACTAATTAACTATCGCACACTACGCTTTGGCTATGGTCAACAAATATAGCACGGATACTAAATAGCACTTATCTGAAATGACGGAGGGTTAGGATAGGTTTTTAAGAAAACCTTTTGCGTGATGAACTTGATATCGTTGTAGAATCGAGTGATTTTGAAAAGGAGTGGCTAAAGTTCCTCTTTTAAAATCGAGTTTTTCAAAATAAACAGAGTGGGTTGTAGCATTTACTAGCTTTTGCTAAAAAGGTCCTTCCCGGTGAAGGGATCTCGGCTCTTTCCTCATTGAATGAGGTGCTGGATATTTATAAAAAATATCTCTATGCAAATCAAGAACTAGAGATACCTTTTTGAAAGTTTGATTCTACAATATCTTTAGGTTTCTTTCCTTTCATTAATCTCATTAATGAAGTCCCATCATTTATACTTCCTAAGTATCACAGATAAAGAAATGAAAATACAACGTATACTTATGCCATCTGCATTCGCCACGGGGTCCCGTCATGCACCGTTAGGTTAGTTAACTAACAGCAGAGCGAGGACAGGACTAGCGCGGATGCAAAACATAAGCAACGTTTATTATATATCATATATATAATATAAAGCATTCGTCTCACGCGGTTATATGATCTCATCACAGAACAATGTAGCAGAAGTCAACTTATGAAATATTGGATATACCAGGAGGCCCGTGTTTTAAATTAAGCCAGTAAAAAACACGAATTCCACGGTCGTGATGAATAGTCAAACCCACAACCCTAGACCCCTATGAGAGCGGCAAGCAACCCTACCAATTCTAGAGTTAGGAGACCCGGACTCGACTCCTTGAGATGGTCTCCCACTGGACTCTAGAACCCGGTTATTTGTGCTCCCCGCCTTGGGTCTATCCTAATGCGGAAAAGTAAATAATATACATCGATGGTGACATCATTCTCAAGCCGGAAGTGTCCCAATAAAAGAATATTACATACAAGTTTTTATATGAATGAAAATGAAAAACTCTCATCTCACGCAAAAAACCCAGGCTATTCAAACACGGCGATCTAATATAACATATCACAGTAACACATAACATCACATGTAATCAACGTAAGTAAATATGCGTATCCCAATTGTCGTTGACGTATAACAACAAAACCGGCGATACACCACATATTACAGTTACGGCCACAGAAAAGAAAGTGAAAACTACAACAATTGGAATCCGCAACATCCTTAAACATCATAAACCCAAAATATTACATACTTCGGATTTCATGCCTAACCGTATAAATTCCTTAGACATCATAAACCTGGAATATCACATATTCCGAATTTCATGCCTAACATTATAAACCCGTCATTTTAGTCTCAAATTGAAAACACTTTTCAATATTCAGTTGGGCAATTCAATAAGATTCCCAACATTTGATCGAATGCTCGTCGAAAACATTAGTAGACGACCACACCACCGATTCTGTCGACGAAGCGCATTTAGGCGGAACACCGCGGCCGCGAGCACCTGAACGGATGCTTTTGGCTACGGGGTTCTCCTACAGTCACTTGGTCGGGGCTATGGGGCGGGGCTATCCAGTAGTGTTACCCGGCGAGCGTTCGCGTACTATACGAGATTGCGATGGAGTTTTGATCCAAATCAAAACCCCGCGGCAACCGATCAAGTGAGACTAAATTGCTAGATTTACAAAGCACTAATTAGTTTTCACAAAACTAATTATTGTGGATTCCAAATATTGTATCACAAATCACAGATATCTCGACGATGTTGAACATTTCGATCGATTTATCAAACACCCAAAATTCCCAGAGACCTCAACACTTGAGTCACTGTTAAAAATACCCAGAGAGTGCCCCAAGTACCTACGGACCTATACAAGAAGGCACGCTCCCTGCTTCACCAACGGCGCCGCGGAACCGCCGCCAAAGGCATCCTTTGGCCGCGCTTCCGCGGTCGTTTGGTTGAGTTGGGCCATCGTTTTTCTTTTGGGTCCATAGAAAACCTTGCACAATTTTCTGAATATTTTTAATTAGAAAAATTCCAACTTTTGAAAACTTTCCAGACAGTGGAAAAAACGGGTTTTGAAAAGCCGATCGAACATTTAACTTTGCCTAGACAACTCCTAATGCTCTAGCATGGCTCTGATACCACTGCTGGGTTCGCTTAGCACCCCCGACGGGTTTCGGCAAGCATCAAGTATGCTATTTTAAAATTTTAGGATGCCGAGCGAGCCCGACCAAGGATCTAACTAGAGAATTAGGGTTTTTGTAACATGTAAACAAACTTTACATTAAGTGAAATAGGAATACAACCTTTGTAGACCGGTCCTTCACTTCTAAAACTCTGTGTAGTAGTCACTTTGCTCCAAGTAGTGGTCTTTCGGACTCTCCTTAGGCTCCACTAGGCGAAAGTAACGAGCTTGCTCAAGGATTTTCGAGGCCGAAGATGGTCTACTTTGAAGAATCTCTAACTCAAGCTATCTCTTCACTAATTGAGAATTAGTGAATGAAACAACCTAAACTAAATGACTAGTTTGGTATAGATTGGTAAAATAGGAATTTTGCTCACTTTAGAATTATTTCTCTCTCTTTCTTTTCTTCTCACTTGAAAGCTAGAGAGTAAGGAAAGAGATGAAGAAGAAACTCAAGTGATCAAGTGTGAACCATGGGTAAGAAAATATCTTATATAAACTCATGTAGAGACTTAACCAAGGCTAAAGATAATGGTTAGGTTAATAAGTATCTAGAGTAAAACAAAATTAGTGGACTAAGTCAATATTTCCACAAGATTCTATATGCATCTTAAACAAAACCATTTTCCACCTAATTTTGTTTATTCCCTATCACCCTAATTATCTTAAGTATGGTATGAGTCTCATACACCCATGTGCAATGTATCATCAAGTATGACACAAAATAAATTATCTTAAGTATGGTATGAGTCTCATACACCCATGTGCAATGTATCATCAAGTATGACACAAAATAAATACATTAACATATATCACACATATATTAAATGTATAAGCAGAAAAGAAATTCTTAAGTGAGCTAATATTAGTTAATATATATTAATATATCAAATATATAATTATATATTAACTTATTAAATCAACACTTGATTTAATAATTCGTCTATATCACATATAACCGACTAATATCATTTATCGCGAGATTAGAATACGGTATCACATACACGTATTAATCTCGGTCCCGCACATATCACACATGTGCCTTACCTCGTTTCGATTGAGCCAGGAAACCTCTGTGTAGAACTCTAAAGACTCGTCAATACGCCGGCAGTAGGTAATAATCATATCAGTTACCCACAAGCAGTCGGCGGTACTAGCTGGACGTAACGGCTACCCGGGTATTGAGCGATCAGAAGATCGACAAGCAAGCTTGTTCATACTCCCGTGGATCCAATGAGTAACACTACTGTACAGTCCGGTCTCTTCGTCTGATATGTCACATATCGAGTCTGGGATTGGTAAACGTCAGACCCCAATAACTTGATAATTCATGCCGATATGAGGCTCATAACGGGTCGAGAAACTACTGATAACACTTATCAGTAAATCTCGGTATCAGCCCTGGCTAGGGACTTTCTGTTATGGCCAATCGAGTACAGCGCAACATCAACCCCCAATACCGGGAGAGACGAAACCCCTCCTATCGCTCATTGCCTCCATGTGACTCGGGACTGTACCCAAAAACCACCGTTTTGCACGCTCTCTTGAACGTGGTAAGATGGGAATCAAAGCACAGTGGGAATCACACAAGACTCTATGACGATCTCGGGTCTACAGACTAACCTATACCAGTGTCACCAGAGAACTGCTATCTGGCGTTAGGTATAATACCATCTAGGAGTTCTCAGCGAGTCCTGTTCAGTGTACCCAGTCTTCACTAAGCACCCGTATACAATTTTTGATGTCAAACACTAATGGATATGGGATCATCCATTGCCCATCAAATGAATCAAGAAACGTATACACTAGTCTACTCTGGAATATCGATGCCCCGTCTCGATACACCCACGACTAGGAACAATTAAAGGATGAACTTATGGACTACCCTGGCCCCACTAGTATGATCTGCATCATAATCCTGGTAGTCAAGTATACATCCTAAGGGCTTTACCAACATATGAGAGCAAGACAGTATCACAATACTGGTCTACATGTTAAGATAAAGAGTAACCAGATAGTATACTATCATGTCGAGCAAGAAAGTCGTCCTTATATATGTCCAAGCATCCATTATAATATACAATCATGACATCTAGGGCATACATACAACTAACATGAAGACTAACCTATACTCATGTCACCTGAGAACTGCTATCTGACAATAGGTATAGTACCATCTAGAAGTTCTCGGCGAGTCCGTCCAGTGTCCTCACCTCTAGTGAGCACCTGTATACGATCTTAAGTGCGAAAGACCAATGGCTGTAGGACCAACCATCGCCCCTCGTCGGGGTCTAAAAACGTATACACCAGTCCACTCAGGAATATCGATGCCCAGTCTCGTTACTCTCACGACTACGGACATTTTAAGGATGCGCTTATCGACTACCCAACTCCCACAAGTATGATCGCCATCATAACACCGGTAGTAAAGCAATAATCCTACGGGCTTTGTCAACATATATAAATGATACGTAATAACAAGTAAAATACATGCACATGTTAAGATAAAGACAAACCAAATAGCATACAATCATATCGAGTAAGATTGTCCTGTACATAAATATGTTCAAGTATCCACATGTATACATATACAATAATGGCCTCTAGGGCATACATATCCAACAAAATCAAGTGATTCAAGATGTCAGATTAAAAACAACTAGTATTTTGCATGAGCGATGAACGTTCGTATTAAAATAAAAGCATGATGTGAACATTTTCATTCGATGTCGATATTTTCTTAAGGCTTGTTTACTGAAAACTCTCAACAAATTTAGGCCAGAATCAAAATATTACCAATACATTTGAAATGCTCAAAAAACTATCATTACTTGACTGTGGTTAGTCAATATTACTGTTCATGTCAAATTGCCATTTTACCATATTTGTAACAACCCTAAATTTCCTATACAAATTTTTTTTCAAAATATTTTTCAAAAATCCACAAAGGGGTATTTTAGCCTGAGCACAAGATTTAGGTAATTATTTTTGTTTTTAATTACAAGCTACAAGAATGAAATAACTCCATTTTTAATGTACAAGAAATTACTTTAAAATTTAATGTATACTTGGAGTATTTACTCTTGCTGCTATCATTTTAAGTAATTAAATAACACAATAATTACAAGAAGGAGCTTGTAGCTCATTGGTAATACCTTGCACTGGTGAACCAAGACACCAGAGTTCGAATCCCATGCCCCACATTATTTTTAGTTTATTTTTCTTTAAAAATTCTTGGAAGCCCAACAGTCCACAGGCCATAACTCCCAAATGTTGAACTGAACCCCAAAAACGGAGCATGCCAAAATCTTAGTCGAAGAACCCCGCACCCAACCGTCGCCGATCCCGGCCGGGATCGGCCAACTCGGCCGGCCGGCCGGCCGAATCGGCCGGCGCCGCCGGCAGGAGTTGGTCGGACGGCCGGGGTCACAAAATGAAAATGGTGCCTTTTCGTATTCTAAACCCCCCTGTTAACTCCAAATTATTATATCAGATCCAAAATTTTTATTACAACCTAATTACTACAAAATTTTAATGATTTTGTTTAAATTTTTATAATTTTTTTTAATAAACAAAACCCTTCACCTACCCTACCCTAGCTACCCTATAAATAGACCCCTACCCCTACCTTCTCATTCCAAAACCATAGAATTACTCTCTTGAAAATTCCACAAGAAAGTGTGCTTTGAAACCGAGTTCACGGCGAAGCGCTGACGGATTCCGGCGACGTTCTTTAAAGCAACCGGCGACGAAACCACACCTCGGTCATTTCCCTAGTTCCTCTTTACTCTTTAGAAGAGTTTGAAACCCGTAAGTCCCATTCTTCTCTCTTTTCTATTTCTTAAAATACGGAATTATGAAACCCGACAGAAATCGGAACAAACCGATTTCCGATTCGGTTTTTCTACAAAATCTCACGTGTCACCTAATCCATAACACCTAAACATATCCATGATGACTATTAATTACATAAAAATCAAATTGGACAAAGTTTCTCACATGAAATGATAGCTTTCTTGTAATATCGTATTCTTTTCACAATAATACCATAAAGTTTATTTTTCTTCTTCTAATCAATTCCATCATTCCTAAACATGTTCATCTTGATCACTAAACTTGTAAAAATCAATTTGAATGAGTTTTCACACATGAAATGATAACTTTTGCAAATACCGTATTCTTTCACTTAAATACCCTCATGTTTAATTTATCATGTTTAACTCCTAAAGATCACAATACCTTAAAATAAGTCACGAGGTAATGACCTACCTCCACACACATGCAAATACAACCTTAATTGATATCATCAAAATTTAGAATACGAAAATACAAGACTTTACATTAAAATACCATAATCTTCATAAAACCATTCTTAAAGATTTTAGATTTGTTACACTTTTTAGTAAATAGTTCTTACTAGGAAAATACGATAAGTTGTGGACATCGATCGTTTATCTAAACTGACTTTGTGGTGTCTAGGCTAGGCAAGTGAGCTTGGGTAACTTTAAAAGCCCGCCTCACGATTCATGAGCGGATCCCTCCCTCCTCACTTGTACTTACCTGGCCACAATTGGCGGTGAAGAGGCGATTTGAGGCTTCTAACGACTTGTCGTTTAGACCATTTAGAAATATGCTAGTTGGCTTAGGAAACCCTACAAACTAAAATACGGAAATTACATCCTTTTACAAATAAATACCTTATATTTATAAAACCGTTTTTCTAAATGAATAGTATTTATTAAACCTAAGCAAAGCGCCACTACAACCCACTTTTGGAGAACCCGTTAGGGATAGTACGGTTCATCGTGCACCCGCGGGCCAGTAGTGCGAGATTCGGACCTCCGCAAAGAGCATTCGGTCTCGAAAGGTTTAAAATACGACATTTAAGAAAAATAAGATTTTGGAAAATAAAATATTTATTTAAAATTATTCTTGTATTAATATATATATAATTATCATTTAAACAACTATTTTATCATAAGATAAAGTTTCCACCTTTTCCTAAAAAATTACAAGATTAAAAGTTACATTAAAATACCATGAATTTCGAATAAATCAATATTATAAATTAATACTTTTATTAGGATATATTCACTAGAATAACACAAATAAAATCCACACTCATTATAACTATAAAGACGAATAATAAATTCTTGAGGTGTATTTTGAAAACTATACAAAAGTACTTTTTACATAAAACCCCCTCAAGTTCTATAAATTACAATAAGGACCCTAACAATTATAGAACTTCAAATTACTTTTCTTTTAGTCTGACTCGGGTTTGAGTCTGACTATTTCTGACTTGAATATGATTCAAGTCAATCTATATTCTTTATTATTCCAACTCAATATGAATACATGAATCTCTGAATCTAGTTAACAACCTATTCAACTTGACTGAACCGAACCATGGATATATTCCTTTTACATGATTCCAAGTATTCCATTTATATGACTCTACGGTTATAACCGTTTCCTGATATCATGGTTTCGGTCAGTCAGTCAATCAATCATGCAATCAATACAATTTTACAAGATAACAATACAAACAAGATATCACGGGGTTTAAGGGGGTAGATTGGTACGGAAGTTGTTAAAGGTGGCACGAGGTGGTCAGATTAAGACACCTAACCTGAATCCCATTGCTATTGTACCGTGGCATAAACGGTTCCTTGAGTTCCTGATACCATAGTCTCCGGGGCAAGTGAGACTCCTCTCGTATACACCGGCGTCCTTCTGTACCAAGCTACAAACAACAGCGTGAACGCAATACTACAACAATATAACAATATAATACAACTATAATAATATACTCTCTCTCTATCTTGCTCTCTATCTATTCTCCTCTTATCTTTGGGACTTACCGAGCGATTTGTTCGCTGACGACATTCTGTTTCTCTCTTCTTTGAATGTCGTCAGGTGACCTGAACCCGGCAGAAGTTGAGCCAACACAAGAAGACATGGAGCACTTTACTGAAGACCCTGCAGTATAATTTCATTGCACACTTTTCTTTTCAGTACTTTCCATTTCCTGTTATGCCACTGTTTAGGCATCTTTATTTCAGTTGTATTTTCCTTTTTATGTATTGTACAAAGAATGTTAATAAATAAAAGTTGTTGTTCTTTTTATACTCTTATCTCTTGTGTATTTACTCTATATTGCTTAGCTACGCTTAGCGTATGTACTTCTGAGTACATACGTAGCGGACCTCGCCGCGTCCCCTTCGCCATATATTGGGAAGCGGGGCGTGACAGGTTTTGTTGGTGGCCCATGCAGGTCAGAGCTGTATGAATCCCTGTCATGCAGTTCTGGTCTGTGTGAACAACCTAAGCAATATAACACAAGAACCAGCAACTAAAACATTCTTTACAATTCATATTCCTTGAATCTTGCAAATTTCTATTCCTTGAATCTTATCATTTCATGTATTTGAATCTGTCCTAACCCAAATTTTTCTTCAAGGTTATGGATTCCCCGAACAACACCAGAACCAATGTCAACAACATACCTCCAACTCCAGCACTACCTCTCACACCAGCTGTTCCTGCACCACCCACTGAGCAAACAATGCTATTTGAGGCGATCCGCAGTCTTCTCGAGGGACAGCAACAACTTCTGAACCGTCCTGAGACCGATGCGCCGGGAGTAAAGCAATTCAGGGCTTTACATCCCAAGCAGTTCTCTGGTAAAGGAAGCCCTCTTGAAGCGGAAGAATGGGCACAAAGTATCGAAGACGATCTGGTAGCAGCTCAAGTGCCAGACATCGCTTGGGTCCGTGTAGCAAAACTACAGCTCACGGATAATACTCGCAATTGGTGGAAGGCGGAAGAAAGCCGTCTGGTACAGCCGATTGAATGGAAGACATTTCGCGAGAAGTTCGATGCGAAATATTTCCCTGTGACTGCCAGGTTTGCCATGGAGCAGCAGTTCATTCATCTACAGCAAGGATCAATGTGGGACAAATCGGTAGATGAATACGACGCTGAATTCACCATGTTAAGCCGATTCGCGGCACACTTGATACCGACGGACGATATCAGAGCCCGTCGCTTTCAACAAGGTTTGGACTTAGAGATTAAGGCTGCTCTAACCACAGGAAAGTTCTTGACTCATGAGGATGCTCTAGAAGCTGCCCGCAGTTATGAGGCAGTGATAAAAGAGAGGGGCAAACCCCAATCTGCAGGAGTCAAACGCCATGCCAACCAGATTGCAGGAGGAGCTTCTTCCAGGCCAACGTTCGAACCCAGGAGAACGGAAGAACCCAATCACCAGCCAAGACCACATTTCTGTTTCCATTGCAAGAGAGATGGACATTTGATAAAGGACTGTAGGCGTGCAAAAGGCCTGTGCCTAGTTTGTGGCGCGTCCAATCACATAATTGAGACCTGTCCATATACATACAACTCAGCTCACACACACACCAACCAACCGCAGCGGCCAACCATACAGGCTCCTGCAACTCGTCCTGCACTACCTGCTCCACCACCTGCACAGCCTGCTCGCCAATTCCAACAGGCAATGAGGGACATGCCTAGAGGGCAGAGAAACAGGCCTCAAAGGCAGAATGTGCCTCCAGCCAGAAGGAATATACCACGGCGACAGACCTTCACATTAGAAGCCGTAGAAGCCGAGACTGTAGGTCAAGGTAACACCGGTAAGCCTTTTTCACCCTTGTATCTCTTTGTTATTTTATACACTATCTATACTACAACCACCAAACTTCTTTGCACTGTTACACTTTCCTTTTATAAATTTCGAGGACGAAATTTTTATAAGAAGGGTAGAATGTAACAACCATAAATTTCCTATACAAATTTTTTTTCAAAATATTTTTCAAAAATCCACAAAGGGGTATTTTAGCCTGAGCACAAGATTTAGGTAATTATTTTTTTTTAATTACAGGCTACAAGAATGAAATAACTCCATTTTTAGTGTACAAGAAATTACTTTAAAACTTAATGTATACTTGGAGTATTTACTCTTGCTACTATCATTTTAAGTAATTAAATAACACAATAATTATAAGAAGGAGCTTGCAGCTCATTGGTAATACCTTGCACTGCTGATCCAAGCCACCAGAGTTCGAATCCCATGCCCCACATTATTTTTAGTTTATTTTTTTTTTAAATTCTTGGAAGCCCAACAGTCCACAGGCCATAACTCCCAAATGTTGAACTGAACCCCAAAAACGGAGTATGCCAAACTCTTAGTCGGAGAACCCCGCACCCAACCGTCGCCGATCCCGGCCGGGATCGGCCAACTCGGCCGGCCAGCGCCGCCGGCAGGAGTTGGTCGGACGGCCGGGGTCACAAAATGAAAGTGGTGCCTTTTCGTATTCTAAACCCCTTGTTAACTCCAAATTATTATATCAGATCCAGAATTTTTATTACACCCTAATTACTACAAAATTTTAATGATTTTGTTTAAATTTTTACAATTTTTTTTAATAAACAAAACCCTTCACCTACCCTACCCTAGCTACCCTATAAATAGACCCCTACCCCTACCTTCTCATTCCAAAACCATAGAATTACTCTCTTGAAAATTCCACAAGAAAGTGTGCTTTGAAACCGAGTTCACGGCGAAGCGCTGACGGATTCCGGCGACGTTCTTTGAAGCAACCGGCGACGAAACCACACCTCGGCCATTTCCCTAGTTCCTCTTTACTTTTTAGAAGAGTTTGAAACCCGTAAGTCCCATTCTTCTCTCTTTTCTATTTCTTAAAATACGGAATTATGAAACCCGACGGAAATCGGAACAAACCGATTTCCGATTCGGTTTTTCTACAAAATCTCACTTGTCACCTAATCCATAACACCTAAACATGTCCATGATGACTATTAATCACATAAAAATCAAATTGGACAAAGTTTCTCACATGAAATGATAACTTTCTTGTAATATCGTATTCTTTTCACAATAATACCATAAGGTTTATTTTTCTTCTTCTAATCAATTCCATCATTCCTAAATATGTTCATCTTGATCACTAAACTTGTAAAAATCAATTTGAATGAGTTTTCACACATGAAATGATAACTTTTGCAAATACCGTATTCTTTCACTTAAATACCCTCATGTTTAATTTATCATGTTTAACCCCTAAACATCACAATACCTTAAAATAAGTCACGAGGTAATGACCTACCTCCACACACACGCAAATACAATCTTAATTGATATCATCAAAATTTAGAATACGAAAATACAAGACTTTACATTATAATACCATAATCTTCATAAAACCATTCTTAAAGATTTTAGATTTGTTACACTTTTTAGTAAATAGTTCTTACTAGGAAAATAAGATAAGCTGTGGACATCGATCGTTTATCTAAACTGACTTTGTGGTGTCTAGGCTAGGCAAGTGAGCTTAGGTAACTTTAAAAGGCCCGCCTCACGATTCGTGAGCGGATCCCTCCCTCCTCACTTGTACTTATCTGGCCACAATTGGCGGTGAAGAGGCGATTTGAGGCTTCTAACGACTTGTCGTTTAGACCTTTTAGAAATAGACTAGTTGGCTTAGGGAACCCTAGAAACTAAAATACGGAAATTACATCCTTTTACAAATAAATACCTTATATTTATAAAACCGTTTTTCTAAATGAATAGTATTTATTAAACCTAAGCAAAGCGCCACTACAACCCACTTTTGGGAAACCCGTTAGGGATAGTATGGTTCATCGTCCACCCGCGGGCTAGTAGTGCGAGATTCAGACCTCCGCAAGGAGCATTCGGTCTCGAAAAGTTTAAAATACGACATTTAAGAAAAATGAGATTTTGGAAAATAAAATATTTATTTAAAATTATTCTTGTATTAATATATATATATATATAATTATCATTTAAACAACTATTTTATCATAAGATAAAGTTTCCATCTTTTCCTAAAAAATTACAAGATTAAAAGTTACATTAAAATACCATGAATTTCAAATAAATCAATATTATAAATTAATACTTTTATTAGGATATATTCACTAGAATAACACAAATAAAATCCACACTCATTATAACTATAAAGACGAATAATAAATTCTTGAGGTGTATTTTGAAAACTATACAAAAGTACTTTTTACATAAAACCCCCTCAAGTTCTATAAATTACAATAAGGACCCTAACAAATATAGAACTTCAAATTACTTTTCTTTTAGTCTGACTCGGGTTTGAGTCTGACTATTTCTGACTTGAATATAATTCAAGTCAATCTATATTCTTTATTATTCCAACTCAATATGAATACATGAATCCCTGAATCCAGTTTATTCAACTTGACTGAACCGAACCATGGATATATTCCTTTTACATGATTCCCAGTATTCCATTTATATGACTCTACGGTTATAACTATTTCCTGATATCATAGTTTCGGTCGGTCAGTCAATCAATACAATTTTACAAGATAACAATACAAACAAGATATCACGGGGTTTAAGGGGTAAGATTGGTACGGAAGGTGTTAAAGGTGGCACGATGTGGTCAGATTAAGACACCTAACCTGAATCCCATTGCAGTTGAACCGTGGCATAAACGGTTCCTTGAGTTCCTGATACCATAGTCTCCGGGGCAAGTGAGACTCCTCTCGTATACACCGGCGTCCTTCTGTACCAAGCTACAAACAACAGCGTGAACGCAATACTACAACAATATAACAATATAATACAACTATAATAATATACTCTCTCTCTATCTTGCTCTCTATCTATTCTCCTCTTATTTTTGGGACTTACCGAGCGATTTGTTCGCTGACGACATTCTGTTTCTCTCTTCTTTGAATGTCGTCAGGTGACCTGGACCCGGCAGAAGTTGAGCCAACACAAGAAGACTTGGAGCACTTTACTGGAGACCCTGCAGTATAATTTCATTGTACACTTTTCTTTTCAGTACTTTCCATTTCCTGTTATGTCACTGTTTAGGCATCTTTATTTCAGTTGTATTTTCCTTTTTATGTATTGTACAAAGAATGTTAATAAATAAAAGTTGCTGTTCTTTTTATACTCTTGTCTCTTGTGTATTTACTCTATATTGCTTAGCTACGCTTAGCGTATGTACTTCTGAGTACATACGTAGCGGACCTCGCCGCGTCCCCTTCACCATATATTGGGAAGCGGGGCGTGACAGGTTTTGTTGGTGACCCATACAGGTCAGAGCTGTATGAATTCCTGTCATGCAGTTCTGGTCTGCGTGAACAACCTAAGCAATATAACACAAGAACCAGCAACTAAAACATTCTTTACAATTCATATTCCTTGAATCTTGCAAATTTCTATTCCTTGAATCTTATCATTTCATGTATTTGAATCTGTCCTAACCCAAATTTTTCTTCAAGATTATGGATTCCCCGAACAACACCAGCACCAATGTCAACAACACACCTCCAACTCCAGCACTACCTCTCACACCAGCTGTTCCTGCACCACCCACTGAGCAAACAATGCTATTTGAGGCGATCCGCAGTCTTCTCGAGGGACAGCAACAACTTCTGAACCGTCCTGAGACCGATGCGCCGGGAGTAAAGCAATTCAGGGCTTTATATCCCAAGCAGTTCTCTGGTAAAGGAAGCCCTCTTGAAGCGGAAGAATGGGCACAAAGTATCGAAGACGATCTGGCAGCAGCTCAAGTGCCAGACATCGCTTGGGTCCGTGTAGCAAAGCTACAGCTCAAGGATAATGCTCGCAATTGGTGGAAGGCGGAAGAAAGTCGTCTGGTACAGCCGATTGAATGGAAGACATTTCGCGAGAAGTTCGACGCGAAATATTTCCCTGTGAGTGCCAGGTTTGCCATGGAGCAGCAGTTCATTCATCTACAGTAAGGATCAATGTGGGACAAATCGGTAGATGAATACGACGCTGAATTCACCATGTTAAGCCGATTCGCGGCACACTTGATACCGAAGGACGATATCAGAGCCCGTCGCTTTCAACAAGGTTTGGACTCAGAGATTAAGGCTGCTCTAGCCACAGGAAAGTTCTTGACTCATGAGGATGCTCTAGAAGCTGCCCGCAGTTATGAGGCAGTGATAAAAGAGAGGGGCAGACCCCAATCTGCAGGAGTCAAACGCCCTGCCAACCAGATGGCAGGAGGAGCCTCTTCCAGGCCAACGTTCGAACCCAGGAGAACGGAAGAACCCAATCACCAGCCAAGACCACATTTCTGTTTCCATTGCAAGAGAGATGGACATTTGATAAAGGACTGTAGGCGTGCAAAAGGCCTGTGCCTAGTTTGTGGCGCGTCCAATCACATAATTGAGACCTGTCCATATACATACAACTCAGCTCACACACACACCAACCAACCGTAGCGGCCAACCATCCAGGCTCCTGCAACTCGTCCTGCACTACCTGCTCCACCACCTGCACAGCCTGCTCGCCAATTCCAACAGGCAATGAGGGACATGCCTAGAGGGCAGAGAAACATGCCTCAAAGGCAGAATGTGCCTCCAGCCAGAAGGAATATACCACGGCGACAGACCTTCACATTAGAAGCCGTAGAAGCCGAGACTGTATGTCAAGGTAACACCGGTAAGCCTTTTTCACCCTTGTATCTCTTTGTTATTTTATACACTATCTATACTACAACCACCAAACTTCTTTGCACTGTTACACTTTCCTTTTACAAATTTCAAGGACGAAATTTTTATAAGGAGGGTAGAATGTAAAAACCCTAAATTTCCTATACAATTTTTTTTTCAAAAATCCACAAAGGGGTATTTTAGCCTGAGCACAAGATTTAGGTAATTATTTTTGTTTTTAATTACAAACTACAAGAATGAAATAACTTCATTTTTAGTGTATAAGAAATTACTTTAAAATTTAATGTATACTTGGAGTATTTACTCTTACTGCTATCATTTTAAGTAATTAAATAACACAACAATTACAAGAAGGAGCTTGTAGCTCATTGGTAATACCTTGCACTGCTGAACCAAACCACCAGAGTTCGAATCCCATGCCCCACATTATTTTTAGTTTATTTTTCTTTAAAAATCCTTGGAAGCCCAACAGTCCACAGGCCATAACTCCCAAATGTTGAACTGAACCCCAAAAACGGAGTATGCCAAAGTCTTAGTCGGAGAACCCCACACCCAACCGTCGCCGATCCCGGCCGGGATCGGCCAACTCGGCTGGCCGGCCGGCCGAATCTGCCGGCGCCGCCGGCCGGAGTTGGTCGGACGACCGGGGTCACAAAACGAAAGTGGTGCCTTTTCGTATTCTAAACCCCCCTGTTAACTCCAAATTTTTATATCAGTTCCAGAATTTTTATTACACCCTAATTACTATAAAATTTTAATAATTTTCTTTAAATTTTTACAATTTTTTTAATAAACAAAACTCTTCACCTACCCTACCCTAGCTACCCTATAAATAGACCCCTACCCCTACCTTCTCATTCCAAAACCATAGAATTACTCTCTTGAAAATTCCACAAAAAAGTGTGCTTTGAAACCGAGTTCACGGCGAAGCGCTGACGGATTCCGTCGACGTTTTTTGAAGCAACCGGCGACGAAACCACACCTCGGCCATTTCCTTAGTTCCTCTTTACTCTTTAGAAGAGTTTGAAACCCGTAAGTCCCATTCTTCTCTCTTTTCTATTTCTTAAAATACGGAATTATGAAACCCGACGGAAATCGGAACAAACCGATTTTCGTTTCGGTTTTTCTACAAAATCCCACTTGTCACCTAATCCATAACACCTAAACATATCCATGATGACTATTAATCACATAAAAATCAAATTGGACAAAATTTCTCACATGAAATGACGGCTTTCTTGTAATATCGTATTCTTTTCACAATAATACCATAAAGTTTATTTTTCTTCTTCTAATCAATTCCATCATTCCTAAACATGTTCATCTTGATCACTAAACTTGTAAAAATCAATTTGAATGAGTTTTCACACATGAAATGATAACTTTTGCAAATACCGTATTCTTTCACTTAAATACCCTCATGTTTAATTTATCATGTTTAACCCCTAAACATCACAATACCTTAAAATAAGTCACGAGGTAATGACTTACCTCCACACACACGCAAATACAACCTTAATTGATATCATCAAAATTTAGAATACGAAAATACAAGACTTTACATTAAAATACCATAATCTTCATAAAACCATTCTTAAAGATTTTAGATTTGTTACACTTTTTAGTAAATAGTTCTTACTAGGAAATACGATAAGTTGTGGACATCGATCGTTTATCTAAACTGACTTTGTGGTGTCTGGGATAGGCAAGTGAGTTTGGGTAACTTTAAAAGGCCCGCCTCACGATTCGTGAGCGGATCCCTCCCTCCTCACTTGTACTTACCTGGCCACAATTGGCGGTGAAGAGGCGATTTGAGGCTTCTAACGACTTGTCATTTAGACCTTTTAGAAATATGCTAGTTGGCTTAGGGAACCCTAGAAACCAAAATACGGAAATTACATCCTTTTACAAATAAATACCTTATATTTATAAAACCGTTTTTCTAAATGAATAGTATTTATTAAACCTAAGCAAAGCGCCACTACAACCCACTTTTGGGGAACCCGTTAGGGATAGTACGGTTCATCGTGCACCCGCGGGCTAGTAGTGCGAGATTCAGACCTCCGCAAGGAGCATTCGATCTCGAAAGGTTTAAAATACGACATTTAAGAAAAATGAGATTTTGGAAAATAAAATATTTATTTAAAATTATTCTTGTATTAATATATATATAATTATCATTTAAACAACTATTTTATCATAAGATAAAGTTTTCATCTTTTCCTAAAAAATTACAAGATTAAAAGTTACATTAAAATACCATGAATTTCAAATAAATCAATATTATAAATTAATACTTTTATTAGGATATATTCACTAGAATAACACAAATAAAATCCACACCCATTATAACTATAAAGACGAATAATAAATTCTTGAGGTGTATTTTGAAAACTATACAAAAGTACTTTTTACATAAAACCTCCTCAAGTTCTATAAATTACAATAAGGACCCTAACAATTATAGAACTTCAAATTACTTTTCTTTTAGTCTGACTCGGGTTTGAGTCTGATTATTTCTGACTTGAATATGATTCAAGTCAATCTATATTCTTTATTATTCCAACTCAATATGAATACATGAATCTCTGAATCCAGTTAACAACCTATTCAACTTGACTGAACCGAACCATGGATATATTCCTTTTACATGATTCCCAGTATTCCATTTATATGACTCTACGGTTATAACCGTTTCCTGATATCATGGTTTCGGTCAGTCAGTCAATCAATCATGCAATCAATACAATTTTACAAGATAACAATACAAACAAGATATCACGGGGTTTAAGGGGGTAGATTGGTACGGAATGTGTTAAAGGTGGCACGAGGTGGTCAGATTAAGACACCTAACCTGAATCCCATTGCTGTTGAACCGTGGCATAAACGGTTCCTTGAGTTCCTGATACCATAGTCTCCAGGGCAAGTGAGACTCCTCTCGTATACACCGGCGTCCTTCTGTACCAAGCTACAAACAACAGCGTGAACGCAATACTACAACAATATAACAATATAATACAACTATAATAATATACCCTCTCTCTCTATCTTACTCTCTATCTATTCTCCTCTTATCTTTGGGACTTACCGAGCGATTTGTTCGCTGACGACATTCTGTTTCTCTCTTCTTTGAATTTCGTCAGGTGACCTGGACCCGGCAGAAGTTGAGCCAACACAAGAAGACTTGGAGCACTTTACTGAAGACCCTGCAGTATAATTTCATTGTACATTTTTCTTTTCAGTACTTTCCATTTCCTGTTATGCCACTGTTTAGGCATCTTTATTTCAGTTGTTTTTTCCTTTTTATGTATTGTACAAAGAATGTTAATAAATAAAAGTTGTTGTTCTTTTTATACTCTTGTCTCTTGTGTATTTACTCTATATTGCTTAGCTACGCTTAGCGTATGTATTTCTGAGTACATACATAGCGGACCTCGCCGCGTCCCCTTCGCCATATATTGGGAAGCGGGGCGTGACAATATTTATAATATAATAAATTAATTATAAATTAATTTAATAATTATTAAATATTAGCATCATAATTAATATATTTGAGGGGAGCCGCTGGGTAGTCGGAGGGAGGCGAGGTTGGGTGAAGGGTAAGCATCATTGGAGCAAAGGGGAAAGGGTCGGGATCGGGCAGCAAAAAGGGAGGGGACAACAAAAGGGGATGGAGAGGAGGTGACGAGGAAGAAATTGAAGAAAAGAAATAGAAGATGATGATGGAGGTGCTCCTTGAGGAGAAGGTAGGGGGAGCAGGCGGAGGAGCGTATGGATGATGATGATAATGATGATGATGATGATGGGGAGAGAGAGGCGAAGAAGAGGAGGAGGACGGTGATGGTGGTGGTGATAACGGGAGATGATGAATCGATGATGGTGGAGAGGAGAGGAAAGGGTGATGGAGAGGTGGCGCCGGTGGTGGCGCCGGCGCCAGCGTGTTGCCACGTGGTGAAGGTTGGATATTTTATTGTTTTTTTTAATTAAAATTTCGGTTGAAGGTCATGCTAGGGATATTTAAGGGTATTTTTTAAAATTGCCGATGTTGCAACCTAAGTGACGTGCAAAGATGGTGCCGACGTGTTACCGTTGATTTTGATAGTTTCTTAATTATTTCAAATGTAATGGTTGTTTTCTGATTATATCCCAAACCTGTTGGGAGTTTCCAGTAAATAAGCCTTTTGTTGTTTTAATTTAAAGTTTTCAAATTATCATTTATCTTAACTAAAAATCATTAAAAATCTTTTTAAATCTTGTCTGTTTAATACTGACATGTATCAACATGCATCACATGTGCTGAAAATAGATGACGTGAACCATCATAGATTTAAGGATTTTTCTCGGTTTTTTAATTATTAATTAAATAAACGTGAGGATGTCTCTTCTCTTTGCCTTGTAATGGTAAAGATAGAGATAATTGCAGAAACATGTACCATGTTTTAATTGGTTCTACTAGAATATGCCTAATCTTACTTTACAGGGCATTTTCGTTTTATGAAAGGAATGCACCATATAAAATTCAATTTATTTTCGATTAATTGCATACAACCCCTAAGAATCCCATCTAGCGCTATCACCCTGCTTAAATGATTTATTGGCACAACTTTTCAAAATAGTGACATTTCTTTTTTGTATTTCTCTTCAAATACTCACCATAAGGCTGTTAAGAAAGCTCGAAATTTGGTTCGGGATCAGCTCATTCTAAACTCGTTTGAATTCATTTGGCAACTAAGCGAGCCGAGGTTAAACAAAAATCCAAGCTCAGTAAAATAAACGAAGAAGCATGATCACGGCAGGCTCGAGCTTGGTTCATGTTCAAGCTCGGCTCGTTTAAGGCCCGTGCAGTGTTGGATAATTGGTATGTTATTAGGTATTCAGTAGTAATAATATAACGGTCTCGTTCTTAAATTTAGATCATAGTTAATTAATTATTAACTGGTTGATGTTAACTCGAGGCTTAAATAATAAAAAATACCGAGTCACCTATTGTTATGTTATATTGAAGAATTTAGATGATTAATAACCTTATATTTAATTGTTGAGATTGTAAACAAACTTTGAACTTGTTTATTTAGTTACAATAACTATATATCTTGCATGGCCTCTTTGTCAAATATAAATATTGAACATCGATATGGTTTTTACATATACTTTTCTAATAATTTTGTCGCTAGTTTTCTAGCTTTTAACTGGCTAGACCAGGCTTAGGCCCGGCGAAGTTCTGCTCGGGCTCATTCCACAAACAAGCAAGTGAAACCTGAATAGATTTCTGTTTGCATAGAAAGTAATATTGGGTCAGGCCGGCTGAATGAGATAACATAATTTGGCCCAAATAGGTTCGGGCCAAATCGATTCCCGAAGAAGCAACCCAAAGTTGTTGGAAGAGATGTAAAAGTCCTGAACAAGATATTATCAGGAATGAGCAGTTGCAAACTTAAGCTCGAAGTAAACGAAATTGACTCAAATATGATTAATAAAATATACCCATGTCTGTTTTTCATTAAGAGCCTATAGAGAAAGATATGAGCGATATTGATTACCGAAAGGAAACATTCGTCCAGAATATCAATAAAAGGAGAGGAAATCAAGGAAGACGTTACTTGAAGTCCAAGCTGAAGCTAAGGTTAAGGGACTATAAAAGCAAAGGGTTTGACTACAGAAAAATCCCCTCTCAATCTGTAAGAACCCCAAAATTTCTATGGTTTCGTATTATCTCTCTTTAATACTGTATTTATTTTGTTCCGTATTTTCCTTATATTTTTGGTTTCATATTAAATATATTTTCTATGTATTATGAAATCCATATCTCTAAATTTTTTTCCTATTTATCTAAGCCCAATAACCCAAAGTCCATTTTCTATTTTTCCCCATAACCCAAAACCAAAAACCAAAACCCACTCCTCTCTCGTTTTCACCTATCAAACCGGCCCGAATCCCACCATTCCAAATCTTCATCCATTTTCTCCATAATTTTTAATAGAGCCCAAAACCCAAGCTCAAGACCCTAATCCTCTTCGTTCTTTCTTCTTCTCATTTGTTTTATTCCCTTCATTCCTTGATCAAAACACCTCAGTGTTCATCTTCCATCTAAAAAAAAACTTATGAGCCTCCTCACCCCCTCCACCTTCTTCTCTCTATCTCTTCTCCTCCCCTCTTGTAACCGAGCCCCTCTATATTCTCTCTCTCATCAATTCTCATAAATTCACATCTCTCTCTCTACATATACATACCCAAACACACATACACACAACCCCCCCTCTCTCTACATATACATAACCCATAACGATTATTTCTCCACCTCCGGATCTCCAATCCATCAACGTTTCAAATTTACGCCGAAGGTGTTCGATGAATTGCCCCAGTAAGTCTTCCATCGCTTTCCACGCGAGTAAGTTCCATTCTCTTCTCTCTCTCTCTCTTTGTCTCAGTCTTGTGATATAATAAGACCTTCGCCTTATCAATACAAAGTGATAATTAAAATTTTCAAAAATATGAAGGAAAATGAAGGTTCCCCATTTTTATGCACGAACAGTAACAAACATACACGAATGAAAAAAAAATCCTTGCATAGAACCTTTTGCTTTATCATCTGTCCAATATTTTATAGATTTCTTTTGTTGCTTGTTCATTTTTTTCATGGGCATGAATATCTTTAAAGATGGTCATTTTTATTCATGGATATGCAAATAGTTGTTCTCTGCAATTTTAACTCATCATAAGTTGGCGACATCAAAATAGACAACTTAATTGAGAATCACATATTATTATCCTTTATAACTCCTTTTGTTTTGACACCTACCCAATTTTCCATTTCAATATTAATCTAATCTAATGTCCTGCAAATAAAACTTCACCTTTGTAAATCAGTTGAATTGTTTTTGGAGGAATTAGTAGCATTCAGGCTTTCATAATTCTTTAAATTTGACTGATTTTGGAAGTATGGAATTTACCCTTAAAGAAAGGGTTAAGCTTTATTAAAATAGCCCCAAGTCTTGAAAACATAGAATTTTAACCCTAAAATCATTTTCCTTGGCAATTACGTCCTTACAACCCTCTTTAGGAGAGCCCTATTGCAGATAGTACGAATTACCGTACATCTTGGGTCTAGTAGATGAGATCGGAGTTCTTCACGGAGCGCGTTCTCGAGGAAAAGAAAATACGGGATTTTAAAGCAAAGTTAAATAAATCTAATAAAAAATAACTTAAATATCATTTTTGTAACCTCAAAGAAAATAAATTTGCAATATTAGATTTTAAATAAAATACCGTAAAATGAAAAGATTTTAATTTCAATTAAAATACATTAATGTTTTCTCAAAAGTTAGATTCTTCATTAAAATACCATAAACTTTTAAAATCTAGATTTTATTACTAAAATACCTTAAAATCTTAAATATATTTTTATTAAAACTCTCGGTTTTCTAATCAACATATTTTTACTAAAAACACTCTCGAGATTTATGTTTTGAATAAAGTATTTACACGAAACCATCTCGATCTTGTAAATGGACTAATTTACTTAAATGCCTTAAAATTGATAAGTGACATATATTTTCATATAAATATCAAGAACTATAAAACTAATAGCTAGCTAGTATATATGTAGCAAATGGGTTTTAGATGACCTATTCTTTCTTGAGTCTCGAGAAACCGGAGACAATTAGTGTTATCACCTGCATGGTTATTTGAACAAATAAATTCGTACCGTCTCAAGATATAAAGTGGTTTTAAAACTTGTTTTGTAACCTGGATCACTTTTACTTTCATGCTAGTCAGGTGTCATGAACCACATGCTTGATTCGTTTGAATCACTTGAATAAACCTATAACATGCTAGCTTGACTTGAGCTCTAACTTGACTTAAACTCAAACTTGAGCTGACTTGATCCGAACCATGAATATGACTTGGATTGAACACTTGAGCTTGATTTAATTCGACTTAAACGAGCATGAACTTGACTTGAACCGAACCATAAATACAATTTGATCTTAACACTTGAACTTGATTCGAATATTTAGACTCGAACTTGAATTGTACTCTCTAGTATTCATGGATTTCGGGCAAAACTAGTAATTAACACTTGTAATTAAAATACACGGGGAATAATGGGCAGATTGGTAAGGAATGTATGACGTGGCACGAAAGTGCATGAAAAGACACCTCTTGAATTTACTTATGCCGTTATTTTGTGGGTTATGACGAGGTCTTGTACTTCTTATATCTTGGTCTGAGAGGTACTGTCACGATCCGGACTTTAGCTCGTAACCGACACTTAAATCACGCAACGTCTAAAGGCGTAACGTAATTCAAGTAAGTCGAAATCCAGAAATTTAAACCTTTTAGGGAAAATAGTGGAGGTGCAGTTTTGAAATAAGGGTATAATGAAATCACGTTTTTCTTTAATGCAAAGATAATGAAACATGAAAATGCAAGTGGATTATACTATAGTTGAAAATGTTTTTCGTCTTTAAAAAAAATGGGCAGTACCTCCCTTGTATATTTCGATCCAAAAACCACATACAAACAATATAAATAGGCATCCCCAAGCGGGAGATAGCTGTTTGCCAATCGGTGGAAACACAACCACGCAAGTAAGCAAGAGATATATACGACGCCCAACGACGAAAATCAATACAGAAAAAAAAATAAAGCAAGACATCAAGACCTCAAAGAAGCGAACATACACCCATCGCTCTAAGTCTCGCTACACAAGTCTTTCTAATCTAATAAATATACAAATTCCAGATTCTGACTAATGGAGTTTATCTAGATACAATAGGAATAATAAGTATAAGAGTGGGTACGATCCAATGTGTCCCACCTACCATAGCAAAACACCCAAATGCAAGCAGTCTGCCAGCGATACCGCTACTGGCTACTGATCCAAGTGTACCATTTCAGAAATCGTTTTGCGAATTTTTCCGTTTTAGGGCAAAATTGTCGGTATTTTCCGTTTTAACCCGATTTCGATCAAACGTCCGTAGAAACTTGCCGACACCTATTTTAGCTAAAATAAAACTTATGCGTGAACTTTGGGGGTATTTGAAAGGTTTTGATTCAGATAGAATTTTTCCCAAATAAAATATTATTTTAAGCGGTATTTTGTGCACGTAAATCGGGAAATTTTTTCTCTTGAGAATAAATTAATTTTTGTCACTAGAAAATTTTGGAAACTTCTTTTTTAAATATCTAGATATTTTTGGAGTGCAAAGGATTTATTTTAAAAAGAAAAGAAAAGGTGTAAAAGTGACATATAGCATTTATTACTTAATTTCCTAGCACTTTCTTCACAAAAATTCACAAAAAACACCCTCACACCCTCATGGCCGGCCACTTCTTATTCTTGGCTGCCCTTTTCTTTTCTCACTCCATTTTCATCATTTCTTGCACAAATAAATCATGAAAAATCCAAATAAAATCACAAAAATTCAAATATAATCATTTTCCTTCATTTCCTTAATCCTAAACCATGCTTGGTTCTTCATGAAGTCTTGATTTTGGAGGCTAATCTTGATTTTCTTGTTGCAAGTTTTTGAATCATTTGGAGGTTCGCAGGCGGGGACTACGGACACTGCTACAAAAGGAAAACAGGTGGTAGGATTCACCTAGCTTAGAGCGTTGGTGAGTAGATTTAATATCTACAGGGGAATCGCCCGCATGACGTTATGCGTCTGGGCTAGAGATATTATTTCTGTCTCATATTCTATGTCATATTTAGAATTGCGCATTTACCCTATTACTTAGATATTGTTGTGCTTGGACTAGTATCCTTAGGACACTGCACATATTATTGACGATTTATATTGCACGAGCACTGATTGTATGCTACACACACCGTCAATAATTGCCATGTCACGCACAACACACTTATAGATATGAAATTGCTTGGTTAGGGACATTGAGAGTTTGATTCATATTTCTTTACGCATTGACTTATAGCATACCTGTATACCTACATGCTTACACATATGCTCTGACATACTTACATGCTAGTTACCTATATACCTATAGAGTATTGTACCATTAGTGATAAGTATATGCACACTTTATGACATAGCTACAGGTATACCCTGCACACCTATTTCACTTATACCCAGGGGGTATACTACATCATTACTTATAGGTAGATACATATATCTTGCCATACCTTTATGTTTTCACATACATCTGGTTATAGCTACATGTTTACCTTTACCTGATATTATTTTAGAATTGGAGAAAATTAGGAACCGCATGATATTTATATTAACTTGTTGCAGTTAATTAGCGGTTTTTCCTTTATATGCTTACATTTCCGTTTATATTGCATATATTATATTCATGGATTTTCGCATTGTGATATGAATTTTTCATGATGTTTTCTGGATTTGGGGACCGTGGGAGTTCATGAAATTATGCATTATTTGAAAAACCCGGTTTCCCTTGATTTGATATTTCAGCAGCCGCCATGAAATTTATCGGTTATGATATATATATATACCCCACGAGGAAAGGAGAGGTCCGTGTGTGGGTACATGGTGGGGCCCGGAGGTACCCCGGGACAAGAATTTCGTGGAGCTAGACGATGAGTTAGTGGGGGAATCATACCATCCGGTGACATTACCAATGACTCAGCGGTTATCATGGGGATACCGATGGGAGTCATGTACATATAGATACGTCGAGAGGCGAGGGTCAGAGCTAGGCACTCGAGCTTTCGGGATAGCGTATGATACGTACCTATCAGAGTGCCAGTCGTGGTGACAGCACCTGATAGACCTGCATTTCTGTGTCGATAGTTGACACATTGGTTTCATGATATTTCTTTTTACTCCTTTGTATATATAACAGGGGTGTAGGCCGCTGTTATATATGCCCTTACACCAATATTAGTGGAATGGGACGCTAATATATGTGTATTGACATTAAATTATATACATTATCATATTTATTCATGCAAATATATTTAGGATGTTAGATTTTTACTTGATAATTTGATTTGGGATATAGGTGATTCATTTGATATTGGATACATGATATTTATGAGATTGCTGATTTGTACATTCAGGATATATGAGATTTATTCGATATTGTACATTCAGGATTTGTGAGACTTATATGATATGAGAGCCAATTTGGGGGCTGATTTGAGGAATTGGGATTTGGATTTGTCTTGATGGATTGTGATCCTACCACGATGTCAGGATTCCGTGGAAATGACATATTTCATTCCATACTTCACATTTATTGTTTATGCACTGCTTCATGTATTAGTAGTACCTGTTAGAGTACCTTTCATGACTGTTGCATTTACATACCTTTAGTTATATGCATTGCTTCATGTATTAGTTGTACCTGCTAGTGTACCTTTCATGATTATTGCATTCATATGACTTTTTATTGCTATTAATTGCACATGTTAGATTCACGCTGTACGTGCATACTTGCGATTACCTGCATATGTTATTTACTATTCACGAGTTGGCAACTCACCACCGTTGTGCCACAGTTTGTTTTGCAGGGTGTTCCCCAGAGTAGTCGAGGCAGGCTATTCTTCTATCATCTTTTGCTACGGATACCGCACAAGCTCACAGTGTGCAGTTTGCTTAGGTGGGTTTTGTGGTTATTCGTTTGTTGTATTGTATAATCATGGTACCTTTGTACTCTCCATCTACTATATTTTCTTGTTGACTTAGAGACTTGGTGAGGACGATATTGTATATTATTTGTGACTTGTTGTCTTTTATACAGTTTCCTTTCTATCGTTTTTTATTTCTTCGCTACGGTGTCATATATTTGTTGTGGTGGTTGTTTTCCGCCTTTGGGTGTGTATTTGCTCCCGTTTGGGGATGTTTTATTTTATATTTATGTTGTACCCATTTTTAGGGCTAGCTTTTACAAAGGAGGTGCTGCCAAAATTTTAAAGGAAATAAAGTTAGACTTTTAAAGAATTTGGGTTGTGATTTCAAAGACTTTTAAACAATGTTTCTTATCTTTTCTTGTCTTTTAATGGTTTAGATTTCTGGGTTTTGGCTTTCTTTTACTGCGTTGCGCTTGTAGACGTTGAATAGTATTAGGGCCGTCACGTGCCAATTTCGGGTCGCGACAAAGTTGGTATCAGAGCGCTAGGTTTTTACCTTTCGGAGAGTAGGATGACCTTGGTATGATGGAGTAGGTAGCTTAAGCAGAGTAACGTAGTATGTGTATGTCTGCAGCATACTCACGATGCGGTACTCCGCCTAAAGTGATCTAAGTACAAATTGCTTGAAATTCCTTCCTTGATGATTCATATCTTGTGATTCGATTTCCATATTCTTATTGAATCCTTTTTCCATTTATAGCCTTGCCGCCGATGACTGTGGGGACTCAGAGTGATGCAGCGAGGGCCGAGGTCAGGATTGACTCGGGTGAGACGAGGACTGACCCGGATGGCACGCTCGTTGCACAGGAGAAGACAGATTATCCTTCGACAGATAGCATCGCTAGGCTTGTGGCAGAGATGCAGGACATGCGCCAGACGATGAGTTCTTTAGTTCAGATCGTTCGAGCGCAGCGACAGGAGGTTGTTACCCCTGTTACTCAGTTGTTCCTTGCGATCAGCATGCAGCAGTCCGTCACCTATATAGCACCAGTGGATGCAGCCCCAGTTTACGAGACACGTCTTCCAGAGACTTTGAGAGTTCCGGAACCGTGGAGGACTCGTACCGGTATATCAGCCCAGAGACAGAAGCCTAGTAGTCGAGACAGATTTCGTGACCGTCGCGGGAGTAGCAGAGGCTTAGGATGAGGACAGTCTTTCAGCTCTCAACCCCAGGAAGGTCAGCCGCGTTATTCTGGATGCTATCGGTGCGGGAGCCTTCATCACCACATCAGGAGTTGTTCCCTAACACCGCGTCAGGATCGTATTCAGAGAGGTCGTGGATGTGGAAGGTTCGCTCAGAGGGGACAGGTTACCAGAAGAGGAGTTCAGCCAGTTGCGGGTAGGGGGCAGACACGAGAGTTTGCTTCTCCTCATCGGGACGCGCGGGCGTCCAATGCAGAATTTTCAGGTATTTTAATTCGTATGTTCTTTTGATGTATTTGTTTGTTTTTCACACTTGTGCCGTGGTGGGGACGAGAGTCGTGTTAGGTAGATCAGCCGTTTGTTGTGTTAATTTCTGTCAGCGATTCTTTTGTTGCGCAACGCGTATTTCAGTTGTTTGCCAATCAGGTAGGAGATTCATCCGTCACTTGATCCTTCTAGAGATGTTGGATTTGACGTTCTCCTGGGCACGAACTGGTTAGCTATGTGCTAGGCGTTTGTGGACTACTGTGGGAAAACAGTCAGGTGTTGTTTTCCCCGGCGAGTCAGTTCTTGTTGTACAGGTGGATAGTTGTGCCACCTCTCACAGCTCGAATTCAACCTTTTTCGCTAGTCGGCTTTTGAGGAGAGCATGTCGTGGATTCTTGGCGTTCATTCATGGTACCGGAGCCATAGTTGGTTTGTTGGACCGGGTTCTTTTCGTGCGAGAGTTATCCGACGTTGTTTCAGATGAGCCGGCGAAGCTTAGGGAGCTTAAGGATCAGCTGCAGAGTTGTTTGTTGGGGGGCTTGTGCGTCTGAGTGTTTCGCATTAGGAAGCTTCTATTTTTGTTCGTCAAGGAGGAAGACGGCAGTTTAGGTTGTGTATTGATGGATCGCCAATTGAACCGGCTTACGGTGCTGATAGGTATCCTTTGCCTCGCATTGATGATTTCTTCGATCAGCTCCAGAGTGCGAGACATTTTCTAAGTTTGATCGGGATCAGGTCATCATTGTTGCGGGTTCAGAGTGATGACATTCCGAAGACTGCCTTATGTGTGCTACGGGCTTTGTGTGTTTTGGTGGTGTCGTCGGACTCACCAATGCCCTAGCGGCATTCATAGACATGATGAACCAGATTTCTTTAGGCCGTTCTTCGACCAGTTATTATTGTGTTATTGACGACATTCTGGTCTATTTAATGTGTTTTGAGGAACATGAGCAACACTTGAGGATTTGTTTTGCAGATACTGGGAGAGCCCCGGCGTTTTGCTAGGTTCTCGGAGTGTTTCTTCAGGCTTGTTTGTGTTGACTCCTAAGTCTTGTAGTTACGGGAGACGGTTTTCGTATGGTTCCGAGGAAGATTGAGGCCATGCAGCTTAGGCCCAGACTTGTGTGCAGGACGGAAGTTCGCAGATTTTGGGGCTTAGCAGGTTTTTACCGCCGTTTCGTGCAGTATTACTAGTGTAGTGCTGTACCGTGGACTGGACTGACCAGAAAGGAGGTTTCTTTTTTTTGGATTGAGGCATGTATGCGGAGTTTCGGTAGTTGAGGACTCGGTTAACAACTGCATCAGTTCTTTCTTTGCTTTCTGGTTCGGGCGACTTTGTTGTTTAACTGTGATGTTTTGTGAGTGGGGCTCGAGTGTGTACAGAGGTGACATTTTAGAGTTATCGCTTTTGCTTCCCTACACTTTAAGGAAGTACTAGCATGATATCCCACTCATGATCTGGAGATGGCCGCGGTGGTTTTGCGTTGGAGATTTGGAAACACTACTTGTTCGAGAGTTATGTCAGATTTTCACGGACCACCGAGCTTAATATACATCTTCATGCAGCGGGTGTAGATTGTTGAGACAGTCTTCTGCGAATTTACAGTTCTTGTGCGATCGTTGAGTATAGCTTAAGTTCTCCTCTACTGAGGAGACAGCTTGCTCATGTCCGCGCCCGACCACTATTCCTTAATCTCTTTCGCGAGGCACTGCCCGCCAATGCTCGTTCGTCAAAGGTTCTTGAGCATACTTGGCTGTGTAATGATTCAGAGTCCTTGATTTGTGACAAGGATGTGCTAAGTTTAGGGACGCATTTGTGTACCTGATACTATTGGGTAGAGACGTGAAATCCTAGAGCAGGCACATCTATCAACTCTCTGTACGCATTCAAGTTCCACCAGCATTTGACGTGACTTATGAGATAGTTACGGGTGGGCAGGGATGTAAAGAGAAGTTTCGGATTTCGTTTCGAGGTGGCTGTCTTGTTGTGTGTTAAGGTTGAGCATCTGAGACCGGCTGGAGAGTTGCAACCTTTAACCGTTCCGGAGTGGGAATGGGAGCAGGTCTCCATGAATATTCGTTGTGGCGTCTACCCAGGTTTAGTCTGGGTGTGACTCCATTCGGATGCTAGTTGTCCGGTTATACTCAGGTTGCTCAGTTGTCCTTGGTTAAGTTTGTGCGTTGCACGGAGTTCCTTCGTGGGTCGTGTCCAAATAGGGCACCCTATTCGCTTGCCGTCTTGGGCAGGAACTTCAGGAAGCCTTGGGTACTGGTTGAGCTTTAGCTCCGTTTTTCCATCCGCAGAATGATGGTTTTGTGAGAGCGGGCTATACCGACTCTGGAGGATATGCTTGTGCGTACGTATTAATTGTTGTCGGCAGTTGGGATCGTCACTTGCCATTGTTCGGATTCTTCTTTGATAGTTGTCATCAGGAGGCACTCCAATTGGCAACCTTTAAGTTTTGTTTGTTAGGCGGTGTCGATCTCCAGTCTGTTTTTCTGACTCTGCGTAAGTAGGATTTTTGGACCCCAGCTAGTCTAGAGATTTCGGAGATGATCCAGTTGGCTCAAGTCAGGATGAGAGTGGCCCAGTGCAGACAGAGGTTTTATGCCGACCGTAGTGGTCGCAGACTTGAGTTCGTAGTGGGAGATCATGTATTCCTACGGGATTTTTCGATGAATGATGTGTTGAGTTTGGGAAGTATCCCAGGATTGTAGGTCCTTTTGAGATCCTTGAAGCGAGTTGGTTCCGTTGCCTATAATTTGGCACTTCCGCCCAGATTTTGAGTATTCACCCCGTATTCCTTGTGTCGATACTTTGCAATTACCTTCATGATCTTTGTCACATGATTCAGCATCAGACCAATTAGCTTGGACGCGATCTTTCGTTCACCAGCAGCCGCTAGTTATAGTGGATCAGCAGGTGGAGGAACTTCGGTCAAGGGTCTTGCCGTCTGTGAGGGTTCTTTGGCGTAGCTGTATAGTGAGGTGATCACTTGGCAAGCTGCGAGCGAGATTTGAGAGTTTTGTACTCATCTTCCTGAAGGTATGCGTAGATGAATTTTAATTCGGGGACCAAATTTCTTTAAGGGGGAAGATTGTAACGTTTCAGAAATCGTTTTGCGAATTTTTCCGTTTTAGGGCAAAATTGTCGGTATTTTCTGTCTTAACCCGATTTCGATCAAACGTCCGTAGAAACTTGCCGGCACCTATTTTAGCTAAAATAAAGCTTGTGCGAGAACTTTGGGGGTATTTGGAAGGTTTTGGTTCAGATAGAATTTTTCTCAAATAAAATATTATTTTAAGCGGTATTTTGTGTACGTAAATCGGGAAATTTCTTCTCTTGAGAATAAATTAATTTTTGTCACTAGAAAATTTTGGAAACTTCTTTTTTAAATATCTAGATATTTTTGGAGTGCAAAAGGATTTATTTTAAAACGAAAAGAAAAGATGTAAAAGTGGCATATAGCATTTATTTGCATTTATTACTTAAATTTCCTAGCACTTTCTTCACAAAAATTCACAAAAAACACCCCCCACACCCTCATGGCCGGCCACTTATTGTTCTTAGCTGCCCTTTTCTTTTCTCACTCCATTTTCATCATTTCTTGCACAAATAAATCATGAAAAATCCAAATAAAATCATAAAAATTCAAATATAATCATTTTCCTTCATTTCCTTAACCCTAAACCATGCTTGGTTCTTCATGAAGTCTTGATTTTGGAGGCTAATCTTGGTTTTCTTGTTGCAAGTTTTTGAATCATTTGGAGGTTCGCAGGCGGGGACTACGGACATTGCTACAAAGGGAAAACAGGTGGTAGGATTCACCTAGCTTGGAGCGTTGGTGAGTAGATTTAACATCTACAGGGGAATCGCCCGCATGGCGTTATGCGTCTGGGCTAGAAATGTTATTTCTGTCGCATATTCTATGTCATATTTAGAATTGCGCATTTACCCTATTACTTAGATATTGTTGTGCTTGGACTAGTATCCTTAGGACACTGCACATATTATTGACGATTCATGTTGCACGAGCACTGATTGTATACTACACACACCGTCAATAATTGCCATGTCACGCACAACACACTTATAGATATGAAATTGCTTGGTTAGGGACATTGAGAGTTTGATTCATATTTCTTTACGCATTGACTTATAGCATACCTGTATACCTACATGCTTACACATATGCTCTGACATACTTACATGCTAGTTACCTATATACCTATAGAGTATTGTACCATTAGTGATAAGTATATGCACACTTTATGACATAGCTACAGGTATACCTTGCACACCTATTTCACTTATACCCAGGGGGTATACTACATTATTACATATAGGCAGATACATATATCTTGCTATACCTTTATGTTTTCACATACATTTGGTTATAGCTACATGTTTACCTTTACCTGATATTATTTTAGAATTGGAGAAAATTAGGAACCGCATGATATTTATATTAACTTGTTGCAGTTAATTAGCGGTTTTTTCTTTATATGCTTACATTTCCGTTTATATTGCATATAGTATATTCATGGATTTTCGCATTGTGATATGGATTTTTCATGATGTTTTCTGGATTTGGGGACCGTGGGAGTTCATGAAATTATGCATTATTTGAAAAACCCGGTTTCCCTTGATTTGATATTTCAGCAGCCACCATGAGATTTATCGGTTATGATATATATATACCCCACGCGAGGAAAGGAGAGGTCCGTGTGCGGGTACATGGTGGGGCCCGGAGGTACCCCGGGGCAAGAATTTCGTGGAGCTAGACGATGAGTTAGTGGGGGAACCATACCATCCGGTGACATTACCAATGACTCAGCGGTTATCATGGGGATACCGACGGGAGTCATGTACATATAGATACGTCGAGAGGCGAGGGTCAGAGCTAGACACTCGAGCTTTCGGGATAGCGTATGATACGTACCTATCAGAGTGCCAGTCGTGGTGACAGCACCTGATAGACCTGCATTTCTGTGTCGATGCTTGACACATTGGTTTCATGATATTTCTTTTTACTCCTTTGTATATATAACAGGGGTGTAGGCCGTTGTTATATATGCCCTTGCACCGATATTAGTGGAATGGGACGTTAATATATGTGTATTGAAATTAAATTATATACATCATCATATTTATTCATGCAAATATATTTAGGATGTTAGATTTTTACTTGATAATTTGATTTGGGATATAGGTGATTCATTTGATATTGGATACATGATATTTATGAGATTGCTGATTTGTACATTCAGGATATATGAGATTTATTCGATATTGTACATTCAGGATTTGTGAGACTTATATGATATGAGAGCCAATTTGGGGGCTGATTTGAGGAATTGGGATTTGGATTTGTCTTGATGGATTGTGATCCTACCACGATGTCAGGATTCCGTGGAAATGACATATTTCATTCCATACTTCACATTTATTGTTTATGCACTGCTTCATGTATTAGTAGTACCTGTTAGAGTACCTTTCATGACTGTTGCATTTACATACCTTTAGTTATATGTATTGCTTCATGTATTAGTTGTACATGCTAGTGTACCTTTCATGATTATTGCATTCATATGGCTTTTTATTGCTATTAATTGCACATGTTAGATTCACGCTGTACGTGCATACTTGCGATTACCTGCATATGTTATTTACTATTCACGAGTTGGCAACTCACCACCTTTGTGCCACAGTTTGTTTTACAGGGTGTTCCCCAGAGTAGTCGAGGCAGGCTATTCTTCTATCATCTTTTGCTACGGATACCGCATAAGCTCACAGTGTGCAGTTTGCTTAGGTGGGTTTTGTGGTTATTCGTTTGTTGTATTGTATAATCATGGTACCTTTGTACTCTCCATCTGCTATATTTTCTTGTTGACTTAGAGACTTGGTGAGGACGATATTGTATATTATTTGTGACTTGTTGTCTTTTATACAGTTTCCTTTCTATCGTCTTTTATTTCTTCGCTACGGCGTCGTATATTTGTTGTGGTGGTTGTTTTCCGTCTTTGGGCGTGTATTTGCTTCCGTTTGGGGATGCTTTACTTTATATTTATGTTATACCCATTTTTGGGGCTAGCTTTTACAAAGGAGGTTCTGCCAAAATTTTAAAGGAAATACAATTGGACTTTTAAAGAATTTGGGTTGTGATTTCAAAGACTTTTAAACAACGTTTCTTATCTTTTCTTATCTTTTAATAGTTTAGATTTCTGAGTTTTGGCTTTCTTTTACTGCGTTACGCCTGTAGACGTTGCATAGTATTAGGGCCGTCATATGCCAATTTCGGGTCGTGACACCAAGCGATCAAACCTGCAAGAAAACTGTGGCATAACGGGGGTGAGTTGCCAACTCGTGAGTAGAAAATATCAGCAGGTAGAAATTGAATAAAACAACGATTCCTAATTCATACTGTATCATGAAGTTAATACTATGATATCTAGGGTGACCATGTATGCATATATCTCACGACAGAGTCAATGCTAACAATATAATCAATGTCAATGACATGTACAAATAAACATCTGATATCATATGCATGTATGCATATGGATATCATCCACGTGTGTTCATCAACGACACAATCAATATCATGAAACCTGAGTGTTCAATATCGACACTCAAAACATCATGAAAACAAATGCCTGTATGTATGAGGATAGTTAACCAACATATGCCCATCAACGGCACATCAATATCATGGAACCTGAGTGTCCAACACCGACACTCGAAACATCATGAAACCCGCGTCCAGTATCGACACGTAAATCCTCATATCTCGGGCTCCATCAGTGTCGCGCCCTGCTTCCCAGTGTACGGGCAGAGGACGCGACGAGGCCGCTACGTATTTACTCAGAAATAAACACGCTAAGCGTATCTAAGCAATATAAAGTAAAGTACACAAGAGACAAGATGTAAATGAACAACAACTTTATTTATTAAACATTCTTTTTACAATACAACTGAAATGTAAATACATGGAATGAAAGAAATGCCTAAACAATGACATAGCAGAAATGAAAATGAAATGTACAAGTAACCAGAGCTCCGGGTCAAAGGCTAGCTGATCCAAGTTCTCGTTGGTGGGCTCTGTGTCTAGAAGGTCCGATCCACCTGACAACATTCCAAAGAAAAGAAGAAAAGGAATGTCGTCAGCGAACAATCGCTCGGTAAGTTCCAAAGAATAGGTATAGACAGAATAGACAGAAAGAGAATATACTTTTTAAAGTTGTATTATATTGTTAACGCTGTTGTTTGTAGCTTAGTACAGAAAATGCCAGTGCATATGAGAGGAGTCCCACTATTCCGGAGACTAAGGTATACGGAGCATAAGAAACCGTTCAGCCACGGTACAATGACAATGGAGATTCATGTTAGGTGTATTATGGTTACAGTCTCGTGCCACTTTTAACACCTTCCATACCAATTTACCTCTTATAAACCCCGCGATGTCTTGATTGTATTGTTTGTCTTGTATTGTCTTGTATTGTAAATTGTATATGGATGACTTGCCGAAACCATGATATCAGTAAATGGAATGGATATAAATGGAGAGTCATGTAGACGGAGTATACCCATGGTTCGGTTCAGTCAAGTTATATATTGAAATAGATTATACAGACGGATTCATGTCGTATTGTAGTTTGTACTTGAATTACATGCAAGTCAGATTAATTAGATTGAGACCCAGTTTGAGTCAGACACTTTTAAAAAAATTGAAGTTCTGAATTGTTTTGATGTTATCAGTAACTGCTGTACCTGAACGGCAGGATTTGTGTCTTTTTCCAAGACAATTACCGTATTGATAACACCTTTTTTTAAGATTGTCTACCTTAAATAGGCAAGTACCTATATCTCCGGCTCCTTGAGGCTCAAGAGACTGGTCCTGCTTAAACCTATGTTTGCTAGGGTCCTTATTATAATTTAATATAACTTGAGAGGGTTTTATGTAAAAATAATTTTGGCATAATTTCAAAATACACCTCAAGCATTTAATTATTGTTTTTAGGGTTTTCATAGATGTATATCTTTATAGTTGTGAAATTTCTAGTGAGTAAAACCTAGTTTCATAGTATATGGTATTTTCTTGAAATAATGTACTTGTGTTGTATTTGGACAGTATTTTCATGTAATAGTATTTCCTTTGTTTTAGAAAACTTGGAATATTTATATAATTAAAATAGATATTTTGATAATATATATATATATATATTTAATAAAAATAATTTATTTATTTTCTTGTAGAAATCTCATTTTCTAAATAAAAATGCATAAAAATTCCATCGAGATCGAATGCTCCTTGCGGAGGTCTGTATCTCGCTCTACTAAGCCCGAGTATGTGCGATAATCCGCACCATCCCGAACGGGGTCCCCAAAATGGGTTGTAGAGGCATAATTGCATGGAAATGTTTAATACATCTTTTTATAGAAAACGGTTTTGTAAATTTAGGGTATTTATTTGTAAAGTCGTAGTTTCCCATATTCTGTTGTCCCAAAATTCATCGTGTTATGATAGAGATGTGTGTTGTGATGAGGTAGGTCATTGCCTCGTGAACTATCTAAAAGTATAGTAAGGAATAAAGGTTATAAAGTCGAAATGAATAGTTTATAGCATTTTTATGTAAAAATGCGATAAATGTCACAAAAATGATTATTTTGATATGAAACTTGTTTTATTGAGTTTGTTAATATTTATTAATCAACATATGATAATATGGTTTTATCTTGTTAAAGAAAAGTGTAGTTTTTAAAGAAAACTGAATCGGATGTCGGACTAACTCCACTTCCGTCGGATTTTAGAAATAAAACTTTTTAAAGATGAAGATGAAAGGGAAAATGGGACTTACCGGTCACAAAGATAGAGGGGAGAAAGAGGAAGAATGGGAAAACGCCGGTGCGTCGTTTCGTTACCGGAAACTCCTTGGATCGTCGCCGGAATTTCGTCGGAGCTTCGCCCTTTGTTAACTCTACTTGCACACTACAGAGACTTGGGAATTCTTGAGAGTTTTGGCAGAGATTTATGAGTGAGGAAGTGTGAAATGAGTGGTGGTATTTATAGGAAAAACTAGGATTTAGGGTATTGAATGGGGGATTTAAAATTTGTATTAAAAATAGAATTTAATGGGGTTTTATTGTTCTCTAGAAATGTGCAGAGAATACAAACAGTGTAAGGGGAGTGGGGTAGCTGAAAGGGTGCAGGAGTGAAGAATTGAGAGCATTAGGGAAAGGGGAACCGGCGGCGCCGAGGGTTTTGGGGTATGTCGCCGGGTCATTCCTGACGGATAGGGCTAGGGTTTGGGCCACGTGTCCTTGTCGCTTTAGCTTCCACAGTGCACATGTTTAAATTATCTGTGATTCTTGGTTTTACGTGTTGTGCACGTGTAGACCTTTGGGGCTTCTAAAAAGATTAAAAGAAAATAAAAGAAAAAGATAATGTGGCTGATGGGATTTAAACTCTGGTGCAATATCTCAGCAGTGCAAGGCCTTACGAGTGAGGTACAAGCTTTTTCTTGCTGTTCAAAAGCAAAACAAATTCTTATAGCATTCATAGGATTTCAAGTACCCCAATTGTACATTAACTTTAAATGAATTTTCTGTACATTGAAATTGGAGTTGTTACAGTCTACGCTCCTTACAAAAATTTCGTTCTTGAAATTTACAATTTAATTTAAGAACTAGTTTACAAATAAGTGAGGATATTTTGCACGCATCTCATCTTCCCTTTCCCATGTTGATTCTCCTGGTGTGTCTTTTCTCCACATCACTCGAACCAAGTTGACTTTCTTATTCCGGAGTGACTTCACTTTTCTATTCAGGATCTCAACAGGTTGTTGCTCACCAGATAAATCTGGCTGTACTCGGAACGATCAAGAATATGACCGAGGTGTAGGGTTCCTAGGCACACTAAGGAGGTCTCACAAGGCATCAACCATGCCAATTTAAAATTTTACAAGTGCCGAGAAACCCTAATACGGATCGTTAACTAGAATTTTAGGCGACAAAGGAAACTAGTTAACAACTTAACTATAAGAAAGAGGCTACAACCTTTGTATATCCGGTTCTCCACCTCCATAGCTCCATGATGAAGTCCCCTTGCTGTCCAAATCCAATCCAGGGCTCTAGCATCGGCTTCATCGGAGAAATGGGCGGGCTAGGTCATCGACAACGATGCCGAAGATGATCTACGTCGAGGCATCACAAGATCAAGCTCCCACTTCACCAAGTCATGAAACTTGTGAAGAAAACACCCTATACTACTTGGCAAGAGGTAGAGAATGAAGAAATAGGAGGTGGGTTCACTTTAGAATTGGATTTCTCACTCTTTTCATCAAATCACCATTGATGAAAGCTAGGTTTTCTTCTTGAAGAAGAACAAGAAGAAGATGATAGAATATTATGATAAGTTATTTCAAAAAGAAAATAAAATGAATACTTATCATAATCCAACCATGGTCAAGTGTAGAGAATGAACTAGGGTTAAGTGGAATGGTTAGGGTTAAGCATGAAGACAAAATGGTCACTTAGTCAAAACTTCATGAAGCTTCAACAACAAACAAAGAAAGCCACCATTTTTCTTTTCTTTTGCCAAAAAGAAATAAATAAATAAATGAATAATAAAAAGAAAACCCTAACCATTACACAACCATGGTTTAATCTTTACACAAACCCTAGTGAGCATGTATCATCAAACATGATACAAACTTGTGTACAAAAGTATATCACATATACAATGTGCACAAAAAGTGAGAAAATCCATTTAAAATGAACCAATACTAGTTAATGTAAATTAATATATCATATATATAATTATACATTAAATCATTAAATCAACACTTGATTTAATAATCCGGTCATATCGCATATAACCAACTAATATCAATAGTAACAACTTATCGAATCAACACTTGATCCGATAACCCGGCTATACCGCATATAACCGATCAATATTACAAATCGCGAGAATCAAATACAGTATCACATACTGGTATTATTTTCGGTCCCGCACATATCTCATATGCGCTCCTATTTCGTTTCGCTTGAGCCAGGAAACCTCTGTGTAGGACTCTAAAGACTTGTCAATACGCCGGCAGCAGATGATGATCATATCAAACACCCACAAGCCGCAAGCGGTCTGCTAAACGTAACGGCCACCCGGGTATTGAGCGATCAGAAGATCGACGAGCAAGCCCGCTCACACTCCTGTGAATCCAACCAGTAACACTTACCGTACAGTCCGGTCTCGTCGTCTGATATGTCGCATATCTCGCCTAGGGGTGGTAAACGTCAGACCCCAATAGCTCGATAAGTCGTGTCGATATGAGGTCTATAACAATTCGAGAAACAATTGGTAACACTTACCAGTAAATCTCAGCAACCCTGGCCAGGGATTTCCGGTTATAGCCAATCGAACACAGCGCAACATCAACTCCCTATACCGGGAGAGACGAATCCCCTCCTATCGCTCATTGCCTCCATGTGATTCGGGACTGTACCCAAAAACCACCGTTTTGCACGCCCTCTTGGACGTGGTAAGGTGGAAATCAAAGCACAGTGGGAATCACACAAGACTCTATGACGATCTCGGGTCAACAGACTACTCTGTACCAGTGTCACCAGAGAACTGCCATCTGACGTAAGGTATAATACCATCTGGGAGTTCTCGGCGAGTCCGTCCAGTGTACCCAGTCTCTACTGAGCACCCGTATATCATCTCTGATGTCAAACACCAATAGATATGGGATCATCCATCGCCCATCTATATGGGTCGAGAAGGTATACGCTAGTCTACTCTGGTATATCGATGCCCCGTCTCGATACACCCTCGACTAGGGACCTTGAAGGATGTACTTATGGACTACCATGTCCCCACTAGTATGATCCGCATCATAGTCCAGGTAGTCAAGTACACATCCTAAGGGCTTTACCAACATGCAACAGAGAGACAATCAGTATACACGTTAAGGTAAAAATCAACCAGATAGCATACTATCATGTCGAGCAAGAAAGTCCTTCCTATATATGTCCCAGCATCCACTACAATATACATCCAATGTACAGTAATGGCCTCTAGGGCATACATATAACTAACAATCTCCCACTTGCACTAGGGCCATCTGTATAGCAGTGGTTGTAGTATCTCATACTCAACCATCCCATAGAAGTCTCTCTCTGAGAAAAGGCCTTTGTGAGTGGATCCGCCGTGTTGTCCTCTGAGTCCGCTCTCCTAACCTCGATCACCCTGGAGATCAACTATCTCCATGATCAGGTGATACTGCCTTAGAATATGTCTGGATCACTGATGGGACGGACGTTCCTAGGCATGAGCCACAACTCCATTGTCACACAATGGGAGGAACGTAGTTCATCTCATGAATCAATATACACCCAAACATCCTCTTTGGTAGCATCTTAAATAGCGATGTATCCAGCCTTTATCGTCTAGTATGTCACGGTATCTAGCTTGGAACTCTTCCAACATACCGTCCCTCTACTGAGGGTTAAGACAATGCCTGTGACTGACATTCATTCGTCTTTATCACCCTGGAACACTTCCAGTGATTTTCCCCAGGATCAACTGATACCATCTCACTACAGCTAGTGAGTATCCTAACATCCATTTAGATCTATCTCATAGATCCAAAATCCAGGATTTAGTAGGTATCACTTTGATCCTAGATGGAGAATCATTGTGATAATCGGAGATTGATCGAGCGTAGCATAGGAAACTCTTTCCCTATCAAGAGTATGTCATCCACGTACTCTACGAGAATCGCCACCATACTCCCTACTACCTTTTTGTTTATACAAGTTTCATCTACCATTTTGATGATGTCAAACTCTTTGACTAATCCATCAAAACAGACGTTTCAACTCCGCAATGCCTGCTTTATCCTATAAAGCATCTTTTACACGTTTCCGCTGCTCCCACTGTCTACGAAGCCCTCTGGCTGTGTACTTATAGACGCCCTTTTCTAAAACATCATTTAGAAAAGCAGTCATGACACCCAACCGCCAGATATCATAGTCATGGTATGTAGCCGTGGCAAGTAGGATCTGGATGGACTTAAGCATAGCCACTGGAAAAGGTTTCATCATTATCCACGCCTGGTCGATGACGAAAACCTTTAACAAGTCTAGCTTTGAAAGTCTCAACCTTTCCATGTACACCAAGTAATCTTCTCAAGATATACTTGCTCCTGATGGGGATTTAACCCTTCAGATATAGCAACCAAAGTCCATACTTTGTTGGTGTATATGGATTCCATCTCAGATCGCTAAGCATCCAGCCATTCTGACAGAGTCTTACTCCTGATGGCCAGCTCGAAACTAGTTGGGTCATCATCTCATGATGCAATCCTCGCTCCCACTGTCATAGAGAAACAGAAGTATCTCTCAGGTGGGTGAGGAACCCTACTAGATCGGCGGAGAGGCTGAGGTTCGTTGGCATCTACTGAATCCTTTGGTTCTACCAAATTATCTGCTGTGGTTTGTATAGCTGGAACCTTTCCAGTTCTACATTACAGACCTTGCCTCGAGCTTGTCCGGATTTTGCTTTTAGACATAGGCCGGACAACCCCAAATCTTAACTGACTTAAGAGATGGGCTCTTCCCTTTCCATATCACATATGAAATGGTAGGCAACTGATTTGATTCGACCTATTCAATAGGTATGCAGCTTCTCAAGTGCATAACCCCTAAAAGGAAACAGGTAACTCAGTAGTACTCATCATAGAGCACACTATATCATATATGGTGTGATTGCTCCGCCCCGATATACCATCGTGCTATGGTGTATACGGAGGAGTAATGCTGAGAGAGAATCTCATTCTCCTTTAGAATAGACCAGGATTTCCGTGCTCAAGTATTCTCCTCCTCTATCACATCAAAGGACATAATACTTATACCCGTATTTTGGTTCTCTACTTCTCGCTTATATTCTGTGAATATCTCAAAAGGTTCGGACTTGTGTTTCAACAGGAACATATGTCTGAATCTTGAGAGATCATCAGAGAATGTAATGAAGTAAAAGAACCGGTCTTGGCATATGTAGACAGGGGATCTACATACATCAACATGTATTAATCCCAAGAGTTCATTAACTCTTTCTCTGTTTCCAATAAACAGAGCTATGGTCATCTTATCTTTGTGACATGAATGGCAAGTTTCACAAGATGTAAATTCAAACTGATTTAAATATGCATCTTTATGTAACTTAGCTAGTCGGGTCGCATTGATATGACCTAGTCTACAATATACCTCAAGAAGAATCCGTTCATTTCTGAACTCTTCCCCTTGTGTGTGTTCCGTATACTAAGAACTGTAGTTTGATTTAGAACGTCAATGCTTTTAGATAACGTGCCTGAACCGATCAACTTTTGATATAGGAAATGTTCAAAACATTATCCATCAATACAAAATTTTATCATTTCTTTACTAATAAAGAGACTGATATGATTTTGTATATCAGGTTCGGTATCTAATAGCATTTGTTCAGAATCAATGTATTGTAATACAGGGTGATAGTGACCAACAGACTTGGCTGCAACACTTGCCCCGTTTTCTGCCTCATGAAACTTATCACCCGATCTCAGTTCTCTACCTTTTTGCAGCCCTATGTAACAGATTACATATCTGGGATCCTGTTCCTGCATCTAATACCCAGGACGTAGAGGATACTGAGAAACAGTTCTTTATAATGAACACATCCGAAGGAGATGCATCATATGCACTTTATTCGTTTGGGTGGCACGGGAAATCTGGTATTCCCCAATTTCCTGCTCTGTCTTATAACAATTATAAGGTGGAGCGGGACCAACGTTCTCCAGCTCAGTATAACAAGCGGGTTCGGTCAATAATCCGTATTATTATCTTGATTAAGGCGTGATATGGTCGCTACCAGGAGAGAGAGAGAAGAAAACACTCAGTGTGCGCTCTTGCAAGAATAGATTGGTTATTATTTTATCTAATCTAGATGGCTCCCACTGTTTTTATCAAATCTTCCTTCAAACCCTAAAAGGAAAGACTAGCCGGGATTAATTACACGCTACAAGTTCGCCAATCTTTCAGCCAGGCCAGTGTCGGTACTTTGAGGGAGGTCCCCCGTGCTTTCGCACGAACCTAATTAATATAAACCTCGTTTTCCCAGAGGCGTAACCTCATTGACACCTTTCTAGACACCTACTTGATCGGCTAATTGTAATGTGTAAAACTCTCCCAGAAGTAACTCTTACTCGCAGCGGGTATCGGGATCCAACTATCTCATAGAAGGTATGCAATCTCATTGCAAATTTCAACACTTGAAATTCCCGATAATATTTTGCCCCTAACCTCCTATGACCTTGACAAAGGCCAACAAACCATAGGATGCTAGTCAAGTTCAACCCGTCATTTCCTGATTGAATTAAATCCACCCGCACGACCCTTGACAAAGGCCAATAAGGTCACACGACTACCCTAACCCAATCTGCATCATATGCATAAGCAGATAAGCACCAGTTAGCTACCGCACACTACGCCTTGACAAAGGCCAACAAACGCAGCACGAATACTAACTACTACTTATCTGAAATGACGGAGGGCTACGACAGGTTTTTCTGAAAACCTATTGCGTAATGAACTTGATATCGTTGTAGAATCAAATGATTTTGAAATGGAGTGTTTTTGAGGCTTTTCTAGTTTTGCTAAAGGAGTCACTCCTGGTGAAGGGATCGTCGGTCCTTTCCTCGTCGAATGAGGTGCGGGATATATCATATATATCACTGTGCAAAGCAAAAACACTTAAAAGGAATCAAAAGACAAATCGAGTGTGTAGCATCTGCCAGTTATTGCTAAAGGAGTCACTCCCGGTGAAGGGATCTCGGTCCTTTCCTCGTCGAATGAGGTGCGGGATATATCATATATATCGCTGTGCAAAGCAAGAACTGTAGCTACCTGTTTTATTTTGAAATTCGATTCCACAACATCTTAGGTTTCTTTTATTTCATTAATCTCATTAATGAAGTCCCATCATTTAAGTACCTAAACATCACAGATAAATAAGACGTACACTTATGCCATCCGCATTCGCCTCGATGTCCCCTCATGCACCGTTAGGTTAGGTAACTAACGACAGAGCGGGGCAGGGCTAGCGCGGGTGTAAAACATAAGTATCGCCAATATAATATATCAAATATACTATATACTGTATCTATCACAGAACATCACATGATCACATCACAGATATCGCAGCAGAAGAAACATATATGAAATATTGGATATACTAGGACGTCCGTGTTTTCAATACGAGCCAGTATAAAACACGGATTCCACGGTCGTGATGAATAGCCAAACCCACACCCTTAGACCCCTACGAGAGTGGCAAGCAACCCTACCAATTCTAGAGTTAGGAGACCCGGACTCGACTCCTCGAGTTGGTCTCCCACTGGACTCCAGAACCCGGTTACTTGTGCCCTCCTCCTTGGGTCTATCCTAGTGCGGAAAGTAAATAATATACAAGAGGTGACATCTTCCGCAACCTGGAAGTGCCCCAATAAAAGAATATTACATACAAGTTTTTACATGAATGAAAATGAAAAACACTCATCTCACATAAAACCCCCCCGGCTATTCAAACACGACGATCCGATATAACATATCCAGCAACACAGAACATCACATGCCATCAACGTAAGTAAATATGCGCATCCCAATTGTCGTTGACATATAGCAACGAAACCGGCGATATCACATATTACACTTACGGTCACAGAAAAGAAAGTGTAAAACTACAACAGTTGGAATCCACAATCTCTTTAGACATCGCATGCCTAATCAAATGAATTACTTAGACATCACATGCCTAACAATTATAAACCCCGCATTTTAGTCTCATTATCAAAAACACTTTTCAATACCAAGTCGGGCAATTCAACAAGATTCCCGACATCCTGATCGAATGCTCGTCGCAAACTTTAGTAGACGGCTGCACCCCCGATGCCTTCGACGAAGTGCACCAAGGCGGAACACCGCTGCCGCGAGCACCCGAACGGATGCTTTCGGCGACGGGGTTCTCCTACAGTCACTTGGTCGGGGCTTTGGAGTGAGGCTGTCTATTAAGTTTACCCGGCGAGTATCCGCGTACGCTACGTGATTGCGACGGACTTTTGATCACATCAAAATTCCGTGGCAACCGATCAAGTGAGACTAAAGTGCTATGTTTATAACATTCATATCAGTTATCTCATAACTTCTTGTGAATTCCAATTATTGTATGCCATTCCAGATAAATAGAAAATGTTAAACTTTCAGATCGAACAGTCAAACACCCAAGTTTTCCCGAAACAGACCAACATATGAGACAAGTTTAAAAACATCCAGTTCATGCCTCAGTACCAACGGTCCAGCCGTAGAAGGGTCAAGCCAACGCCTCACATGTGGCACGCCGTACTGTCCCAAACCCTAAGGTTCAAAGGGCAGTTCAAGACGGTCACATAATCGAGTTAAGGTTTGTTGTCTTCTAGAGGGTCCCTCGTGTTACTTGCACTACTTAGAACGTTATTAAACTACGGAAAAATCCAACAATTGGAAATTTCCCGGCAGGGGAAAAAGTGGGTATTTATATCCGGTAGAACTTTTTAACATATTCTAAAATTATCCGGAAAACCCAACGAAATTAAAAGTTCCGATCGAAACAACGACTACAAAATAAACCCCAAAATACTCAACTCTTGAGTCAGATAAAAATACCCATAAAATATCAGGGAATAAAAACAAAACATTACTGTGCAAATATTATAGGGTGACGTCACTAAGTGGGGGCGGAACCGCCGCACGAGCCATGCTCGTGCCACGGTTCCGCGGCGGTTTAAACTCCAAACAGTGTCGTATTTGCACAGTAATTCTTACAATTTCCTGCTGAATTTTTTAGGAATTTTTAATTCGGAAAAATCCCAGATTTTAAAAATGGACCAGAGAGGGGTGTATTTCGTCGTATTTGGATTCGATCGGGGTTCTAACTTCGTAAACGCATCGCCTAAGGCTCTAGCTAGGCTCTGATACCACTGTAGGGTTCCTAGACACACTAAGGAGGTCTCACAAGGCATCAACCATGCTAATTTAAAATTTTACAAGTGCCGAGAAACCCTAATACGGATCGTTAACTAGAATTTTAGGCGACAAAGGAAACTAGTTAACAACTTAACTATAAGAAAAAGGCTACAACCTTTGTAGATCCGGTTCTCCACCTCCATAGCTCCATGATGAAGTCCCCTTGCTGTCCAAATCCAATCCCGGGCTCTAGCGTCGGCTTCATCGGAGAAATGGGCGGGCTAGGTCATCGACAACGATGCCGAAGATGATCTACGTCGAGGTATCACAAGATCAAGCTCCCACTTCACCAAGTCATGAAACTTGTGAAGAAAACACTCTATACTACTTGGCAAGAGGTAGAGGATGAAGAAATAGGAGGTGGGTTCACTTTAGAATTGGATTTCTCACTCTTTTCATCAAATCACCATTGATGAAAGCTAGGTTTTCTTCTTGAAGAAGAACAAGAAGAAGATGATAGAATATTATGATAAGTTATTTCAAAAAGAAAATAAAATGAATACTTATCATAATCCAACCATGCTCAAGTGTAGAGAATGAACTAGGGTTAAGTGGAATGGTTAGGGTTAAGCATGAAGACAAAATGGTCACTTAGTCAAAGCTTCATGAAGCTTCAACAACAAACAAAGAAAGCCACCATTTTTCTTTTCTTTTGCCAAAAAGAAAGAAAGAAATAAATGAATAATAAAAAGAAAACCCTAACCATTACACAACCATGGTTTAATCTTTACACAAACCCTAGTGAGCATGTATCATCAAACATGATACAAACTTGTGTACAAAAGTATATCACATATACAATGTGCACAAAAAGTGAGAAAATCCATTTAAAATGAACCAATACTAGTTAATGTAAATTAATATATCATATATATAATTATACATTAAATCATTAAATCAACACTTGATTTAATGATCCGGTCATATCGCATATAACCGACTAATATCAATAGTAACAACTTATCGAATCAACACTTGATCCGATAACCCGGCTATACCGCATATAACCGATCAATGTTACAAATCGCGAGAATCAAATACAGTATCACATACTGGTATTATTCTCGGTCCCGCACATATCTCATATGCGCTCCTATTTCGTTTCGCTTGAGCCAGGAAACCTCTGTGTAGGACTCTAAAGACTCGTCAATACGCCGGCAGCAGATGATGATCATATCAAACACCCACAAGCCGCAAGCGGTCTGCTAAACGTAACGGCCACCCGGGTATTGAGCGATCAGAAGATCGACGAGCAATCCCGCTCACACTCCTGTGAATCCAACCAGTAACACTTACCGTACAGTCCGGTTTCGTCGTCTGATATGTCGCATATCTCGCTTAGGGGTGGTAAACGTCAGACCCCAATAGCTCGATAAGTCGTGTCGATATGAGGTCTATAACAATTCGAGAAACAACTGGTAACACTTACCAGTAAATCTCAGCAACCCTGGCCAGGGATTTCCGGTTATAGCCAATCGAACACAGCGCAACATCAACTCCCTATACCGGGAGAGACGAATCCCCTCCTATCGCTCATTGCCTCCATGTGATTCGGGACTGTACCCAAAAACCACCGTTTTGCATGCCCTCTTGGACGTGGTAAGGTGGAAATCAAAGCACAGTGGGAATCACATAAGACTCTATGACGATCTCGGGTCAACAGACTACTCTGTACCAGTGTCACCAGAGAACTGCCATCTGACGTAAGGTATAATACCATCTGGGAGTTCTCGGCGAGTCCGTCCAGTGTACCCAGTCTCTACTGAGCACCCGTATATCATCTCTGATGTCAAACACCAATGGATATGGGATCATCCATCGCCCATCTATATGGGTCGAGAAGGTATACGCTAGTCTACTCTGGTATATCGATGCCCATCTCGATACACCCTCGACTAGGGACCTTGAAGGATGTACTTATGGACTACCATGTCCCCACTAGTATGATCCGCATCATAGTCCAGGTAGTCAAGTACACATCCTAAGGGTTTTACCAACATGCAACAGAGAGACAATCAGTATACACGTTAAGGTAAAGATCAACCAGATTGCATACTATCATGTCGAGCAAGAAAGTCCTTCCTATATATGTCCCAGCATCCACTACAATATACATCCAATGTACAGTAATGGCCTCTAGGGCATACATATAACTAACACGAGGTCACTCACATACATTCTGAGTTGGGATATATGGAACACATTTTGCACTCCTTTCAATGGAGGTGGAAGTGCCAAGCGATAAGCCACTTCACCGACTCGTTCGAGTATGTCGAACGGTCTAATGTACCTTGGACTTAGCTTACCCCGTCTTCCAAAACGGATCACTCTACGGTTCGGAGATATCTTCAGAAATACATGATCTCTCGGCTGGAACTCATAATGACGGCGCTTTGCATCAGCCCAGTTCTTCTGTCGATCTTGGGTTATGCGCATTCTTTCCCTGATAGTACGAACTACGTCAACAGTTGCTACTATCATCTCAGGTCCTAAAAGTTCTCTATCTCCGATGTTGTCCCAACTTAACGACGATCGACATTTCCTTCCATAAAGTGCTGCAAAAGGTGCCGTTCCTATACTTGCTTGGTAGCTGTTGTTGTATGAAAACTCCACAAGATGTAGGTGATCTTCCCACGATCCTCCGAAGTCTAGCACACACGCTCTGAGCATATCCTCCAAGATCTGAATAGTTCACTCAGACTGACCATCTGTTTGCGGATGATAAGCTGTGCTGAAGTTCAGACTTATTCCCAAGCTCGCTTGCAGACTCTGCCAAAATTATGATCGGAACTTAGTATCACGATCGGAGACAATGCAGACCGATACTCCATGAAGTCTCACGATTTCCAGCATGAGTTCAGGGGTATCAGAGATAGTATATTATGAAGAGTTTAAATCTTATTTAGATTCTTACCTCCATATACTTCTTTGCTAATGTCTCAGTAGATTGGCCAACTCGAAATGGGATGAAGTGGGCCGAATTTGTGAGTCGATCCACAATAACCCATACCGCATCGTTACCCTTTGTGCTGAGAAGAAGTGCAGTCACAAAATCCATCGTGATGTGTTGCCACTTCCATTCTGAGATAGGTAACGGTTGAAGTAATCCAGCTGTTCTATGATATTCAGCCTTTACTTGCTGACACACCAAGCATTTAGCGACGCTTCTGGCTACTTCATGCTTCATTCTGTGCCACCAGTAATTCTGACGCAGATCTTTGTACATCTTTATACCTCCAGGGTGTACTGAGTAGGGAGAGCTGTGAGCTTCTTTCATTTAACTCTTCCCGAACAGAACTTTTTGGTACACACAGTCTGCTGCCGTATCTCAAAGATCCATCTTCATGAATGATGAAGTCTGTTCTGAGTCCATTCTCTATTTGTTCTCTGATCTTTTGCAATTTAGCATCACTTGCTTGAGCTGTTTTGATCTGATTGACAATGGTAGATTGAACTTGTAAGTTCATCAAACTTGAAGCGTTACCTGGCATGACCACTTCAATCTCCATCTGATACAAGTTTTGTTGAAGCTTCCACTGTGCGGTGAGATTCATTGCTAATGGTTGGCGACTAAGAGCATTAGGTACTACATTCACCTTCCCTGGGTGATACTGCAGGTTGATGTCGAAGTCCGCCATGAGTTCTAACCATCTTCTCTGCCGCATATTAAGCTCCTTCTGAGTAAACACATATTTCAGACTCTTGTGATCTGTGTGTAAGTTCACTCATTCACCAAGAAGATAATGGCGCTAAATCTTAAGAGCAAAGATTACGGCCGCCAATTCCAAGTCATGCGTCGGATAATTGCGCTCATGAATCTTCAGCTGTCTTGAAGCATAAGCCACAACCTTACCGTGCTGATGTAGAACACATCCTAATCCCTTACCGGATGCATCACATTCTATTTTGAAACCTCCAGATTGGTCCGGTATAACGAGAATAGGCGCTGACGTCAACCTTGACTTGAGTTCTACGAAACCTTGTTCGCATGCTTCTGACCATATGAATTCTTCATCTTTACGTGTGAGCTTGGTCAGAGGTGTTGCAATCTTGGAAAACCCTTCAATGAACCTTCTGTAATATCTAGCTAGACCCAAGAAACTTCAAATGTCCTTCACCGACTTTGGTGTCGGCCATTCGCTTACTGCTGATACTTTAGCTAGATCCACAGAGATTCCTTCGCCTGATACAATATGTCCGAGAAAACCGACTTGATCTAGCCAAAACTCACACTTGCTGTATTTAGCATAGAGTTGATGCCGTCGTAGAGTTTCCAGGACAATTCGTAGGTGTTCAGCGTGTTCCTTCCGACTCTTAGAATACACCAGGATGTCGTCGATAAAGATGACAACAAACTTGTCTAGATACTCCTGGAAAACTTGATTCATTAGGTTTATGAATATTGCTGGTGCGTTGGTCACTCCAAATGGCATCATAAGAAATTCGTAATGACCATAGCGAGTTCTGAATGCCGTTTTATGGATATCGAATTCCTTGACCTTCACCTGATGATAACCCGAACGAAGATCTAACTTGTAGAAAACACAAGATCCACTTAGCTGACCGAACAACTCGTCGATGCGCGGTAAAGGATATTTGTTCCTTATCGTTACTTCGTTCAAGACTCTATAATCAATGCACATTCTGTATGAACCTTCTTTTTTCTTCACAAGTAGAACTGTTGATCCCCAACTTGAAGTGCTGGGACGAATCCATCCTTTCGCTAATAATTCGTCCAACTGGGTTCGGACTTCCTTCAAACCTTCCGGACTTAACTGATACGGTGCTTTAATCACTGGTTATGCTCCTGGTACTAAATCAATGCTGAATTCAAGAGCTCGATCGGGAGGCAAACTTGATATATCGTCAGGAAACACATCGTCGAACTCTTGAACTACTTCTGGCTTTGATCTTTCCTCCGCTTGAATTGTTGCAATCACTGCCTTTTTTAGTTTCACTTTGTATGTACTTGCTCCAAGGTATGGTCTCCACTTTTGAAATAGAAGACCGGATGCTCTGGAATCTCGAATACTACCCTCCTTTGACGGCAGTCAATGGTTGCATAGAAGGTTCCTAACCAATCCATTCCTAGAACCACATCGAAGTTCAGTATGTCCACCACCTTGAAGTAAGCATAGAATTCTCTGCTGCAGACGACCATTGGACACAGATTGTATCCTATTGTTTCCTTAAGAATGCCATTCCCTGAACTGACATTCCAACTGGATACAAGCAGTGTGACTGGAATTGCATGAGTTCAGACGAACCGTTGCGGCATAAAGCAATGAGATGCTCCAGTATCGAAGAGTGCGAGTGCAGGAAGTGAGGCTACTAAGATTGTACCTAAATTATATGTGGGATATGTTTTAGGTATACGGGAAAATGTATATAGGTACGTAGAGATGGAAAATAAAGCTTGACGGAGAAGTGTTACCAGTAATGACTTGGCCGGTGGTTTTAGCTTCTTCCACAGTCATAGTGAAAGCCTGTCGCCTCGGTATGTTCCTCATTGCTGGAGGAGCATTCTGTCTGTTCCTTGGTCCTTGAGGTGGGTTCTGTTGAGCTTGATGGAACTGACGAGGAGGAGGGGCAGTCAGTCCACGAGGAGGTGGAGCAGGTAGTGCAAGTCTCGGAGCAGGTGCCTGGATGGCTGGGCGCTGCGGGTATGTGATTGCTGGCCTGGGTGCAGCATGAGGGTTGTGTTTACGAGGACAAGACCCAATATCATGAGTAGCTGAGCCGCAGACTAAGCAAAGACGATTTGCTCGCCGGCAATCCTTCACCAGATGTCCATCTCTCCTGCAATATGTGCAAAAGGCTGGGCTGGACCAGTTGTTTGGTACTCTCGGTCTCCTTGGCACAAATGGTGGCCTTGAAGAGGCTCCTCCTGCCATCTGATTGGTAGGGCGCTTAACTCCGGCAGATTGGGGTCTGCCCCTAATCTTTACCACCGTCTTATATCGACGGGCCGCTTTCAGAGCCAATTCATGAGTCAGAAAATCCCCTGTGGCTAACGCAGCTTGGATCTCCGGATCTAACCCTTGTTGGAATCGTCGGGCTTTGATCTCATCCGTCGGTATTAGGTGTGCCGCGAATCTGTTAAGGTATTGTGTTATCTGTGTAGTATGTGATATTTGAAAATCGAATATTGAGACATATCTTACCGACTAAGGATGGTAAACTCAGTATCGTACCCATCCACTGATTTGGTCCATATTGAACCCTGTTGTAGGTGGATGAATTGCTGTTCCATGTCGAATATGGCAGTCTTGGGGAAGTACTTTGTGTTGAACATATCGCGGAAAGTCCTCCATTCGATCGGCTGGGTAAGACGGCTTTCTTCCGCCTTCCACTAGACCCGTGCATTGTCAGTGAGCTACAACTTTGCAACTCGAACCCAAGCTATCTCTGGCATTTGTGCTGCTACCAGGTCATCTTCAATACTTTGAGCCCATTCCTCGGCTTCTAGAGGGCTCTCTTTCCCTGAGAATTGCTTGGGGTGCAAAGCCCTGAATTGCTTCACCCAGGTGCTTCTGCCTCGGGATGGTTCATCAAGATAGCAGTCTGCTGCTGCTGTCCCTCCAGGAGGCTGGGGATCGCCTCAAGCAATACCGTCTGCTCATTGATCCGAGCAGCTACGGCCGGTGTAACTGGTAGGGGTAGTCGAGTGTTGTTGAAATTGGTACTGGTGTTGTTTGGGGAATCCATAACCTTAAAAGAAAAATTTGGGTTAGGACATATTCAAAATATACGAAATTTGAAGATTCAAGGAATAAGAATTGTAAAGAATGTTTTCAATTGCTGTTTCTTGTGTTATATTGCTCAGGTTGTCCATGCAGAACGGACCTGTATGTCCACACAGAGCTGACCTGTATGTCCACACAGAGCGGACCTGCATGGGCCACAAACAAAACCTGTCACACCCCGCTTCCCAGTATACGGGCAGAGGACGCGATGAGGCCGCTACGTATTTACTCAGAAGTAAACACGCTAAGCGTATCTAAGCAATATAAAGTAAAGTACACAAGAGACAAGATGTAAATGAACATCAACTTTATTTATTAAACATTCTTTTTATAATACAACTGAAATGTAAATACATGAAATGAAAGCAATGCCTAAACAATGGAATAACAGAAATGAAAATGAAATTTACAAGTAATTAGAGCTCCGGGTCAAAGGCTAGCTGATCCAAGTCCTCGCTGGTGGGCTCTGTGTCTAGAAGGTCCGATCCACCTGACAACATTCTAAAGAAAAGAAGAAAAGGAATGTCGTCAGCGAACAATCGCTCGGTAAGTCTCAAAGAATAGGTATAGACAGAATAGACAGAAAGAGAATGTACTTTTTAAAGTTGTATTATATTGTTAACGCTATTGTTTGTAGCTTGGTACAGAAAATGCTAGTGTATATGAGAGGAGTCCCACTATTCCGGAGACTAAGGTATATAGAGCACAAGGAACCGTTTAGCCACGGTACAATGGCAATGGAGATTCAGATTAGGTGTATTATGGTTACAGTCTCGTGCCACTTTTTAACACCTTCCGTACTAATCTACCCCTTATAAACCCCGCGATGTCTTGATTGTATTGTATTGTATTGTATTGTATTGTAAATTGTATATGGATGACTTGCCGAAACCATGATATCAGTAAATGGAATGGATATAAATGGAGAGTCATATGGACGGAGTATATCTATGGTTCGGTTCGGTCAAGTTATATATTGAAATAGATTGTACAGACAGATTCATGTCGTATTGTAGTTTGTACTTGAATCACATTCAAGTCAGATTAATTAGATTGAGACTCAGTCCGAGTCAGACACTTTTAAAAGAAATTGAAGTCCTGAATTGTTTTGATGTTATCGGTAACTGCTGCACATGGACGGTACGATTTGTGTCTTTTTCCAAGACAATTACCGTATTGATAACATATTTTGTTAGGTTGTCTACCTTAAATAGGCAAGCACCCATATCTCCGGCTCCCTGAGGCTCAAAAGACTGGTTCCGCTTAAACCTATATTTACTAGGGTCCTTATTGTAATTTAATATAACTTGAGGGGGTTTTATGTAAAAATAGTTTTGGTATAATTTCAAAATACACCTCAGTTGGCTATAGTGCCCTCAAGTCAATTATTGGATCGCAGGCACGCAATTGCGATGATTGAAGGATGACCTATACCGGTAAAACAGTCTTACTCGAGATGATAGTATGCTATCTGGTTTGTCTTTATCATCGTGTACATACTTTAGGTGACATTACAGATCTCTATTACATGTTGATAGAGCCCATAGGATTCTTGCTTGACTACCAGCAGTATGATGGTGATCATATACGTAAGAGCTGGGTGGTCTATAAGCACATCCTTAAAATGTCTCTAGTCGTGGGAGTTTCGAGACTGGGCATCGATACTCCAGAGTAGACTAGTGTATACTGATCGAGACCCCGACGAGGGGCGGTGGCCGGTCTCACAAGCCATTGGTGTCAGTTGGTTCACCTAAGATGTATACAGGTGCTCATTGGGTTATGAGTACACCGGACGGACTCACCGGGAACATGCTAGTTGGTATTATACTTATTGTCAGATAGCAGTTCCCTGGTGACATATGTACAGGTTAGTCTATTGACCTGAGATCGTCATTTGTCTCGTGTGAGTTCCCACTGTACTTTGATTACTACCCTACCACGGCTTAAAGGAGTCGTGCAAACAGGTTTTAGTTGGGTACAGTCCCGAGCCACATGGAGGCAGTGAGCGGATCGTCAGGGAATTCGTCTCTCCCGGTATTGGGGGTTGATGTCGCGTTGTGCACGGGTGGCCATCACCAGAAATCCTTAGCCATGATAGTCGAGAATTACTGATTCGGATCAGTAGTTTCTCAGTGGGTGATGGGTTTCATACCGACACTGAATGTCAAGTTATTAGGGGTCTGACTTTATCCACCCTCCTAGACTCAATAGGCGATACTCATAGACGAACAGACTGGACTGTATGGATATTGTCACTGTCAGGCTCAGTAGGGGTTTCAGGATGAGTTTGTTCGTCGGCCTCCCTTTCACTCAATATCTGGGTAGCCGTTATGTACAGCTGGTGCCGCTGACGTGCTTGTGGTTAAACCTACTGCTAGCGTATTGACGAGTCTTTAGAGTCCCACACAGACGGTTTCTCTGCTTCGGGCGAAACGATTTAGAGGCCGTATGGTTTTATGGCAGGGTTCGATCACATACGGTACTTGTGCATGCATGATGTTCGGACGGATAATACTAGCGGGCTTTGGTTTAAGCCGGATCTTAGTATTATATTGTTGGATTATTTTCATCTCTATGTATTCGTATTTTTCGGAGTACGGATGCGGGTATGTATATATGGTTGAGGGGTATTCTTGTAATTTATTACAAGATTACTTTTAGAAGATTACACCGCATCATGGTTTAGACCTTTTTGGATTAAAATGTTATTGAGGTGTAGGATGAGGTGTTTATTGCATTTTTGTGGCATGGCTTGGTAATAACCCATGGTTACTTTACTAAGCATGCTTAAGGTTTTGTTTATTGTGAGATTATTATTGACTTGAGATATTATGGTTGACTCTAGATATTTTGGTAGCATGGAATATTTTTATGGATGGCATCATTATTTATTGAATAATCTCACAACAAACAAAAGACTAAGCCATTATTTATTTCTTTTTCTCTTTCTTGAGTTGCTCTAAACTCTCATCCTCATAGCATCTTCTTCTTCCTCTAGCTCCACCCATCTCTCTCATGAGTTGAGAATCCTTTGGTGTCCTAGTTGCTTCGGATATAAGGTTGGAGCTCGTTGCATAGACTCTCGGGTGGATCATGTTCGGTGGAGGAAGACCGGAGATCAAGCTTGATCAAGGAAGCCCTTAGGAGCTTGAGATGATGGTTGAAGACCGAAGGACACGGATCTATTTGGTATAACCACTCTAAAATCCTAGTTTATAGATTGCTAGTTAAGGGTTAATAGTAGATCCGGGTAATTGGTTGTAGTAGCGCCAAGTTTTATAAATTTTTGTTCCATATTTGGTCACAAATTGATGGCCGGGACGCTGCCGTAACCCAACATGGTATCAGAGCCAACCCTTAAACCCTTAGCTAGCTTGTTTAGACGATGTTAAAGTGTCGAAACCGAAACAACTCCAAATCAATTCCTCAAATATTCCAGTCTTTATTGATCTTTTCAAAGTCTTCAAATTTTTTTTAAGCAATTGCAGAAGGCTATTTTTGAGACAACTAGAACACCCTACAAAAACGAGTCCCATTCACATGTTTTAACCCAGCGAGACTTGAAGAAATGCGGGTATGGCCAGTTTTTTGAAGGTGTTTGGACTTGTATTTTTTGGTGTGGTTTAGTATCTTCTGGAATATTGGTTAAGTGGTATTGTTTGTTTTGCCCAGTTTAGCTGTAGTGTTATAATTAGTTTAGGGGCAATTCGGGGTGTTTCAAAGTCGATATTTTAACACTGTTTAAATGTTTACAGTACCTGCATTACTATCTGCGACCGTAAATGTCATTAGAGCGGTACAACTTGTCTAATTGCTATAGTTCTTTTAGATGGGTTTGCGAACGTGATATTCACGTTGATATTCTGTGTTGTGCTGTGTTGTGGTTGGATTGTCGTAGTGGATAGCCAGTGGTGCAATGGTAGTACAGTTTAGATTCATTTGTACATTTGATATTGCGGGCCGAGCGTCCGATATGTGGACTGCCGTCACTACCAGTTTCTATATTATTTGTTTGGGGTACGACCGGGTTGAGGTCGATGCCACCCTTGTACATATTATTTTCTTTTCTGTACTAGAATTACCCCGCTGTGGAGTGCACGAATAGCCGGGTTCTAGAGGGCAACGGGTCCGCATCTCATGGCGTTGAGATGGAGGGGACCTTACTCTAGAATTGGCGGGCTATTCGCCGCACTCGTAAGGGGTATAGGTTGACCCAAGGTGGGGTGCTCAAGTTACCGGATTCCGTGAAGTATTAGGTGGCCCATTCATTTCGATGATTGGGGTTGCCTCGCTTCTGGTATTGGCGGGTAACTTGCCGCACTCGTAGGGGTCTAAGTTTTCATTGCACAGGCTATCCACACAACATGGGAACGTCGGGTCTCATTTGCGGCTCAAGTGAAACCCGGGGCTCCAGGATTATCCACCACTCTGTGATGCTTGGCTGTGATTCTGAGATGTTGCTTTATATCATGTCTGGGATGATTGTTATATATATTTATATATATACTAGTAGATATTGTATATGTTTTCCACCTGTACTAGTTCAGTCGCCGCTCTGTCGTTAGTTAAGTAACCTAACGGGTGATGACAGGACCCAGTGGCGAATGCGGATGGCATATACATACATCATATTTTCGTTCTTTTCTGGTGTGATTAATTGATGGGATTGCATTGATTCTGATCAATGCAAGGAAAACAAACCTATTTAATATTGTTGGAACCAAGTTTTAAAAACAGACATTGCAGACGTTTGCTTTTGTTTTACACAGTGATATTCGGTTATGAATATCCAGCATCTCATTCTACGAGGCAAGGGCCGAGATCCTTTCATCAGGAGTGACCCCTTGGGCAGAAGTTTGCGTCAACATAATAACTTTTCTATAGTCGATTCTTTTGCTTTGCATCGTGGTATTCAGTTTGGAATATCCTGCACCTCATTTGACGAGGAAAGAGCCGAGATCCCTTCACTGGGAGTGACCTCTTTAGCAAAAGTTTTCGTCACTATATTTTTGTAAAACCACTTGGATTCCTTTAGCGATATCAAGTTCATTACGTTAAAGGTTTTTCTCCAAAAACCAGCCGTAGCCCTCCGCCATTTCAGATTAGTATTGCTTAGTATTCGTGCTACGTATGTCGTGCATTGCCGAGGCATAGTGTTCGGTAGCTCTATAATGCTTTTCTGTCGCATGGATATGCGGATTGGTTAGGACAGTCGTGCGGTTATGTTGGCATTGTCAAGGACTCGTACAGGTGGGTTTAACGCAATCAAGATAATGACGGTTTGAACTTGATTAGGACTCTTTGATATGTTGGCATTGTCAAGGTCACTTTGGTCCTAGGGGTAAAAACACACATCAGGAGTTTCAAACATACAGGAAACTTTCCAGGCATGCGCATAACTTCTGGAGTGTGATGACTTGAGTGGATTCCATCAAGTTATCATGCGATGATAGTTGGATCCCGATTCCCACTGATGAGTAGGATTACTCCTCGGGTGATTTTAGATGATCCCGACTAATTCTTCTTTTACGGTTTGGAGGAGAATTTGAGGATACAGTGGGAGACATCCTGATTAGATAAAGTGATTAACCATTCTGATCTAGGTTTGAGTGCATGCTGAGTGTTTCTTTTGTCTCTCTCTCTGGCAGCGACCATGGCCTGACCCTAGACTAGAACTCATAAACTAAGTTAACCGAACCTTCTTAAAACGCTTTGGCTTTTGGATTGTCAGAGTTGCATACTTCATTGCCGCTCCTACTTTTACCCTTTGCAGTTCTCCGGAACATTCCGTATCACTACGAAGATCCACATTTATTGGATATGACCATCGTATAGTTACATACGAACTCGAAGAAACTTGTTTCAGATTCGAGAATGGTTTCCGGTTCTGGAGAAATTGAATAGGACTATTCAGTTGTCTTTTCCTTTTACTTTCTTTCAGGCTGTGAGGGCTCCTAAGAATAGAGGGCTCCTAAGAATAGGAGAGGGTACACCTATTGCGCTTATTGGATAGTCTTCTTCCAAACCATAGGCAGGTGCCGAAAGGTGGTGAAGGAAGAAAACCAATTAGTTTAAGTGTGGTGTATAGAAGATAATAAGTAAAGACAAATAAAGAGATTAGAAAGAGGGCAAAGTAAATTGCGACTGCTATCATTCATGACGAAACCGTTTATATCATTGCCACTCCTACTTCACCTTTGAATTTCTCCAGAACACCCCGTATCACTACGAAGATCCGCATTTATTAGATAAGACATCGTATAGTTATATATGAACTCGAAAGAACTTGTTCCAGTTCGAGAATGGATTCTGGTTTAGGAGAAATAGAATAAGGATTATTCAGTTGTCTTTTATCTTTACCTTCTCTCAGTTTGCGAGGGCTCTTAGGATTAGGAAAGTACACCTGTTACGTTTATTGGATAGTCTTCTTCCAAACCATAGGCTGGTGCCGAACGATAGGGAAGGAAGAAAACCATTTAGCCTAAGGGTGGTGTACAGAAGGTAATGGGTAAAAACAAATAAAGGGATTTGGAGAGATGTCAATGAAATATAAGGTTACAGCCATGAATCTAGTTAATTGAAGATGCATTACTAGGAATACCCGGCTACCCCTTCGAAACATTTTCATATTTCAGTTTCGCTGTGCATTGTTAATTGAAAACTGATTTCCCAATTAGATTTTTACTCCAAGGTATGTATTTACCAGATCTGTTTTTCACATCTGTATGGTATTACAGATGATGAGTTGGAGTAAGTTATTGGAAATTAGGTGATGATATCCTCATTATATCGGAATTCGTTGCAATTGGTGATATTTGAGGAAATTACCTGAGGTTTTGCCTGATGGCAAATATTTGATTTTGAATATCCATTATTATGCACCAATTTCAAACCGATATATCTGTACGTTTATTTTATAAAGTGAGATATAACCTTTTGAAATTATGTCCATAAAATTTACCTATATCAGTTGATGGTTAGGTAAGGAGTATTCAACAGCGGTATAATTCTTCTTAACCATAGTACAGTTTTTAACTTACGACGCACAGGGTTTGAGTTATTCAACTCAGCGGACTTATACAAAGTATTGAATATTGTCCAGTGTCCATTAGGACAAAAGGGTTGGTGCTCGTACTATATTCTGTTTACTTGTGACTTCTCCGGTTTTAGACAAGTATTTTGTAGAAATACAAGGTCCAAGTTTTGAGAAGTTATAGGTATAAGAATAAAGTAGAGAACCATGTGTTGCAAGTATCGGGATTCTTCAAGGTGATTGAAAATGTAGATACTTGTGTTTGGTATTCAGTTGATAGTAATGGTTTTGAGAACTTGCTTCTCTTTCAGGTTACTCATATCTGGATGCACTCCTAAGTTGAGTAATGCTGATCAGCCTCTCTCCATTTAGTTGACATGCACCGGAGACAACCGCATGATTTGAATCTAGTTCCAATTAAATCAGTGCCTCTGTTTCTATATTGTATATAGAATGGTTCATATCTTAACGATGTTAAGGTATATCGAGTTGTCCGGCTTATGCTTAAAACCAAATTCTGGATAACTCAAGGCACGTTTCAGTAATGGCAGTTTGTGGGTTATCCCGGGTTATGACGAGGGTTAACTTTCTACTATCTGGAAGATCAATAGTGATATTGTTCTTGACTCGCCATAGTTTTAGTAAAATGGACTCTTTCAAAAAACAGTAGTGGGAGTATGGTAGAACTGGAAGTGATTCCAGAACCATAAACGATTACTGAAAATTTAATAGAACCTAAACATTCAATCGGGTTTGACATTTCATTAGCCACTCTGCAGATATGGTGGGTAAGCTCAGGCACCCGAGAGGTACTTCGGTCTTCTCAGAAACGGCGACATGGAGGTTCTTGTTTACCCAGACTTTCCATTACTGCTGTTCTAGACTATGAGACCCGGCATGAGGATGAGTATAGCATCGTTCTAAACTAGCTTTAGAAGTGCACGTATATATGACTCTGCCAGAGAGTTGTTATAGTCAGTGGAACAGCGGAAGTATAGTGGAAAAGTAGCTTGTGTCTATTTATAGACTAAAGCAGGTATAGCGGAGATAGATCATCTATTTTTTGATGTGACAGTCATAGGCTTTGACTTCATCAGAATAGAAGATGGATATGTTAAGAAGGTAGTAGGGTGTGATGTCCTAGTATTTGGATGACATACACTTTGTAGGAAGTGAAATTCCTATACTACGATCGGTTATACTGTGGTTGTCACACAGTGGTTTCTCCACATAGGATATGGATATTATATCAGGCATTCTAGTTATTAGATCTATGGGTTTAGATCTAGATTTAGGTAGTTTCCCAATCTGGGTACTTTGACACTATCTAAAGTTGTTTTAGAATGGACGACTCCTGGCATGGTGGTGTACCTGTAGGTGATGGAGTCACCCTCTCTAAAGGTGTCTTACTAACTAAAGGGGAGAGGGAAGTGCATGATTGGCATATCACTTGCTTATGCAATTGAGTCAATCATGAGATGTCAGGTACCACACCAGATATTGTTTTTGCACTAGCTGCAATAAGTTTATATATTAATCCAATACTGAAGAAATGTTCGGAAGCAGTTTATGAACATAAGAGGATGTTCTAAGGATATGATAACGACAGCCTCCTTCGGGGGATGGTTATCAGTCCAGGCTTTCAAGGTGACCTGGATGATAGAGTGACCGTCAGAGTTATAGTGTCATGCCCAGCTTCCCAGTGTACGGCGAAGGGGACGCGACGAGGTCTGCTACGTATATACTCAGAAGTACATACGCTAAGTGTATCTAAGAAATATAAAATAAATACACAAGAGACAAGAAATAAAAAGAACAGCAACTTTTATTTATTAACATTCTTTGTACATTGCATGAAAGGAAATACAACTGAAATAAAAAGATGCCTAAACAGTGGCATAACAGGATATGAAAAGTACAGAAAGGAAAAGTGTACAATGAAACTAAAGTGCAGGATCTTCAGCAAACTGCTCCAAGTCCTCTTGTGATGGCTCGATCTCCGCCGGGTCCAAATCACCTGACGACATTCAAAAAAGAAAGAAACAGAATGTCGTCAGCGAACAGGTCGCTCGGTAAGTCCCAAAGGTAAGAGGAAAGTAGAAAAAGACAGAATAAGAAGATATATTTTAAAGTTGTATTATCCTGTAGTAATGTCGTATTGACGCTGTTGTTTGTAGCTGAGTACAGAAGGATGCCAGTGTATACGAGGGGAGTCTCTATATGCCAGAGACTAGGGGCACGTATAGTACAAGGAACCATTTATGCCACGGTACAACAGCAACTGGATTCATGTTAGGTGTGTTAAATCTGACCACCTCGTGCCACTTTTAACACTTTCCGTACCAATCTACCCCTTAAACCCCGCGATGTCTTGTTTGTATTGTTATCTTGTAAAATGTATTGATTGTATGAGTGATTGACTGGCTGACCGAAACCATGATATCAGGAAACGGTTATAACCGTAGAGTCATGTAAATGGAATACTGAGAATCATGTAAAAGGAATATATATCCATGGTTTGGTTCAGTCAAGTTGTATAAGTTGATAATTGTATTCATGGATTCATGTGTTCATTTTGAATTGGAATATTGTAGATCATAGATTGACTTGAATCATATTCAAGTCAGATTAATCATAGTCAAACCCGAGTCAGATAATCAAAAATGTGAATCGAGGTCTCATAATTGCTAGGGTCCTTAGGGTAATTTATAAAACTTGAGGGGGTTTATGTAAAAATACTTTTATATACTTTTCAAATACACCTCAAGTATTTATTGTTCGTCTTTAGAGTTGTAATGAGGGTGGATTTTATGTTGTGACATTTCTAGTGAGAATATCCTAGTTTTAGGTATTTATCTGTAATATTAATTATTTGAAGTTCATGGTATTTTAGTGTAACATATATTCTTGTGATTTTTAGGAAACGGTGGAAAATTTATATTATAATAAAATAGATATCTAAATGATAAATATACCTATGTTTATACAAAAATAATTTTAATAAATATTTTATATTCCAAAATTCTCATTTTCTTAAGATGTCGTATTTTAAACCTTTCAAGACCGAATGCTCCTTGCGGAGGTCTGAATCTCGCACTACTAGCCCGAGGGTGCACGATAAACCGTACTACCCCTAATGGGTTCCCCAAAGGTGGGTTGTAGCGGCGCTTTGCAAAGATTGTAAAATACTAATCCTTTAGAAAACGGTTTTTATAAAGTAAAAGATATTTATTTGCAAAGTGTAATTTTCCGTATTTTAGATTCTAGGGTTTCCTAAGCCAACTAGCCTATTTCTAAATGGTCTAAACGACAAGTCGTTAGAAGTCTCAAATCGCCTCTTCACCGCCAATTGTGGCCAGGTAAGTACAAGTGAGGAAGGAGGGATCCGCTCACGAATCGTGAGACGGGCCTTTTAAAGTTACCTTTGCTCACTAGCCTAGTCTAGACACCACAAAGTCAGGTTTAGATAAGCGATCGATGTCCACAACTTATCGTATTTTCCTAATAAGAGGTATTTATTTAAAAGTGTAACAAATCTAAACCTTTTAAGAATGGTTTTATTAAGAATATCGTATTTTAATGAAAGTTTCGTTTTATCGTATTCTAAGTTTTGATGATGTCGCTTAGGGTTGTATTTGCGTGTGTGTGGAGGTAGGTCATTACCTCGTGCTCTACTTTAAATGTATAGCAAAGTTAAGGGGTTAAATGTGAAATTGAAACATGATGGTATTAAAGTGAAAAAATACGGTAAATTGGAAAGGTTATCATTTCATGTGAGAAAACTTGTTCAAATTGATTTTTAAAAGTTTAATAGTCAAGATTAAGATGTTTAGGCATGAATGTATTGGTTAAAAGTGAAATTTTATAGAAAACCGAGTCCGAAATCAGATTTGTTCCGATTCCGTCGGGTTTCGTAATTTCATTTTTTTGAGAAATAGAAAGGGGAATAGAATGAGACTTACGGGTTTCGATCTATACTAAGGAGTGTAGGGGAACTAAAGGAGTTGCCGAGGCGTTGCTTCGTCGCCGGTTGTTTCTAAAAACGCACCGGAATTCCCGCCGGAATTTCGTCGGAGCTTCGCCGCGAACTTGTTTTCAAAGTACACACTTCTTGGAAAATTTTTGAGAGAGTGAGCCTAGGGTTTTGGGATGAGAGGGTAGAGGGTAGGGGTGTATTTATAGGGTAGGCTAGGGTAGGATAGGTGAAAGGTTTTTATTTAAATTTTTTTTAAAAATAATAGAAAAATCATTAAAATTTATAGTAAATGGGGTGTATTTAAGATTCGGGTACCGATCCAAATAAATGGTGTATGCAGGGGGTTAGGGAATACAAAAAGTCATAAATTTTGTGTTGGGGACTCGGCTGTCCGGCCGAGTCCGGCCGGCGGCGCCGGCCCGAGTCGGCCGGTCCGCCAGCCGACTCGGCCGATCTCGGCCGAGTCAAGGGGTCTATGGGTGGGGGGTTCTCAGGTGAAGGCTCTGGTATTTTTACTTTTTAGGATTCAGTTCAACTTTTGGGAGTTATGGCCTGTGGACTGTTGGGCTTCCAAGAAATTTAAAACAAAAATAATATAAAAATAATGTGGGGCAGGGGATTTGAACTCTGGTGCCTTGGTTCAGCAGTGCAAGGTCTTACCAATGAGCTATAAGCTCCTTCTTATAATTATTGTAGGAAAATAAATACTTAAAGTGGTAACAGCAACATTAAATACCCCAAGTATACATCAAATTTAAATGAATTTTATGTATACAAAAATTGGAGTTGTTACAATCTACCCTCCCTACAAAAATTTCGTTCTCGAAATTTACAACTTTTATTTGAGGACTAGTTTACAAAGAGGTGAGGATATCTTGCACGCATTTCCTCTTCCCTTTCCCAAGTGGATTTTCCTGGAGTGTCTTTCCTCCACATTACCCGGACCAAGTTAACTTCCTTGTTCCGAAATGTCTTCACTTTCCTGTCCAGGATCTCCACAGGCTGTTGCTCACAAGACAAGTCGGGCTGTATAGTGAGCTCGGAATGATCAAGAACATGGCTGGGGTCACTCACATACTTTCTGAGTTGTAATATGCGGAACACGTTATGCACTCCTTCCAATGAGGGTGGAAGCGCTAAGCGATATGCCACTTCACCGACTCGTTCGAGTATGTCGAACGGTCTAATGTATCTCGGACTCAATTTACCCCATCTTCCAAATCGGATCACTCCGCGGTTCGGAGATATCTTCAAGAATACATGGTCTCATGGCTGGAACTCCAAGTGTCGTCTCTTTGCATCAGCCCAGTGTTTCTGTCGATCTTGGTCTATGCGCATCCTTTCCCTGATAGTACGAACCACATCAACGGTTGCTACTATCATCTCTGGTCCAAAAAGTTCCCTATCTCCGATGTCGTCCCAACTTAATGGTGATCGACACTTCCTTCCATACAATGCTGCAAAGGTGCCATTCCTATGCTTGCTTGGTAGCTATTATTGTACGCGAACTCCACAAGATGCAGGTGATCTTCCCACGATCCTTTGAAGTCTAGTATACATGCTCTGAGCATATCCTCCAAGATCTGAATAGTTCGTTCCGACTAACCATCTGTTTGTGGATGATAAGCCGTGCTGAAATTCAGACTTGTTCCCAAGCTAGCTTGCAGACTCTGCCAAAATTGCGATCGAAACCTGGTGTCACGATCGGAGACAATGCAGACCGGTACTCCATGAAGTCTCACAATTTCCTGTATGAGTTCATGGGTATCATAGATAGTACATTATGAAGAGTTTAAATCTTAAATAGATTATTACCTCCATGTACTTCTTTGCTAGTGTCTCAGTTGATTGGCCAACCCGAAATGGGATGAAGTGAGCCGACTTTATGAGTCGATCCACAATGACCCATATGGCATCGTTACCTTTTGTGCTGCGAGGAAGAGCAGTCACAAAATCCATCGTGATGTGCTGCCACTTCCACTCTGGGATTGGTAACGGTTGAAGTAGTCCAGCTGTCCTGTGATGTTCATCCTTTACTTGCTGACACACCAAACATTTTGCGACGCTTCTGGCTACTTCACGCTTCATTCCATGCCACCAATAATTCTGACGTAGATCTTTGTACATTTTGGTACCTCCAGGATGTACTGAGTAGGGAGAGCTATGAGCTTGTTTCATTAACTCTTCCTGAACAGGACCTTTTGGTACACACAATCTGCTGCCGTATCTCAAAGATCCGTCTTCATGGATGATGAAGTCTGTTCTGAGTCCATTCTCCACTTGTTCTCTGATCCTTTGCAACTTAGCATCACTTGCTTGAGCCGCTTTGATCTGATTGACAATGGTTGATTGAACTTGTAGATTCATCAAACTTGAAGCATTACCTGGCATGACTACTTCAATCTCCATCTGATGCAAGTCTTGCTGAAGCTTCTACTGAGCGGTGAGATTCATCGATAATGGTTGGCGACTAAGAGCATCAGGTACTACATTCACCTTCCCTGGGTGATATTGCAAGTTGATGTCAAAGTCCGCCATGAGTTCTAACCATCTTCTCTGCTGCATATTCAACTCCTTCTGAGTAAACACGTACTTCAGACTTTTATGATCTGTATAGATGTTCACTCGTTCACCAAGTAAATAGTGGCGCAAAATCTTGAGAGCAAAGATGACGGCTGCCAACTCCAGATCATGCGTCGGATAATTGCGCTCATGAGTCTTCAGTTGTCTTGAAGCATAAGCCACAACCTTACCGTGCTGATGTAGAACACATCCTAATCCCTTACCGGATGCATCACAATGCACTTCGAATCCTCCAGATTGATCCGGTATTACGAGAATAGGTGCAGATGTCAATCTTGACTTGAGTTCTATGAAAGCTTGTTCGCATGCTTCTGACCACACAAATTCTTCATCTTTTCGTGTGAGCTTGGTCAGGGGTGTTGCTATCTTTGAGAATCCTTCAATGAACCTTCTGTAATATCCAGCTAAACCCAAGAAACTCCGAATGTCCTTCACTGACTTTGGTGTAGGCCATTCGCTAACTGCTGAAACTTTGGCTGGATCCACAGAAATTCCTTCTCCTGATACGATATGTCCAAGAAAACCAACTTGATTTAGCCAAAACTCGCACTTGCTGTACTTGGCATAAAGCTTATGTTGTCGAAGAGTTTCCAGGACAATTCGTAGATGTTCTGCATGCTCTTTCCGACTCTTAGAATATACCAGGATGTCGTCGATGAAGATGACAACAAATCTGTCTAAGTACTCCCAGAAAACTTGATTCATTAGGTTCATGAATATTGCTGGTGCATTGGTCACTCCAAATGGCATCACTAAAAATTCGTAATGTCTATAGCGAGTTCTGAAAGCTGTTTTATGAATATCAGCTTCCTTGACCTTCACTTGATGATAACCTGAACGAAGATCCAGTTTAGAGAAAACACAAGATCCACTTAGCTGATCGAATAAGTCATCGATGCGCGGGAGTGTATACTTGTTCTTTATAGTGACTTCGTTCAAGACTCTATAATCGATGCACATTCTGTATGAACCTTCCTTCTTCTTCACCAGTAGTACAGGTGCTTCCCAACTTGAAGTGCTGGGACGAATCCATCCTTTCGCCAATAATTCGTTCAACTGTGTTCAGACTTCCTTCAATCCTTCTGGACTTTGTCTATAAGATGCTTTGATCACCGGTTCCGCTCCTAGTACTAAATCAATACTGAATTCAAGAGCTCGATCGGGAGGCAAACCTGATATATTGTCAGGAAATACATCGTCGAACTCTCGAACTACCTCTGGTCTTAATTCTTCTTCCGCTTGAGCTGCTGCAACTACTGCTTCTCTTGGCTTTGCTTTGTAGGTACTTGGCTCCAGGGTACGGTCTTCGCTTTTGAAATAGAAGACCGAATGGTCTGGAATCTCGAATACTTCCCTCTTTTGACGACAGTCAATGGCAGCATAAAAAATTCCAAGCCAATTCATTCCTAGAACCACATCGAAGTTCGGTATATCCAGTACTTTGAAGTCAGCATAAAACTCTCTGCTACAGACGACGACTGGACACAAGCTGTATCCCATAGTTGCCTTTAGAACGCCATTTCCGGAACTGACATTCCAGCTGGATACAAGCAGTGAGACTGGGATCGCATGGGTTCGGACGAACCGTTGTGACATAAAGCAGTGCGATGCTCCAGTATCAAACAGTGCAAGTGCAGGTAGTGAGGCTACTAGGATTGTACCTAAGGGAAAGTGTGTAGATAGCCAAGACTAAAAGATAAGTTTGAGAAGGAAAGTTTACCAGTAATGACTTGGCTAGTGGCCTCAGCTTCTTCCACAGACATCATGAAAGCCTGGCGCTTTGGCACATTCCTCCTGGCCTGAGGAGCATTCCTCGGAACGTTCCTTTGAGCTTGATGGAACTGATGAGGAGGTGGTGCAGCTTGTGGTCCTCTGGGTGGTGCAGGTAGTGCAAGTCTTGGAGAAGGGGCTTGGATGGCTGGACGCTGTGGATAATTGTTTGTTGGCCTGGGTGCAGCAACTGGGTTTTGTTTATGAGGACAAGCCCCAATACTATGAGCAGCTGAGCCGCAGATCAAGCAAAGGTTGTTCGCACACCGGCAATCTCTTGCCAGATGCCTATTTCTCTTGCAGTAGTTACAAAAGGCTGGGCTGGGCCTGTTGATTGGTGCTCCAGGACGTCTTGGCACAAAAGGTGGTCTGGACGAGGCTCCACCTGCCATCTGGTTGGCAGGGCGCTTGACTCCTGCAGACTGAGGTCTGCCCCTTGCTTTTATCACTGCCTCATAACTGCGGGCAGCTTCCAGAGCATCCTCATGAGTCAAAAATTTTCCTGTGGCTAGAGCAGCCTGAATCTCCGTGTCCAGTCCTTGTTGAAAGCGATGGGCTCTGATCTCGTCCGTCGGTATCAAGTGTGCCGCGAATCTGTTTAAGGATAGTGTTAGCAGTGTAGTATGTGATATTTAAAAATTGAACTATTGCGACATATCTTACCGGCTTAACATGGTGAATTCAGCGTCGTATTCATCCACTGATTTGTCCCACATCGATCCTTGCTGTAGATGAATGAACTGCTGCTCCATGGCAAACCTGGCAGTTACAGGAAAGTATTTCTCATCGAACTTCTCGCGAAAAGTCTTCCATTCAATAGGCTGTGCGAGACGGCTTTCTTCCGCCTTCCACCAGTTGCGAGCATTGTCCGTGAGCTGTAGTTTCGCCATACGGACCCAAGCGATGTCTAGCACTTGTGCTGCGGCCAGATCATCCTTGATACTTTGAGCCCATTCCTCAGCTTCCAGTGGGCTCCCCTTTCCTGAGAACTGCTTCAGATGTAAAGCCCTGAATTGCTTTACCCCCGGAGCGTCAGTCTCGGGACGGTTCAAGAGTTGTTGCTGTCCCTCGAGAAGGCTGCGGATCGCCTCAAGTAGCACTGTTTGCTCGGTGGGTGGCACAGGAACAGCAGGTGTGAGGGGTAGTGCTGGAGGTGTGTTGTTGACGTTGGTGCTGGTGTTGTTCGGGGAATCCATAACCCTGAAGAAAAATTTGGGTTAGGACAGATTCAAGTACATGAAATGATAAGATTCAAGGAATATGAAATTGTAAGTTTCAAGGAACATGAATTGTAAAGAATGTTTTAGTTGCTAGTTCTTGTGTTATATTGCTTAGGTTGTTCACACAGAACAGAACTGCATGATAGGGTTTCATACAGCTCTGACCTGCATGGGCCACCAACAAAACCTGTCACGCCCCGCTTCCCAGTGTACGGCGAAGGGGACGCGACGAGGTCTGCTACGTATATACTCAGAAGTACATACGCTAAGTGTATCTAAGCAATATAAAATAAATACACAAGAGACAAGAAATAAAAAGAACATCAACTTTTATTTATTAACATTCTTTGTACAATGCATGAAAGGAAATACAACTGAAATAAAAAGATGCCTAAACAGTGGCATAACAGGAAATGAAAAGTACAGAAAGGAAAAGTGTACAATGAAACTAAAGTGCAGGATCTTCAGCAAACTGCTCCAAGTCCTCTTGAGATGGCTCGATCTCCGCCGGGTCCAAATCACCTGACGACATTCAAAAAAGAAAGAAACAGAATGTCGTCAGCGAACATGTCGCTCGGTAAGTCCCAAAGGTAAGAGGAAAGTAGAAAAAGACAGAATAAGAAGATATATTTTAAAGTTGTATTATCCTGTAGTAATGTCGTATTGACGCTGTTGTTTGTAGCTGGGTACAGAAAGATGCTAGTGTATACGAGGGGAGTCTCTATATGCCAGAGACTAGGGGCACGTATAGTACAAGGAACCATTTATGCCACGGTACAACATCAACTGGATTCATGTTAGGTGTGTTAAATCTGACCACCTCGTGCCACCTTTAACACCTTCCGTACCAATCTACCCCTTAAACCCCGCGATGTCTTGTTTGTATTGTTATCTTGTAAAATGTATTGATTGTATCAGTGATTGACTGGCTGACCGAAACCATGATATCAGGGAATGGTTATAACCGTAGAGTCATGTAAATGGAATACTGAGAATCATGTAAAAGGAATATATATCCATAGTTCGGTTCAGTCAAGTTGTATAAGTTGATAATTGTATTCATGGATTCATGTGTTCATTTTGAATTGGAATATTGTAGATCATAGATTGACTTGAATCATATTCAAGTCAGATTAATCAGACTCAAACTCGAGTCAGACAATCAGAAATGTGAATCGAGATCTCATAATTGCTAGGATCTTTAGGGTAATTTATAAAACTTGAGGGGGTTTTATGTAAAAATACTTTTATATACTTTTCAAATACACCTCAAGTATTTATTGTTCGTCTTTAGAGTTGTAATGAGGGTGGATTTTATGTTGTGACATTTCTAGTGAGAATATCCTAGTTTTAGGTATTTATCTGTAATATTGATTATTTGAAGTTCATGGTATTTTAGTGTAACATATATTCTTGTGATTTTTAGGAAAAGGTGGAAAATTTATATTATAATAAAATAGATATCTAAATGATAAATATACCTATGTTTATACAAAAATAATTTTAATAAATATTTTATATTCCAAAATTCTCATTTTCTTAAGATGTCGTATTTTAAATCTTTCGAGACCGAATGCTCCTTGTGGAGGTCTAAATCTCGCACTACTAGCCCGAGGGTGCACGATAAACCGTACTATCCCTAACGGGTTCCCCAAAGGTGGGTTGTAGCGGCGCTTTACAAAGATTGTAAAATACCAATCCTTTAGAAAATGGTTTTTATAAAGTAAAAGGTATTTATTTGCAAAGTGTAATTTTTCGTATTTTAGATTTTAGGGTTTTCTAAGCCAACTAGCCTATTTCTAAATGGTCTAAACGACAAGTCGTTAGAAGCCTCAAATTGCCTCTTCACCGTCAATTGTGGCCAGGTAAGTTCAAGTGAGGAAGGAGGGATCCGCTCACGAATCGTGAGACGGGCCTTTTAAAGTTACCTTTGCTCACTTGCCTAGCCTAGACACCATAAAATCAGGTTTAGATAAACGATCGATGTCCACAACTTATCGTATTTTCCTAATAAGAGATATTTATTTAAAAGTGTAACAAATCTAAACCTTTTAAGAATGGTTTTATTAAGAATATCGTATTTTAATGAAAGTTTCGTTTTATCGTATTCTAAGTTTTGATGATGCCGCTTAGGGTTGTATTTGCGTGTGTGTGGAGGTATGTCATTACCTCGTGCTATACTTTAAATGTATAGCAAAGTTAAGGGGTTAAATGTGAAATTGAAACATGATGGTATTAAAGTGAAAAAATACGGTAAATTGGAAAGGTTATCATTTCATGTGAGAAAACTTGTTCAAATTGATTTTTAAAAGTTTAATAGTCAAGATTAAGATGTTTAGGCATGAATGTATTGGTTAGAAGTGAAATTTTCTAGAAAACCGAGTCGGAAATCAGATTTGTTCCGATTCCGTTGGGTTTCGTAATTTCGTAGTTTTGAGAAATAGAAAGGGGAATAGAATGGGACTTAAGGGTTTCGATCTATACTAAGGAGTGTAGGGGAACTAAAGGAGTTGCCGAGGCGTTACTTCGTCACCGGTTGTTTCTAAAAACGTCGCCGGAATTCCCGCCGGAATTTCGTCGGAGCTTCGCCACGAACTTGTTTTCAAAATACACACTTCTTAGAAAATTTTTGAGAGAGTGAGCCTAGGGTTTTGGGATGAGAGGGTAGAGGGTAGGGGTGTATTTATAGGGTAAGCTAGGGTAGGGTAGGTGAAAGGTTTTTATTTAAAAAAAATTGTAAAAATAATAGAAAAATCATTAAAAATTGTAGTAAATGGGGTGTATTTAAGATTCGGGTACCGATCCAATTAAATGGTGTATGCAGGGGGTTAGGGAATACAAAAAGTCTCAAATTTTGTGTTGGGGACTCCTCAGTCCGGCCGAGTCCGGCCGGCAGCGCTGGCCCGAGTCGGTCGGTCCGCCGGCCGACTCGGTCGATCCTGGCTGAGTCATGGGGTCTATGGGTGGGGGGTTCTCAGGTGAAGGTTCTGGTATTTTTACTTTTTAGGGTTCAGTTCAACTTTTGGGAGTTATGGCCTGTGGACTGTTGGGCTTCCAAGAAATTTAAAATAAAAATAATATAAAAATAATGTGGGGCAGGGGATTTGAACTCTGGTGGCTTGGTTCAGCAGTGCAAGGTCTTACCAATGAGCTACAAGCTCTTTCTTGTAATTATTGTGGGAAAATAAATACTTAAAGTGGTAACAGTAACATTAAATACCCCAAGTATACATCAAATTTAAATGAATTTTATGTATAGAAAAATTGGAGTTGTTACATATAGTTTTCCCTCTTTTGAGGGGCAGTAGTTTGGACAGGTGGACCAAGCGGATACTGAGGAAGGCATGGTGCAGGATACTGATTAAATTCAGTTGACGATACAGTCTAAGAAGTTTGCTGGATTTGGAGTTTATTTGTGAACTGGATCCCTTCAGACATCCAGACATATTCTAAGACAGGTATTACTCATTTCGGGAGATGGCTTTCTCCGCGATCTAGAGATTAAGAGAGATATAGAAAGAAACATTGGAGCGGATCCACTCACTGAGGCTATTTCTCGAACGCAATAGTTTCTCAAACGAGCTTTGTGAAACTGATTAGTAGAGAAGTTGGGTGTTCGGTATCACACGGACTGTGAGTACGTGACATCATAATAATTAGTTTTAAGTGCAAGTGGGAGATTGTTGGCTATAGTGCCATAAAGTCAATTATTGGATCGCAGGCACGCGATTGCGATGATTGAAGGAGGACCTATACCGGTGGAACAGTCTTACTCGAGATGATAGTATGCTATCTGGTTTGTCTTTATCATCATGTATATACTTTAGGTGATATTACAGATCATTATTACATGTTGATAGAGCCCATAGGATTTTTGCTTGACTACCAGCAGTATGATGGCGATCATATACATGAGAGCTGGGCGGTCTATAAGCACATCCTTAAAATGTCCCTAGTCGTGGAAGTTTCGAGACTGGGCATCGATACTCCAGAGTAGATTAGTGTGTACTGATTGAGACCCCGACGAGGGGCGGTGGCTGGTCTCACAAGCCATTGGTGTCAGTTGGTTCACCTAAGATGTATACAGGTGCTCATTGGGTTATGAGTACACCGGACGGACTCGCCGGGAACATGCTAGTTGGTATTATACCTATTGTGAGATAGCAGTTCCCTGGTGACATGTGTACAGGTTAGTCTATCGACCTGAGATCGTCATTTGTCTCGTGTGAGTTCCCACCGTGCTTCGATTACTACCCTACCACGGCTTAAAGGAGTCGTGCAAACAGGTTTTAGTTGGGTACAGTCTCGAGCCACATGGAGGCAGTGAGCGGATCGTCAGGGGATTCGTCTCTCCTGCTATTGGGGGTTGATGTCGCGTTGTGCACGGGTGGCCATCACCAGAAATCCTTGGCCAAGATTGTTATGAATTACTGATTCGGATCAATAGTTTCTCAGTGGGTGATGGGTTTCATACCGACACTGAATGTCAAGTTATTAGGGGTCTGAGTTTATCCACCCCCCTAGACTCGATATGCGATACTTATAAACGAACGGACCGGACTGTACGGATATTGTCACTGTCAGGCTCAGTAGGGGTTTTAGGATGAGTTTGCTCGTCGGCCTCCCTTTCGCTCAATACCTGGGTAGCCGTTACGTACAGCTGGTGCCGTTGACGTGCTTGTGGTTAAATCCACTACTAGTGTATTGACGAGCTTTAGAGTCCCATACAGAGGGTTTTCCTGCTTCGGGCAAAACGATGTAGAGGCCGTATGGTTTTATGGCAGGGTTCGATCACATACGTATACTTGTGCACGCATGATGTTCGGACGGATAATACTAGTGAGCTTTGGTTTAAGCCGGATCTTAGTATTATATCGTTGGATTATTTTCGTCTCTATGCATTCGTATTTTTCGGAGTACGGATGAGGGTATGTATATACGGTTGAGGGGTATTCTTTTAATTTATTACAAGATTACTTTTAGAAGATTACACCTCATCATTGTTTAGACCTTTTTGGATTAAAAGATTATTAAGGTATAGGATAATGTGTTTATTGCATTTTTGTGGCATGGCTTGGTAATGACCCATGGTTACTTTACTAAGCATGCTTAAGGTTTTGTTTATTGTGAGATTATTATTGACTTGAGATGTTATGGTTGACTCTAGATATTTTGGTAGCATAGGATCACAACAAACAAAAGACTAAGCCATTATTCATTTCTTTTTCTCTTTCTTGAGTTGCTCTAAACTCTCATCCTCATGGCATCTTTTTCTTCCTCTAGCTTCACCCAAACCCTCTCATGAGTTGAGAATTCTTGGGTGTCTTGAGACAAATTAATCCTTCATCACTCTCTACTTCATCTACGGTATCTAGTGTAGCGATCTGGGTACCCTAATTGCGTTGGATATGAGGTTGGAGCTCGTTGCATAGACTCTCGGGTGGATCATCTTCGATGGAGGGAGACAGAAGATCAAGCTTGATCAAGAAAGCTGTTCTCCGCCGAAAACCGGGAAGACAAACGTCTTGCCTGAATTTAGGGGCAGATGCTATTTAGCTTTATCCGTCCACCACTCCGAAGATGCCAAGTTGATTTATGGTATCGTGTATTGGAGGTTTAGACAGATGCGGCCGTTGTAGCTGTAACAACCTAGTTCATTTACACCAATTTCAGTTCCGTAGTTATTATATCTGCAGTATTTTATTGATTTATCGTGTTTGGGTGTGGATGTTATTTTACATTTTACATTGCATTTGACCCGACCCGCTTGCTTGATCTTGTTGATTCATATTTATAGAATACCTTGACTTGTTACATAGATACGTGCATCTCATGTATACTGCATACTGGTATTTTATCTAGTATCGCATCTTTTATCATATAACATTTTAGGTCTTGTAAAATAATTTAAAATTGCATTTCATAGCCTGCATGATACCCCTAACCCCGTGGTAGCGTCCCCGCGTTTTGTTCTCGTCCCGTTTAGTGAAACGGACGTGTTTGGATGGCTACGCGCACGTACGTGCATCCGTTCTTGGGGGTATGCATTTTCTTTAACTGGGCATTCATTTTGAAATTTGGAAGTCACATATATTTTTAATATTTTAAATCTGAATTTTTAGACCTGACCCGGGCATATTTCGGAGTAAGTTTGTATTTGCCAAAATCTCAAAACGGACTAATATTATAATACTATAATACTATAATCTTTAGTTTCCTTCTAAAGTTTCTTTAACTTAAAAAAAAAATATTTTTAATCGTAAATCTAATCTCACAGTTTTCTCCCTCTCCCTCTCTTTCTTTATGTAAAGATTTTTAACTCTTTCCTTATATAAAGATTTTTATATTAAGATCCCATCAATTCTCAACAGCCACTCTCTCTCTCTCGTGATTCTCTCTCTCGTGACTCTTTCTCCTATGCATATTATTTTTTCTTTAACCCTATTCTTTTATCCTCACGTTTCTCTCCCTCACGTTCACAACTCCCCCAATTACACCAAAACCCTAGTTCTCTATATCTTTTGCGTTCTCGATGGCGGTGGAGATGTTGACGGCGACGAAAATTGCGAATGTCGTCAAAGTTTCCTCTCACGGACGAGCTCCGATTGAGGCGTGATGATCTCGTGGAGCGGTTGTACACGGCGGCCGCGCAGGATCCGAATCAGATCGAGCGAAACGAAGCGGAGAAGATGAGATTGGGGGTGACAGAGGAGGAGAAAGGGAGCAGCTCGCTGATCGAGAAAGTGTTCGGATCGTCGCCGTTGATGCCGCAGTCAAATCATCGAGACGAGGTTGATATAGTTGGGGAGGAGGACAAAGACGTAGACGAAAACGTTGTGATTGATTAAGACCAGAGGAAGATTCTAGAGATCAAGGAGGCGCTTGACGATCATTATCTATCTGATGATTCTGTTGCTGGCCTTCTTCAAGGTCTCACAGACATGGATATTACATTCAAAGCTTTGAAGGAAACTGATATTAGAAGACATATGAATGGCCTTAGAAAGCATCCATAAGCTGAAGTACAAAGATTGGTGAAGCAACTTGTCAAGAAGTGGAAAGAGATCGTTGATGAATGGGTGAAAGTAGAGAATTTGTCACCTGCAATTATCGCCGTTAGAGACAATGATCAAGAACCGTGGGAATTATGTGCATTTCCAAGTTGTTGATTGTGGTATTTTGCAAGAGATGATTAAAATTGTCCAGAAAAGGTTCACCGGAGCCGTGACGACGCCGACGATCCAGACGACCCAGCGAACGTGTCTTGCTTACGTGATCACCCCTGTGCGTTGTTTGGAACCGTTCCGTGTTCCGTACACGCGTCGCGACTTTTCACCGACGTGAGACGTGCCGTACACATCCTTTTCTTGATCCCCCGAGGCAAGTGAAACTTGCTACATGCTATTCATAATATTTTATACTTATTATATTACATGTTAAACCCATAGATTTAATCCAACGTCTCATGTTACATTTTAACATTCGATGTCCATTTATCATTTTAGATTCATAACCTGGAACCTATCATGTTGCATTTTGATTTACTATACCTAGTACCCACATCCGTATTTAAATCACATAATAATTATTTACATAGTCCATAGTACCTTTTTATAGTTTCTACCCTATTGGACACCCGTTTGCATCTTTAACCTGTTTTAAATACATTAGCATCCCTAGATCTTTTAACCCATAATAATGAGATTTTAACAATCCATATTTGTTAAAGTGTATTTTACTAATGTTGGAACCATAATCCTAACTCTAATCATAACTGTGCATCTGTATGCCTTAATCTGTACCTGATTGCATATCACATTACAATGTTCCATTTTTTTTATTGTTCCATTAGTACTTCATGCTTGTTTTGTATACCCATACTTATACTAGTTTGATTATGAGCACCCACATGGCATTTGGAGCACCCTGACATGACTTGTCACACCCATTACTTGACACGACATGGTACTGTGCAACTCTTGACATGACATGATATCTATATACTACCTGATTTGACCTGATGTACCATGGCATTACCTGTTACCTGATCTTGTGACTAATGCCAACAAACCTGACCTGTTGTCCTTACGGACATTTTTCTGTTGTCTATCCAGACAAACCTGTACCTACCTGATCCTGTGTTGGCATTAGCTCTAGATTATTTAATACCTGACTTGAACACATATAACTTGGGGGTATGGAGAAATCAATGATGAACCTGACTTGTAACTCGACAGTTCGCTACCTTTACTGATCAGTTTTAGAGGCTAGGCCAGCCTTGGGATGCTGCTGCTGACATCATCCATCGTACCCACTACCCTTTTAGAGGCCAGGCCAGCCTTGGGATGATGCTGTTGACATCATTCATCGTTACCCTTTTTCCTTTTAGTGCCTAGCGGCATGTCTCGGTTTCAGCTCGAGAATCTTCACCGTGATCCCGGGCACGCACGGGATACTATTGAGTTACATCGATGATTCATCAAATTGATTTCAAAGACTTGAGAGTAGTTAACCCAATAGACCGGTTTAGATTACTCACTACACACTACCTTTCACTGTCTTGATTTATATTGCTGTTACACCTGCTTTACCATTTATGATCATACTTGCATGTCTTGCTACCCTGTTTATATATTATTGCTTGATGTTATGACGCGCTGACGTCTGGGTTTTGCATGGCCCAGATCCTCTACCTTTGTTGCCGACTGATCAGGAGTATTGCCGCTGTTAGACCGAGCGGTGAGGATCCTGTTGGTATGCAGTTTTACTTTCCAGGTGTTTTATTTATTGGATCTTTTGCTTCCGCATATTATCATTTCTTGACTCATTTATTCTGGCTCATGGACATGTACTAGATAGTTTAGTTTACTTTCTTGTTCTTGATATCTCTACAGCCGTAAAGTGACCGTGGAAGGATATTTCCTATCCACAGGTAGCATGGTTGGCTATGTCACGTGCCTATCTTAGCGTACTCTAGGAAGTGGGACGTGACATGGTTTGTTTTGTATCAGAGCCATAGGATATATGTTAATCGAGTTTGATTCTTTTGTAGTTGGGTATTGGACCCAATACACGAATCAGAATACTCGTGATTAAGAACATGTCCTGCCATATTGCTATCATGATTCTTAAATCATATCTTTCTTTTATCCTTCGCTTTGACGATATGCAAACCACTTTGCATCTCAACTTGAAACCTTTTTGGTTCTCTACTGTTCCTCCCTGTTTCTTGATTCTGATACTAGGATTTGGGCGACTTGAGTGGAGTTATGTAATTGTACCCATGAACTGCAGCATGGTTACAATGCGGTATTCTATTTAAGTAACTTGGAGTTCTGGTCTTGATTCACTTCCTTATTTCATGGTCGTTATATTACCTTGCTTCTCTCGGTTTCATTGCTTACCAGTTCTTGTTTTATCACCAGCTTGAATCATGTTTACTATGCTTAATCCTCTTCAGTATCTTGACTTCGGATGAAGTTATCTCGATATCCTATGTATTCATATCTTTCCCGCATTAGAATTATTCAATTCTGGTGCTTTCCTTGTTTGTTGTTGTCTTGGGAATGGATTTTCGCGGCACTTTCCACGCTCATATTGATTGTAAGGAAAGGAAAGTGATTCTCCAGATTCCCGGACATCCGGAGTTTGTTTTGCTGGAGGAAGCAGTTCTGTCGGGCCAGTCGAGTTTAGGGCCAGGCCGACAAATAATGTTCTTTCGTCGATGGAAGTTGATAAGGAAGAAGCGCCGGCTATATTTCGAGAGTTCATAGACGTGTTCGAGAACAACTCGGGTTTATTGCAAAATGAGATGTAGAGTTCGTGATTAATCTTGTTCCTGGTGCAGCGCCAATCTCAAAGACGTATTATCTAATGGCACCAGTGGAGTTGGAAGAAGTCAAGAGGCAGGTTACTGAATTACTTGAGAAGGGTTGGATTCGCAGCAGTTACTCGCCTTGGGGAGCTCCAGTTCTTCTAGTCAAGAAGAAAGATGGCACAAGGTGGATGTGCATCGATTATCGAGAATTAAACCGGGTGACTATTAAGAACAAGTACCCGATCCCTCGCGTTGGCGAATTATTTGAGCAGCTTAGTGGCGCGAGGGTATTCTCGAAGCTGGATTTGCGATCTGGATATCATCAGGTCCGAGTTAAAACAGAAGATATTTGCAAGACTGCGTTCCGAACTCGGTATGGACATTATGAGTATTTAGTGATGCCCTTCGGAGTAACGAATGCACCGGTGATATTTATGGACTTGATGAACCGAATCTTTCCACCATTCTTGGACCAGTTTATAGTGGTGTTCATTGATGATATTCTGGTCTACTCGAAGAGTATTGAAGAGCATACAGAACACTTGAAGATCGCACTGCAGACATTGAGGCAAGAAAGATTGTACGCAATGATGAGCAAGTGCGAGTTTTGGCTTGAAGAAGTGAAGTTTTTGGGGCATGTCGTGTCTGGAGATGGGATCGCCGTTGATCCCGAAAAGATTGCAGCAGTTCGAGATTGGCCGATTCTGAAGAACATTGCAGAAATAAGAATCTTTCTTGGATTTGCCGGGTATTACAAGAAGGTTCGTGGAGAATTTCGCGCGTATAGCGGAGCCTTTGACCAAGCTTACGCGTAAAGAAGTACCATTTGTGTGGATGGATAAGTGTGCGTCAGCTTGTGAGGCGTTGAAGCAGAGGTTGATAACCGCACCTGTTTTAACCGTACCAGACAGTTCCGGAGGATTGGTGATTCACAGCGACGCATCTGGGAAAGGATTGTGATGTGTTTTGATGCAGCATGGGAAGGTTATAGCCTATGCATCAAGACAGTTGAAGACCCATGAGAAGAATTACCCTACTCATGACTTGGAGCTAGCAGCTGTGATTTTTGCTTTGAAGATTTGGAGACACTACTTATTGGGCGAAAATGGTTGAGGTTTTTTTTTACCGATCACAAAAGCCTAAAGTATGTGTTCACGCAGAAGGAGCTGATTATGAGACAGCGTAGATGGTTGGAGCTGATGGCTGACTACGATCTTGATCTTAAATACCATCCGGGGAAAGTTAATGTTGTGCTGGATGCGCTTAGTCGGTTGCCAGCAATTCAGATGTTGACTGCATAGAAGGGACTTATTGAAGACTTTTGAAGATTCGATTTGGAGGTTGTGCTACCGCATTTTTCGGGACAGTTGATGCGACTGCAATTACAATTGTCGTTGATCGAAAGTATTAAAGCAGCGTAGTTATAGGACCCTAGATTGCAAAAGTTTTGAGAACAGGTTGGAGCTGGATTTCGGACGGACTTGTTAATTCATGAAGATGGTTAGATGCAATATGGTAGTTGTTTGTGTGTGCCAAAAGGATATATTCGCGAAGAAGTTATGAAGGAGACGCACAGTTTAGCATATTCCGTACATCTAGGAGGCACGAAGATGTACCGAGATATACGACAGCAATTCTGGTGGGAAGGCATGAAACGGGAGATTGCCCGTTTTGTAGCAAAGTGTTTGGTGTGTCAGCAAGTTAAGGATGAACATCAAAGGGTTGCTGGTTTATTGCAACCACTTCCGATTCCTTAGTGGAAGTGGGAAATATAGCCATGGATTTCATGACAGCTTTACCACGGAGTCCAAAAGGCAACAATGCAGTTTGGGTGATTGTTGATCGATTAACCAAGGCAGCTCATTTCATCCTTTTCCGGATTGGTCAATCAACGGAAACTTTGGCGGAACGGTACATGCAAGAGATTGTAAGATTGCATGGAGTACCGGTGAGCATCGTGTCCGACCGTGACACTCGTTTCTTATCACACTTCTGGAGGAGCTTACAGGAAAGTTTGGGGACTCGATTGAAGTTTAGCACAGCTTATCATCCTCAGACAGATGGCCAATCGGAGAGGACGATCCAAACTCTTGAAGACATGTTAAGAGCTTGCATGTTAGACTTCAAGGGTTCATGGGAGGATCGATCATCTGCACTTGGTGGAGTTTTCGTATAACAACAGTTTCCAGACGACTATTCAGATGGCTCCATTCGAAACTTTATATGGTCGCAAGTGTCGTTCGCCTGTCTGTTGGGACGATATTGGAGAACGAAGATTGTTGGGACCGGATTTGATCGTGCAAACAGTTGAGAAGGTTAACACTATCCGGAATCATATGAAAGCAGCACAAGACCGACAAAAGAGTTGGGCAGATATATCGAGAAGACCTCTAGAGTTCATTGTTGGTAATTTGGTATTCTTGAAGATATCACCGACTAGAGGGGTGATTCGTTTTGGAAGTCGAGGCAAGCTCAGTTCTCGATTCGTTGGGCCTTTTCAGATTTTGGTGTGTATTGGAGTAGTGGCGTATCGATTGGCGTTACCGAAATCCTTATCGAATGTTCATGACGCGTTTCACGTATCTCAACTCCGTAAGTATGTTCGAGATGAAAACACATGTGTTGGATCATTCGGAGCTGACTGTACGAGAAGATTTGACTTTTGAGAAGCGACCGATGTCAATTGTGGATCGAAGAGATAAGGTTCTTAAGAACAAGATTATCCCTCTTGTACTTGTTTCTTGGGGAAATCGCTCATCTGGAGAATCAGCTGGGGAACGAGAAGATGAAATCCGGCAGAAGTTTCCACGTTTATTATTGTAGTTGCTGTTTGTTTATTCTTTCTTGTTCTTGGAATTTCGAGGACGAAATTCTTTTGTAGTTGGGTATAATGTAACAACCTAGTTCATTTATACCAATTCAAGTTCCGTAGTTATTATATCTGTAGTATTTTATTGATTTATCGTGTTTGGGTGCGGATGGTATTTTACATTTTACATTGCATTCGACCCGACCCGCTTGCTTGAGCTTGTTGATTCATATTTATAGATTACATTGACTTGTTACATAGATACGTGCATATCATGTATACTGCATACTGGTATTTTATCTAGTATCGCCATCTTTTATCATATAACATTTTAGGTCTTGTAAAATAATTTAAAATTGCATTTCATAGCCTGCATGATACCCTTAACCGCGTGGTAGCGTCCGCGCGTCTTGTTCTCATCCCGTTCAGTGAAACGGATGTGTTTGGATGGCTACGCGCACGTACGTGCATCCGTTCTTGGGGGTATGCATTTTCTTTAACTGGGCATTCATTTTGAAATTTGGAAGTCGTATATATTTTAAATATTTTAAATCTGAATTTTTAGATTCGACCCGGGTATGTTTTTGTTAGTTATATGTATGCCCTAGAGGCCATTACTATACATAGGATGTGTATTGTAGTGGATGCTGGGACATATATAGGGAGGACTTTCTTGCTCGACATGATAGTATGCTATCTGGTTACCCTTTATCTTAACGTGTATACTGATTGTCTCTCTGTTACATGTTGGTAAAGCCCTTAGGATGTGTACTTGACTACCTGGACTATGATGCGGATCATACTAGTGGGGACATGGTAGTCCATAAGTACATCCTTCAAAGTCCCTAGTCGTGGGTGTATCGAGATGGGGCATCGATATACCAGAGTAGACTAGCATATACCTTCTCGACCCATACGGATGGGCGATGGATGATCCCATATCCATTGGTGTTTTGACATCAGAGATGATATACGGGTGCTCAGTGGAGACTGGGTACACTGGACGGACTCGCCGAGAACTCCCAGATGGTATTATACCTTACGTCAGATGGCAGTTCTCTGGTGACACTGGTACAGAGTAGTCTGTTGACCCGAGATCGTCATAGAGTCTTGTGTGGTTCCCACTGTGCTTTGATTTCCACCTTACCACGTCCAAGAGGACGTGCAAAACGGTGGTTTTTGGGTATAGTCCCGAATCACATGGAGGCAATGAGCGATAGGAGGGGATTCGTCTCTCCCGGTATAGGGAGTTGATGTTGCGCTGTGTTCGATTGGCTATAACCGGAAATCCCTGGCCAGGGTTACTGAGATTTACTGGTAAGTGTTACCAGTAGTTTCTCGAATTGTTATAGACCTCATATCGACACGACTTATCGAGCTATTGGGGTCTGACGTTTACCACCCCTAGGCGAGATATGCGACATATCAGACGACGAGACCAGACTGTACGGTAAATGTTACTGGTTGGATTCACAGGAGTGTGAGCGGGCTTGCTTGTCGATCTTCTGATCGCTCAATACCCGGATGGCCGTTACGTTTAGCAGACTGCTTGCGGCTTGTGGGTGTTTGATATGATCATCACCTGCTGCCGGCGTATTGACGAGTTTTTAGAGTCCTACACAGAGGTTTCCTGGCTCAAGCGAAACGAAATAGGAGCGCATATGAGATATGTGCGGGACCGAGAATAATACATGTATGTGATACCGTATTCTATTCTCGCGATGAATGTATCGATTGGTTGTATGCGATATAACCTAGTTATCGAATCAAGGATTGATTCGGTAAGCCGATACATAGGATACTAGTCGGTCATATGCGATATGACCGGATCGTTAAATCAAGTGTTGATTTAATGATTTAATGTATTATTATATATTTGATATATTACTTTGCATTAACTAGTATTGGTTCACTTTAAATGGATTTTCTCACTTGAATTGTGCAAGTTGTATATGTGATATACTTTTGTGCACATGATTGTATCATGTTTGATGATACATGCTTATTTGGTTAAGTGTAAAGAATTAAACCATGGTTAAGTTGATGATTTGGGTTTTGCTTATTTTATTTATTTATTATTTTTGGAAATTAAAAGGATAATTAGATATGGTGGCTTTCTTTGTATCTTTCATGAAGCTTCATGAAGTGTTGAAAGTTTGACCACTTTTGTCTCATGCTTAACCCTAACCATTCCACTTAACCATGATTCATTCTCTACACTTAACCATGGTTTGTATATGATAAGTATTCATTTTCCTTAATATTTTATAATAACTTATCATATTGATCTTCTTCTTCTTCTTCATCTTTACAAAGAAGAAAAGCTTGCACCATCAATGGTGAAGTGATGAAATCAAGTGAAAATCCAATTCTAAAGTGAACCCACTTCCTATTTCTTCATCTTCTACTTCTTGCCAAGTAGTATATGGTGTTTTCTTCACAAGTTTCATGACTTGGTGAAGTGGGAGCTTGATCTTGTGATGCCTCGACGTAGATCATCTTCGGCATCGAAGTCGACGACCTAGCCCGCCCATTTCTCCGATGAAGCCGATGCTAGAGCCATGGATTCGATTTGGACAGCGGAGAGGACTTCATCATGGAGCTATGGAGGTGGAGGACCGGATCTACAAAGATTGTATTTCCGTTCACTTAGTTAAATTGTTAACTAGTTGCTTGTTTCGCCTAAAATTCTAGTTAACGATCCGTATTAGGGTTTGTAGGCACTTGTAATTTTTGAAATTGGCATGATTGATGCCTTGTGAGACCTCATTAGTGTGCCTAGGAACCCTACAGTTTTGGAGTAAGTTTGTATTTGCCAAAATCTCAAAATGGGCTAATATTATAATACTATAATATTATAATCTTTATTTTCCTTCTAAAGTTTCTTTAACTAAAAAAAATAAATATTTTTAACGTAAATCTAATCTCACAGTTTTCTCTCTCTCCCTCTCTTTCTTTATATAAAGATTTTTATATTAAGATCCCATCAATTCTCAACAGCCACTCTCTCTCTCTCGTGACTCTTTCTCCTCTGCATATTAATTTTTCTTTAACCCTATTCTTTTATCCTCATGTCTCTCTCCCTCGCGTTCACAACTCCCCCAATTACACCAAAACCCTAGTTCTCTATATCTTTTGCGTTCTCGACGGCGGTGGAGATGTTGACGGCGACGAAAACTGCGAATGCCGTCAACGTTTCCTCTCACGGACGAGCTCCGATTGAGGCGTAATGATCTCGTGGAGCGGTTGTACACGGCGGCGGCGCAGGATCCTAATTAGATCGAGCGAAACGAAGCGGAGAAGATGAGATTGAGGGGACAGAGGAGGAGAAAGGGAGCAGCTCGCTGATCGAGAAAGTGTTCGGATCGTCGCCGTTGATGTCGCAGTCAAATCATCGAGACGAGGTTGATGTAATTGGGGAGGAGGACAAAGACGTAGACGAAAACGTTGTGATTGATTAAGACCAGAAGAAGATTCTAGAGATCAAGGAGGTGCTTGACGATCATTATCTATCTGATGATTCTGTTGCTGGCCTTCTTCAAGGTCTCGCAGACATGGATATTACATTCAAAGCTTTGAAGGAAACTGATATTGGAAGGCATATGAATGACCATAGAAAGCATCCATAAGCTGAAGTACGAAGATTGGTGAAGCAACTTGTCAGGAAGTGGAAAGAGATCGTTGATGAATGAGTGAAAGTAGAGAATTCGTCACCTACAATTATCGCTGTTAGAGACAATGATCAAGAACCGTGGGAATTATGTGCATTTCCAAGTTGTTGATTGTGGTATTTTGCAAGAGATGATTAAAATTGTCGAGAAAAGGTTCGCTGGAGCCGTGACGACGCCGACGATCCAGACGACCCAGCGAACGTGTCTTGCTTGCATGATCACCCTTGTGCGTTGTTTGGAACCGTTCCGTGTACCGTGCACGCGTCGTGACTTTTCACCAACGTGAGACGTGCCATACACATCCTTTTCTTGATCCCCCGAGGCAAGTGAAACTTGCTACATGCTATTCATAATATTTTATACTTATTATATTACATGTTAAACGCATAGATTTAATCCAATGTCTCATGTTACATTTTAACATTCGATGTCCATTTATCATTTCATAACTTGGAACCTATCATGTTGCATTTTGATTTACTATACCTAGTACCCACATCCATATTTAAATCACATAATAATTATTTACATAGTCCATAGTACCTTTTTATAGTTTCTACCCTATTGGACACCCGTTTGCATCTTTAACCTGTTTTAAATACATTAGCATCCATAGATCTTTTAACCCATAATAACGAGATTTTAACAATCCATATTTGTTAAAGTGTATTTTACTAATGTTGGAACCATAACCCTAGCTCTAATCATAACTATGCATCTGTATGCCTTAATCTGTACCTGATTGCATATCACATTACAATGTTCCATTTTTTATTGTTCCATTAGTACTTCATGCTTGTTTTGTATACCTATTCTTATGCTAGTTTAATTATGAGCACCCATATGACATTTGGAGCACCCTGACATGACTTGTTACACCCATTACTTGACACGACATGGTACCGTGCAACTCTTGACATGACATGATATCTATATACTACCTGATTTGACCTGATGTACCATGGCTTTACCTGTTACCTGATCTTGTGATTAATGCCAACAAACCTGACCTGTTGTCCTTACAGACATTTTTTTGTTGTCTATCCAGACAAACCTGTACCTGCCTGATCCTGTGTTGGCATTAGCACTAGATTATTTAATACCTGACTTGAACACATATAACTTGGATGTATGGGGAAATCAATGATGAACCTGACTTGTAGCTCGACAGTTCGCTACTTTTACTGATCAGTTTTAGAGGCTAGGCCAGCCTTGGGATGATGCTGCTGACATCATCCATCGTACCCACTACCTTTTTAGAGGCTAGGCCAGCCTTGGGATGATGCTGTTGACATCATTCATCGTTACCCTTTTTCCTTTTAGTGCCTAGCGGCATGTCTCGGTTTCAGCCTGAGAATCTTCACCGTGATCCCAGGCACGCACGAGATACTATTGAGTTACATCGATGATTCATCAAATTGATTTCAATGACTTGAGAGTAGTTAACCCAATAGACCAGTTTAGATTACTCACTGCACACTACCTTTCACTGCCCTGATTTATATTGCTGTTACACCTGCTTTACCATTTATGATCATACTTGCATGTCTTGCTGCCCTGTTTATATATTATTGCTTGATGTTATGACGTGCTGACGTCTGGGTTTTGCATGGCCCAGATCCTCTACCTTTGTTGCCGACTGATCAGGAGTATTGCCGCTATTAGACCGAGCGGTGAGGATCCTGTTGGTATGCAGTTTTACTTTCCAGGTGTTTTATTTATTGGATCTTTTGCTTCCGCATATTATCATTTCTTGACTCATTTATTCTGGCTCATGGACATGTACTAGATAGTTTAGTTTACTTTCTTGTTTTTGATATCTCTACAGCCGTAATATGACTGTGGAAGGATATTTCCTATCCACAGGTAGTATGGTTGGCTATTTCACGTGCCTATCTTGGCGTACTCTAGGAAGTGGGGCATGACAGTAGCATATTTCGTCAGATTCCCCCTCATTTGAGGGGTTTTTGATTGTGGGGATGCTCTTTCCTGCAGGCGCAAGCCCCTGCAATTAATTACGCTACCGCATCGCGGTAACAATTTTCTCCTTCTCCAGATGGCCACTTCGTGTCGTGTGTGTTTATTTTATTTTTGGTTGCCCGTGGATTGTATACGGACACTAATTTATGTTGTCGCCCGTAAGGCTGGATTAGTCCAAATCTGTTTTTTCTTAGATTTGGGTTTGGGTTGGGTTTAAGGATCGTTAATCTTATTTGAGACTAAAATCAACTTAAACGTTTGTTGAGGATACGTTAGTCTAATTTTAGACTAAGATCTACTCAATAGGATCATTTAGATCCAATAAAAGAGCATTTGGGCTATATTGTTTTACTTTAGGGATGTTGCGGTCCATAAGTTTAAGGACATCATAGTCTACGAGTTTAAGGACCTCATAACCCATAAAGTTTAAGGACATCATAGTCCAGTTTAAAGACGTCATAGTCTATGTGGTTTTGGTTCAACCGTTTGGGGATGCGCCAAAAGTTATTGGTTATTGGGACCCTCCATCTCTCTGAAGACGTTGAGGAATTACAACGACATATATCAGAGGTATGAAGAGATGTACCCTTAAACCAATGTTAGTAGTCAAGTTTGGGACTAAGATCAGTTAAAAAGGTTTGTGAGCATATGTACTCAATTAATCTAAATTAGGGATCTGTGGCCAATTTGGGCTCGGCCCACTCAGTTAAAATGCTGAACATTTGTTTGGGCTCAACCCTTTTTATTTAACAATGCTGAGCATTGGTTTGGGTTCTGACAACTTTTTTGTCTTTTGTTGAGTGTTGAGCACTCATTATGGTTTTTGGGCTTTATTTAAAGAACAGTTTATGTTCTCTCAGCGCACACGTGAGGAGAACGTGGCGCGCTTGACGCTGAGCGCCAGACTTAGAGCGCTAAGACGCTTCCTGTGAGATAGCGCACACGTGAGGAGCATGTGGCGCGTTTGGCGCTGAGCGCCAGACTTAGAGTGCTAAGGCACTTCCTGTGAGATAGCGCACACGTGAGGAGCATGTGGCGCGCTTGGCGCTGAGCGCCAGTCAATGAGTGCAGAGCGCTCTTTATAAAATAGCGTCCACGTGAGGGGTAAGTGGTGCGTTTGGCACTGAGCGCCAACCTTGGAGCGTTGGGCACTTCTTTTAAAATAGCGCTTGGAGCGTTAGGCGTTGAGCGCCCGACTTGGAGCGCTAAAGCGCTTCTTTAAATTGGAGCTAGGAGTGCTGTGGCGCCGTGCGCCAGTCTTGGAGCACTAAGGCGCTTCATTGGTAATTCTGATCAACTTTGTCTCGTACTTTTAAGAGCAAGGTTCTTATCTTATAGGAGATGTTACAATCTCTTATGTTTTTTTGTGAAAGACCGTCTTTAGGGATTTGTGATCTGAAGAGAATTGAATTCTTCTTCCCCCATTTTTATGATGAGATGCTATGATCTCTTTTTGTGAAAGACCTCTGTCTTATAGATCTATAATCTAGAAAAAGAATTAAGCTCTTCTTTTTCTTTTTATGAGATGCTTTGATCTTTCTGTTTTATTTACCTTGAAGAAATTCTTTTTCCGAGAGCTTGCTTTTCTCTTTGAAATTTCTCAAAGTTTTGGGGGGGGGGTTCCTCTGTACAAGACTTGAAGTCTTGGGTCTTTTATATAGTGGAGGCTGATTTGTTGAATCAGTTAAGAAAATCTTTCCTCTGATTGATTTGGGATGTTTCCCATTGTTGGATCTTTGATCCAAGGGCTTCTGTTTTACAGAAGGCAATCTTCTTGTTTTTAACAAGATTGGGAAAATATTTTCCCAACAGAACTTATTCTGTATCTTGGTGATTTTTAATCATCATTGGATCTTTGATCCAACAGTGCTCTGATTTACAGAGCACAATCTTTCCTGTTTGGAAAGATTTGAGGAGTATTTCCTCAACAGAACTTTCTTTCTTGTAATTTGATGATTTTTAATCACTTTTGTTGGATCTTTGATTCAAAGGTGGGGAACATTTAGTTCCAGCGCTAGCGCTTTCGTGCTTTGCACACGAGCACTGCATCAGAGTTTTTGACTCTTGGCGCTGGTGCACTTGGTGCTAGCGCTCTCGTGCTTTGCATGTGAGCGCTGCATTGGAGTCTTTGACTCTTGGCGCTGGCGCACTTAGCGCGAGCGCTCTCGTTCTTTGCACGTGAGCGCTGCATTAGAGTCTTTGACTCTTGGTGCACTTAGCACTAGCGCTCTCGTGTTTTGCACGTGAGCGCTGCATCAGAGTCTTTGACTATTAGCGCTGGTACATTTAGCGCTAGCGCTCTTATGAGGTGCTGCCTCATTTTAAATTTCAAAATTTGAAATTTCAAATAGAGCTTTGCTCTCTGATTGGGGGAAACAAATGCCCCCCCACCATTGCGCTCACGTGGCTCACATATGAGTACAGCGGTGGCAGCATCTCAACCATTGGATCAACTTGGAAGTTGAACCGACTTCCAGCGCCTATAAATAGGACCTTTGGCCCTTTAAGATGACTGCTTGTTCATCTTCTTGATTTGTTCTTGTTTCTTGAGAATTTAATTCTCTTTCAGAGCCCAACTCTCTTCCTTAAGAAATTTCTCAGAGTCAAAACTCTGCCCAAATTCGGTAAGAATTGAACTTATTAACAGAGCTTATGATCTTCTCAGATCACAGATCTTAGAAAAATATATTTTAGGGTTTTACCCATCAACAGAGATATGCTCATTTTTAGATCATAGATCTTCAAGATATAATCTTTTTAGGGCGATTTTAACCCATGAACTGAAATACTGTTCATCTTCCATGAAGAACTCTTAGAGTTTGTTCACAGATCTTGAAGATCTCGGAGTTTTTACTCTGTAAAAGCTTTGCTTTTTTTTTTTTAGGTCTTTGATGGATCATTTCATCGTCTTCACAGAGCATAGCTCTTAAAATTTTTAAGGAATTTTAATCCTCTCATGATTAGAGTTGACAGATGTCACTCTGTTGCAGAGCGCTGCTTTCAAGGGAGTTTTACTCCTTGGCCCGAGGGGCCCTCATTAAATGAGAATCCTTTTAGGATTCCCTCCTCAATTGCACAAATTTGAATTTGTTGGGTGTCTTAATCAGCACTTGTTTTCTTCATGCGGATATCAAGAGTTTTTTAAATCTCCACGTCTGTTTCAATAAGCATTTTCTTGATCAGTCCGTCCACTAAACTCTCACTGATTTTCATTTTCAGGCGCTATGGCCGCTCATCTGTACTGTCTTAACGAAATCATTTCTTATGAGGACATTCGCACACAAGGCCGTTGTCAAAACCAGGAATTTACAAACGCTCAATGTGCTGAAATTATGGATCGTTTCAATGCACACAACGGTCGACTACTTTCTCGTCGCTCCGCTCTCTTGAAGATTATAGTGAGAGCAATTTGGGAAGCACTTCCTGGATTTTATAAAGCCATGCCGCTTAATGCATTAGATGACGCTGAAGATAAGGTGCACTCAGTGTATCTGACGGGCCTGATCTCGAAGAAGCGGCGAGATAATCTCATTGATATCTTGCATCAAACTTTCCAACAGACGACGATAATCGCTGCTTATTAGAGGGTGGAGAATATTAGCGAAGATCCTGATGCTTGTGATCGTGAGAGGATGCACACAAGAATGGTCAGAAAGGCTATAAACACTTTAGACGGCCCCACTTTTGAATTTCTTAATCCGTGTCCCGGATTCAATGTTTTACCATTGTAAACATTTTAATGATGCTTTTGTTTACTATTTTCATCAATGTAAGAACTTTCTGAGGTATGAATAACAAAATTTTCCTTTCCATGCGTTTATTTTATCCTTTTCGCACATACATGAGTAGGTACGCGTTGGACGCTCAATTAGATGTAAATCAAATGTGCTCCTTATTGCCTTGCATAATATGTGATTGGCGTATGCCTTTTTGTTTTGACTTGGCGCAAAGTAGTTTACGTACTCTTGAGCAGCACCTCGATTTCGACAGCAGCACCTCGATTTCGACGGCATGTAATTTTGGCAAGTGTGGCTTATAGATAATAAGTAACAGTTCGTCTTGGACTCTTTGTTGGGTAGCGATGGCTCAGGAAACAGGTTCAGGTCTGCTGCCTAAGACTTTCCAACTTTATGAGCTGTGAGGGTCTCATAAAGACTTTTCTTCCTACGAGTCGAGAGGATCCCGTAGGTGTATTTTCTCCTTAGGAATCGTGAGGATTCCTAAGTGTGCTTTCTCTTGAGAGTCGTAAGGATCTCGCAAGAGAATTTTCTCCCTTACAAGTCGAGAGGACTCGTAAGTGGTTGATGAGTTGACTGGTTCCCGAATCGAAGCATTGCTTTACGACAGAGAGATCAGGTGTTGACATGTATCCGTATCGAAGCGTTGCTTTACGACAAGGAGGTCAGGAGTTGACATGCATCCATGTCGAAACATTGCTTGATGACAAGGAGATCAGGAGTTGACATGTATCCGTGTCGAAGCGTTGCTTGACGACAAGGAGGTCAGGGGTTGACATGTATCCGTGTCGAAGCGTTGCTTGACGACAAGGAGGTGACGACAAGGAGGTCAGGGGTTGACATGTATCCGTGTCGAAGCGTTGCTTTATGACAAGGAGGTCAGGAGTTGACATGTATCCGTGTCGAAGCGTTTCTTGACAACAAGGAGGTCAGGAGTTGACATTTATCCGTGTCGAAGCGTTGCTTGACGACAAGGAGGTCAGGGGTTGACATGTATCCGTGTCGAAGCGTTGCTTGACGACAAAGAGGTCAGGGGTTGACATGTATCCGTGTCGAAGTGTTGCTTGACAACAAGGAGGTTAGGGGTTGACATGTATACGTGTCGAAGCGTTGCTTTACGACAAGGAGGTCAGGAGTTGACATGTATCCGCGACGGGGTCATTGCATGACGTATTTCCGAGACGGGGTCACTGGATGATGTATTTCCGCGACGGGGTCATGTGCTGACGTATTTCCGCGACGGGGTCATTGGATGACGTATTTCCATAACGGGGTCATGTGCTGATGTGTTTCCGCGATGGGGTCATTGGATGACGTATCTCCGAGACGGGGTCATTGAATGACGTATTTCCACGACGGGGTCATGTGCTGACGTATTTCTGCGACGGGGTCATGTGCTGATGTATTTCCGCGACGGGGTCACTGGATGGCGTATTTCCGCGACAGGGTCATATGCTAATGTATTTCCGTGACGGGGTCATTGGATGACGTATTTCCGCGACGGGGTCATTCTGCTGACGTATTTCTGAGACGGGGTCATTTGATGACGTATTTCTGAGACGGGGTCATTGGATGACGTATTTCCGCGACAGGGTCATGTTCTGACGTATTTCCGCGACAGGGTCATGTGCTGACGTATTTCCAAGACGAGGTCATGTGCTGACGTATTTCCGCGACGGGGTCATTGGATGACGTATTTCCGCGACGGGGTCACGTGCTGACGTATTTCCGCGATGGGGTCATTTGCTGACGTGTTTCCGAGACGGGGTCATTGGATGACGTATTTCCACGACGGGGTCATGTGCTGACGTATTTCCGCGACGGGGTCATTGGATGACGTATTTCCGCGACGGGGTCAAGTGCTGACGTATTTCCGCGACGGGGTCATGTGCTGACGTATTTCCACGACGGGGTCATTTTGCTGACGTAATTCCGAGACGGGGTCATTGGATGACGTATTTTCGAGACGGGGTCATTGGATGTCATTGGATGACGTATTTCCGCGACGGGGTCATGTGCTGACGTATTTCCGTGACGGGGTCATGTTGACTTCCTCCGTTTTCTGCGGTGTTGGGGCTGACTCTAGGTTGTCCGTGAACCGTAGAGTCTTGGAACTGGGGGCTTCGCCGTAGCCCCGATTGGTGGTGTCGCGTCCATGCTCTGCTGGCATGAGGAGGAACGCCGTTGTTGGTCTTCTGGGATGTAGATGTTGCTGTTGAGATCTAATTTTCCTTTTTGACAGGATCTGGTGGAGGACATGTGGTTCCCTTTTTCGTTTATGCCCATGGATTGTATACAGGGGTCAGTGTTGGTCGTAGTGCCCTCAAAGTCAATTATTGGATCGCAGGCATGTGATTGCAATGATTGAGGATGACATATACCGGTAGGACAGTCTTACTCAAAATGATAGTATGCTATTTGGTTTGCCTTTATCATCGTGTACAGCTTTAGGTGACATTACTGTTCACTATTACATGTTGATAGAGCCCTTAGGATCCTGCTTGACTACCAACAGTATGATGGCGATCATATACGTGGGAGTTGGGTAGTCCATAAGCACATCCTTAAAAGTGGTCTCTAGTCGTGAGAGTTTCGAGATAGGGCATCGATACTCCGGAGTAGACTAGTGTATACAGTCGAGACCCCGACGAGGGGCGGTGGCCGGTCTCACAAGCCATTGGTGTCAGTTGGATCACCTAAGATGTATACAGGTGCTCATTGGGTTATGAGTGCACCGGACTGGACTCGCTGGGAACCTGCTAGTTGGTATTATGCCTAGCGTCAGATAGCAGTTCCCTGGTGACATGTGTACATGTTAGTTCATCGACCTGAGGTTGTCATTTGTCTAGTATGAGTTCCCACTATGCTTAGATTACTACCCTACCACGGCTCAAAGGAGTCGTGCAAACAGGTTTTTGTTGGGTACAGTCCCGAGCCACATAGAGGCAGTGAGTGGATCGGCAGGGGATTCGTCTCTCCCGGTATTGAGGGTGAGATCGCGCTGTGTCTAGAAGAGCCATTACACCAAGTCTTTGGCCAAGGCAGGTGAGAATTACTGGTAGGTATTCCAGTAGTTTCTCAGGGTGTTCAGAGCTACCCTCCGACACGACTTATACAGCTATTGGGGGTCTGAAGTTACCAGCCCCTAGGCTCGATATGCGATGCTCATAGACGAACGGACCGGACTGTATGGATATTGTCGCTGATAGGCTCAGTAGGATTCCAGGATGAGTTCGCTCATCGGCTTCCCTTTCGGTCAGTTCATGGGCAGCCGTTACGCACAGCTAGTGCCGCTGACGTGCTTGTGGTCAAACCCACTGCCAGGGTATTGACGAGTTTTTAGAGTCCCCTACAGATAGTTTCCCAAGTTCGGGCGAAACGTTGTAGAGGCCGTATGGTTTTATGGCAGGGTTCGAACATGCACGTGCATTTGTGCACGTATCATATTTCGGACAGATAATACTGGTGGGCTTTGGTTTAAGCCGGATCTAAGTATTGTATTGAGTCAGAATATTTTATTCTCATCGTATTCGTATTCGGTCGGAATACAGATACAGGCATGTATATACAGGTGAGGGGTATTCTCGTAATCCGTTACGAGAATACTTTAGAAGATGCATTTCTTTTTGGATTAATCATTTTGGTTTAAATGATTAAATGGATTTTGGAAAGTGTGACTCATTAATTCTAGAATGTTCACTAATGACTCATGTAATGAGTCATCTAGTGAGTCATTAAAGAATTAATGATGTTTGTTTTGGGTGAGATATTTTAGGGTTGAGTTGGAGATATTTTGGGATGATATTTTTTTTGTTTCTCCAACACAAAACCTTATATATATCATGTAGGGTTCCTAGGCACACTAGTGAGGTCTCACAAGGCATCGAACATGCCAAATTCAAATTTTAACTAGGTGCCGAGAGACCCGACTACGGATCGTTTGCTAGAAAACTAGGCGAAAAAGCTAACTAGTTAACACTTAACTATGAGAATCGGAAATACAACCTTTGTAGATCCGGTGCTCCACCTCCATAGCTCCGCAACGAAGTCCTCTCCGCTGTCCAAAAAGAATCCGGGCTCTAGCGTCGACTTCATCGGAGAATAAGCGAGCTAGGTCGTCGATGTCCATGCCGAAGATGATCTACGTCGAAGCATCGCAAGATCAAGCTCTCACTTCACCAAGTCAAGAAACTTGTGAAGAAAACACACTCTACTACTTGGCAAGAGGTAGAGGATGAAGAAATAGGAAGTGGGTAGACTTTAGAATTGGATTTCTCACTCAAATCATCAATCCACCATTGATGACCTCAAGCTTCTTCAAAGAAGAAGATGAAGAAGAAGAAGAAGAAAGTTATGATAAGTGTTTTTAATAAGAATAATAAAAGCATTCTTATCATAATCTTTACCATGGTTAAGTGTAGAGAGTGAACCAAGGTTAAGTGAAATGGTTAGGGTTAAGCATGAGACAAAATGGTTACAAAAGTCAAAGTCTTCATGAAGCTTCATAATAAGAACAAAGAAAGCCACCATCTTATCTCTTTTGCCTTTTTTTTCTCATTTATCTTTTAAATGCAAATGAAAAGATAAATGAATGAATAAAAGAAAACCCCAATCATTTACTTAACCTAGGTTTAATTCATTACACTTAACAAAAAAGATATGTATCATCAAACATGATACAATCAAGTGCACAAAAATCATATCGCATATGCAATGCGCACACCCGAGTGAGAAAATCCATTCAAAGTGAACCGATACTAGTTAATGCAAAGTAATATATCAAATATATAATTATGCATTAAATCACTAAATCAACACTTGATTCAATGATCCGGTCATGTCGCACATAACCGACTGGTATCTTCAGTAACAACTTATCGAATCAACACTTGATCCGATAACCCGGCTATATCGCATATAACCGATCAATGTTACATCGCGAGAATCGAATACAGTATCACATACTGGTATCATTCTCGGTCCCGCACATATCTCATATGCACTCCTATTTCGTTTCGCTTGAGCCAGGAAACCTCTGTGTAGGACTCTAAAGACTCGTCAATACGCCGGCAGCAGATGATGATCATATCAAACATCCACAAGCCGCAAGCGGTCTGCTAAACGTAACGGCCACCCGAGTATTGAGCGATCTGAAGATCGACGAGCAAGCCCGCTCACACTCCAGTGAATCCAACCAGTAACACTACCGTACAGTCCGGTCTGATCGTCTGATATGTCGCATATCTCGCCTAGGGGTGGTAAACGTCAGACCCCAATAGCTCAATAAGTCGTGTCGATATGAGGTCTATAACAATTCGAGAAACTACTGGTAACACTTACCAGTAAATCTCAGCAACCCTGGCCAGGGATTTCCTGTTATAGCCAATCGAACACAGCACAACATCAACCCCCTATACCGGGAGAGACGAATCCCCTCCTATCGCTCATTGCCTCCATGTGACTCGGGACTGTACCCAAAAAACCACTGTTTTGCACGCCCTCTTGGACGTGGTAAGATGGAAATCAAAGCACAGTGGGAACCACACGAAACTCTATGACGATCTCGGGTCAACAGACTACTCTGTACCAGTGTCACCAGAGAACTGCCATCTGACGTGAGGTATAATACCATCTGGGAGTTCTCGGCGAGTCCGTCCAGTGTACCCAGTCTCTACTGAGCACCCGTATATCATCTCTGATGTCAAACACCAATGGATATGGGATCATCCATCGCCCATCTGTATGGGTCGAGAAGGTATACGCTAGTCTACTCTGGTATATCGATGCCCCATCTCGATACACCCACGACTAGGGACTTTGAAGGATGTACTTATGGACTACCATGTCCCCACTAGTATGATCCGCATCATAGTCCAGGTAGTCAAGTACACATCCTAAGGGCTTTACCAACATGTAACAGAAAGACAAACAGTATACACGTTAAGGTAAAGATCAACCAGATAGCGTACTATCATGTCGAGCAAGAAAGTCCTCCCTATATATGTCCCAGCATCCACTACAATATACATCCTATGTATAGTAATGGCCTCTAGGGCATACATATAACTAACAATCTCCCACTTGCACTAGGGCCATCGGTAGCAGTGGTTGCAGTATCTCATACTCAACCATCCCATAAAAGTCTCTATCTGGGAACAGGCCTTTGTGAGTGGATCCGCTGTGTTGTCCTCTGAGTCTACTCTCCTAACCTCGATCTCCTTTGAGATCAACCATCTCCATGATCAAGTGGTACTGCCTTAGAGTATGTCTGGATCACTGATGGGACCGGCGTTCCTTGGCATAAGCCATAACTCCATTGTCTCACAATGGGAGGAACAAAGTTCATCTTATGAACTATTATACACCCAAACAACCTCTTTGGTAGCATCTGAAGTAGCGATGTATCCAGCCTTTATCGTCTAGTATGCCACGGTATCTAGCTTGGAACTCTTCCAACATACCGTCCCTTTACTGAGGGTAAAGACAATGCCTGCGACTGACATTCAGTCGTCTTTATCACACTGGAACCCTTCCAGTGATTCTCCCCAGGATCAACTGATACCATCTCACTACAACTAGTGAGAATCCTAACATCCAATTAGATCTATCTCATAGATCCAAAAACCCAGGATTTAGTAGGTATCACTTTGATCCTATGTGGAGAATCCTTGTGATAAGCGGAGATTGATCGAGCGTAGCATAGGAAACTCCTTCCCTATCAAGAGTATGTCATCCACGTACTCTACGAGGATCGTCACCATACTCCCTACTACCTTCTTGTTTATACAAGGTTCATCTACCATTTTGATGATGTCAACTTCTTTGACTAACTCATCAAAACTGATGTTCCAACTCCGCGATGCCTGCTTTATCCTATAAAGCATCTTGCACACGTTTCCGCTGCTCCCACTGTCTACGAAGCCCTCTGGCTGTGTACTTATAGACGCTCTCTTCTAAAACATCATTTAGAAAAGCAGTCATGGCACCCAACCATCAGAGATCGTAGTCATGGTATGCAGCCGTGGTAAGTAGGATCTGGATGGACTTAAGCATAGATCCTTAGAAAAGGTTTCAACATGATCCACACCTGGTCAATGATGCAAACCTTTAACAAGTCTAGCTTTGAAAGTCTCAACTTTTCCATGTACACCAAGTAATCTTCTCAAGATATACTTGCTCCTGATGGGGATTTAACCCTTCAGATATAGCAACCAAAGTCCATACTTTGTTGGTGTATAAGGATTCCATCTCAGATCGATAAACATCCAGCCATTCTTACAGAGTCTTACTCCTGATGGCCAGCTCGAAACTAGTTGGGTCATCATCTCATGATGCAAACCTCGCTCCCACTGTCATAGAGAAACCGAAGTATCTCTCAGGTGGGTGAGAAACCCTACTAGATCGGCGGAGAGGCTGAGGTTCGTTGGAATCTACTGAATCCTTTGGTTCTACCAAATCATCTGCTGTTGTTTGTATAGCTGGAACCTTTCCAGTTCTACATAACTGACATTGCCTTGAGCTTGTCCAGATTTTGCTTTTTAGACATAGGCCGGACAACCCCAAATCTTAACTGACTTAAGACATGGGCTCTTCCCTTTCCATATCACATATGAAGTGGTAGGCAACTGATTTGATCAGAACCCTATTCAATAGGTTTGCAGCTTCTCAAGTGCATAACTCCCAAAAAGGAAATAGGTAACTCAGTAGTACTCATCATAGAGCACACCTTATCATATAGGGTGTGATTGCTCCACCCCGATATACCATCGTGCTATGGTGTATACGGAGGAGTAATGCTGAGAGAGAATCTCATTCTCCTTTAGAAAGGTCCAGGAATTCCGTGCTCAAGTATTCTCCTCCTTGATCACATCAATAGACATAATACTTATACCCGTATATTGGTTCTCTACTTCTAACTTATATTCTGTGAATATCTCAAAAGGTTCGGACTTGTGTTTCAACAGGAACATAGGTCTGAATCTTGAGAGATCATCAGAGAATGTAATGAAGTACAAAGAACCGGTCTCGGCATGTGTAGACAGGGGACCTACATACATCAACATGTATCATCCCAAGAGTTTACTAACTCTTTCTCTGTTTCCAACAAACAGAGCTGTGGTCATTTTATCTTTGTGACATGACTGGCGAGTTTCACAAGATGTAAATTCAAACTAATTTAAATATGCATCTTTATGTAACTCTAGCTAGTCGGGTCACATTGATCTGACCTAGTCTACAATACCTCAAGAAGGATTCGTTCAGTTCTGAACTCTTCCTCTTGTGTGTGTTCTGTATACTAAGAACTGTAGTTTGATTTAGAACATCAACGCTTTTTAGATAACGTGCCTGAACCGATCAACTTTTGATATAGAAAATGTTCAAAACATTATCCAACAATACAAAATTTTATCATTTCTTTACTAATAAAGAGACTGATATGATTTTGTATATCAGGTTCGGTATCTAATAACATTCGTTCAGAATCAATGTATTGTAATACAGGGTGACAGTGACCGACAGACTTGGCTGCAACTCTTGCCCCGTTTTCTGCCTCATGAAACTTATCACTCGTTCTCAGTTCTCTACCTATCTGTAGCCCTATGTAACAGATTACATATCAGGGATCCTGATCTGGTATCACATACCCAGGACGTAAAGGATACTGAGAAACAGTTCTGTATAATGAACACACCCGAAGATGATGCATCAACATGCACTCTCTTCGTTTGGGCGGCACGGGAATTCTGGTAATCCCCTATTTCCTGCTCTGTCTTATAACAATTATAAGTTGGAGCGGGACCAACGTTCCCCAGCTCAGTATAACAAGCGGGTTCGGTCAATATTCCGTATTATTATCTTGATTAAGGCGTGATATGGTCGCTACCAGGAGAGAGAGAGAAGAAAACACTCAGCATGCGCTCTGTCAAGAATAGATTGGTTATTATTTTATCTAATCAGGATGGCTCCCACTGCTTTTTATCAAATCTTCCTTCAAACCCTAAAAGGAAAGACTAGCCGGGATTAATTACACACTACAAGTTCGCCAATCTTTCAGCCAGGCCAGTGTCGGTACTTTGAGGGAGGTCCCCTGTGCTTTCGCACGAACCTAATTAATGTAAACCTCGTTTTCCCAGAGGCGTAACCTCGTTGACACCTTTCTAGACACCTACTTGATCGGCTAATTGTAATGTATAAAACTCTCCCAGGAGTAACTCTTACTCGCAGCGGGTATCGGGATCCAACTATCTCATAGAAGGTATGCAATCTCATTGCAAATTTCAACACTTGAAATTCCCGATAATATTTTGCCCCTAACCTCCTATGACCTTGACAAAGGCCAACAAACCATAGGATGCTAGTCAAGTTCAACCCGTCATTTCCTGATTGAATTAAACCCACCCACACGGCCCTTGACAAAGGCCAACAAGGTCGCACGACTACCCTAACTCAATCTGCATCATATGCATAAGCAGATAAGCACCAGTTAGCTACCGCACACTGCGCCTTGACAAAGGCCAACAAACGCAGCACGAATACTAACTACTACTTATCTGAAATGACGGAGGGCTACGACAGGTTTTTCTGAAAACCTATTGCGTAATGAACTTGATATCGTTGTAGGATCGAATGAATTTTGAAATGGAGTGTTTTTGAGGCTTTTCTAGTTTTGCTAAAGGAGTCACTCCCGGTGAAGGGATCGTCGGTCCTTTCCTCGTGGAATGAGGTGCGGGATATATCATATATATTACTGTGCAAAGCAAAAACTCTTAAAAGCAATCAAAAGACAAACCGAGTGTGTAGCATCTGCCAGTTATTGCTAAAGGAGTCACTCCCGATGAAGGGATCTTGGTCCTTTCCTCATCGAATAAGGTGCAGGATATATCACATATACCTCTGTGCAAAGCAAGAACTGTAGCTACCTGTTTTATTTTGAAATTCGATTCTACAACATCTTAGGTTTCTTTTATTTCATTAATCTCATTAATGAAGTCCCATCATTTAAGTACCTAAACATCACAGATAAATACGACGTACACTTATGCCATCCACATTCGCCTCGATGTCCCCTCGTACACCGTTAGGTTAGGTAACTAACGGCAGAGCAGGGCAAGGCTAGCGCGGGTGTAAAACACAAGTAACGTCTATATAATATATCATATATACTATATGCTGTATCTATCACAGAACATCACATGATCACATCACAGATATCGCAGCAGAAGAATCATATGAAATATTGGATATACTAGGACGTCCGTGTTTTCAATACGAGCCAGTATAAAACACGGATTCCACGGTCGTGATGAATAGCCAAACCCACACCCCTAGACCCCTACGAGAGCGGCAAGCAACCCAACCAATTCTGGAGTTAGGAGACCCGGACTCGACTCCTCGAGTTGGTCTCCCACTGGACTCCAGAACCCGGTTACTTGTGCTCCCCTCCTTGGGTCTATCCTAGTGCGGAAAAGTAAATAATATACAAGAGGTGACAACTTCTGCAACCTGGAAGCGCCCCAATAAAATAATATTACATACAAGTTTTTACATGAATGAAAATGAAAAACACTCATCTCACATAAAAACCCCCGGCTATTCAAACACGACGATCCAATATAACATATCCAGCAACACATAACATCACATGTCATCAACGTAAGTAAATATGTCCATCCCAATTGTCGTTGACATATAGCAACGAAACCGGCGATATCACATATTACACTTACGGTCACAGAAAAGAAAGTGTAAAACTACAACAGTTGGAATTCGCAACCACCTCAGACATCGCATGCCTGACCAAATGAATTACTTAGACATCGCATGCCTAACAATTATAAACCCCGCATTTTAGTCTCATCATTGAAAACACTTTTCAATATCAAGTCGGGCAATTCAACAAGATTCCCGATATCCTGATCGAATGCTCGTCGCAAACTTCAGTAGGCGGCCGCACCCCCGATACCGTCGACGAAGTGCACCAAGGCGGAACACCGCTGCCGCGAGCACCCGAACGGATGCTTTCGGCGACGGGTTCTCCTACAGTCACTTGGTCGGGGCTATGGAGTGAGGCTGTCTATTAAGTTTACCCGGCGAATATCCGCGTACGCTACGTGATTGCGACGGACTTTTGATCATATCAAAATTCCGTGGCAACCGATCAAGTGAGACTAAACTGCTACGTTTATAACATTCATTCAGTTATCTCATAACTTTTTGTGAATTCCAATTATTGTATCCCATTCCAGATAAACAGAAAATGTTAAACTTTCCGATCGAACAATCGAACACCCAAGTTTTCCCGATACAGATCAACACATGAAACAAGTCTAACAACATTCCGTTCGTGCCTCAGTACCAACGGTCCAGCCGTAGAAGGGTCAAGCCAACGCCTCACATGTGGCACGCCGTACTGCCCCAAACCCGAAGGTTCAAAGGGCAGTTCAAGACGGTCACATAATCGAGTTAAGGTTTGTTGTCTTCTAGAGGGTCCATCGCGTTACTTGCACTACTTAGAACGTCGTTAAACTACGGAAAAATCCAACACTTGGAAATTTCCCGACAGGGGAAAAATTGGGTATTTATATCCGGTCGAACTTTTTAACATATTCTAAAATTTATCCGGAAAGCCACACAGACAAAATTTGATAATCCGATCGAACTCATGAAAACCCAAAACAACCCCTGAAAACTCAATTGTATAATAAATATTAAAATATCCCAGGAAAATCAGCACAGAAATATGAGAATTACTGTGAAAAACAAAATGCACAAAACGACAAAACCGCCGCTGAACCGCCGCGTCGTGCATAGCACGTGCCGCGGTTCCGCGGTGGAAAAGTTGACTTAGGCCCACGAAATTCACAGTAATTCTTAGAAAACCCTGCTTGATTTTCTGCATATTTTTAATTTGGAAAAATCCCAGTTTTAGAAAAAAGGACAGAGAGCATTTTGGGTTTGGGTTTTCGGGTTCGTTCGGGTTTCAAATTCCGTCTGGACTTCGCCTAAGGCTCTAGCTAGGCTCTGATACCACTGTAGGGTTCCTAGGCACACTAGTGAGGTCTCACAAAGCATCGAACATGCTAAATTCAAATTTTAACTAGGTGCCGAGAGACCCGACTACGGATCGTTTGCTAGAAAACTAGGCGAAAAAGCTAACTAGTTAACACTTAACTATGAGAATCGGAAATACAACCTTTGTAGATCCGGTGCTCCACCTCCATAGCTCCGCAACGAAGTCCTCTCCGCTGTCCAAAAAGAATCCGGGCTCTAGCGTCGACTTCATCGGAGAATAAGCGAGCTAGGTCGTCGATGTCCATGCCGAAGATGATCTACGTCGAAGCATCGCAAGATCAAGCTCTCACTTCACCAAGTCAAGAAACTTGTGAAGAAAACACACTCTACTACTTGGCAAGAGGTAGAGGATGAAGAAATAGGAAGTGGGTAGACTTTAGAATTGGATTTCTCACTCAAATCATCAATCCACCATTGATGACCTCAAGCTTCTTCAAAGAAGAAGATGAAGAAGAAGAAGAAGAAAGTTATGATAAGTGTTTTTAATAAGAATAATAAAAGCATTCTTATCATAATCTTTACCATGGTTAAGTGTAGAGAGTGAACCAAGGTTAAGTGAAATGGTTAGGGTTAAGCATGAGACAAAATGGTTACAAAAGTCAAAGTCTTCATGAAGCTTCATAATAAGAACAAAGAAAGCCACCATCTTATCTCTTTTGCCTTTTTTTTTCTCATTTATCTTTTAAATGCAAATGAAAAGATAAATGAATGAATAAAAGAAAACCCCAATCATTTACTTAACCTAGGTTTAATTCATTACACTTAACAAAAAAGATATGTATCATCAAACATGATACAATCAAGTGCACAAAAATCATATCGCATATGCAATGCGCACACCCGAGTGAGAAAATCCATTCAAAGTGAACCGATACTAGTTAATGCAAAGTAATATATCAAATATATAATTATGCATTAAATCACTAAATCAACACTTGATTCAATGATCCGGTCATGTCGCACATAACCGACTGGTATCTTCAGTAACAACTTATCGAATCAACACTTGATCCGATAACCCGGCTATATCGCATATAACCGATCAATGTTACATCGCGAGAATCGAATACAGTATCACATACTGGTATCATTCTCGGTCCCGCACATATCTCATATGCACTCCTATTTCGTTTCGCTTGAGCCAGGAAACCTCTGTGTAGGACTCTAAAGACTCGTCAATACGCCGGCAGCAGATGATGATCATATCAAACATCCACAAGCCGCAAGCGGTCTGCTAAACGTAACGGCCACCCGGGTATTGAGCGATCTGAAGATCGACGAGCAAGCCCGCTCACACTCCAGTGAATCCAACCAGTAACACTACCGTACAGTCCGGTCTGATCGTCTGATATGTCGCATATCTCGCCTAGGGGTGGTAAACGTCAGACCCCAATAGCTCAATAAGTCGTGTCGATATGAGGTCTATAACAATTCGAGAAACTACTGGTAACACTTACCAGTAAATCTCAGCAACCCTGGCCAGGGATTTCCTGTTATAGCCAATCGAACACAGCACAACATTAACCCCCTCTACCGGGAGAGACGAATCCCCTCCTATCGCTCATTGCCTCCATGTGACTCGGGACTGTACCCAAAAAACCACCGTTTTGCACGCCCTCTTGGACGTGGTAAGATGGAAATCAAAGCACAGTGGGAACCACACGAGACTCTATGACGATCTCGGGTCAACAGACTACTCTGTACCAGTGTCACCAGAGAACTGCCATCTGACGTGAGGTATAATACCATCTGGGAGTTCTCGGCGAGTCCGTCCAGTGTACCCAGTCTCTACTGAGCACCCGTATATCATCTCTGATGTCAAACACCAATGGATATGGGATCATCCATCGCCCATCTGTATGGGTCGAGAAGGTATACGCTAGTCTACTCTGGTATATCGATGCCCCATCTCGATACACCCACGACTAGGGACTTTGAAGGATGTACTTATGGACTACCATGTCCCCACTAGTATGATCCGCATCATAGTCCAGGTAGTCAAGTACACATCCTAAGGGCTTTACCAACATGTAACAGAAAGACAAACAGTATACACGTTAAGGTAAAGATCAACCAGATAGCGTACTATCATGTCGAGCAAGAAAGTCCTCCCTATATATGTCCCAGCATCCACTACAATATACATCCTATGTATAGTAATGGCCTCTTGGGCATACATATAACTAACATATCACACACAAAATATTTGGGTAGCCAAGGGTTATTTTTGTGTGCTTGGTTTTTGCTCTTTTGAGATAGTTTCATGAGCTCACAATTTCCAACTCTTTGCATTTTTTAACCTCCACTCTTACCCTTTCATGTGATGAGAACCAAAGAGTGTATTGAGACAAAGTATTCCACTCATTCTCTACTTCATCTTGGTCATCTCTTTTAGCAGACTTGATGTCCGAGTTGCCTCGGTATAGAGGCGGGAGCCCGTATAAAGAATCGATGATGTGGTGCCACCTCGACGAGGAGACAGGAGATCGGAGATGCTGCGAGGAGTGAGGGATGATGGCTAAAGACCGAAGGACACGGATGGATCGGTATAGCCTTTCTACCTCTTTACAGTTTATTAGTTTAGCGTTAATGGCAAGATCCGGGTTATAGTATGCGATAGCGCCAGTTGTAAAAGTTTTTGTTCCGTGTTTGGCCTCAGATTATTGGCCCGGGCGCTACCGTAGACTTACATGGTATCAGAGCCACGCCATTAAGCTTTACTAGCTTGTTCTAACGTGTTTAAAATATCGATCGAACGAAATTTCCAAAATCGCGATTTCAAAATTAAAGTTTCTGTCGAATTTTTTTGTCGCCTAAAAATTATTTTGAGCATCTTAGAAAATCATGCAGGCTTTTGTAAGACTCTGGAAGAAATTTGGTCGACTGAACCTTCAAGACCACCGCGGAACTGCCGCACAAGCCTTGTATTGGCCGCGGTTCCGCCGCCGTTTTGAGGCTTCAGTGCACCATTTTTCTTCTGGGTGTCTTTCATGTGGAATTGTGGTTTCTGGAATATTTTGTTTTGGCCCAGATTTTGTTTGAGTACCGGAGTTGTACTTGGGGCCCACTTCGGGAAGTTTTGTCGATCGGAATTTTAAATGTGTTAGTTTACAGTACTTACATTATATCTCCGACCGTGAATGTCATTCGAGCGGTAAATCGTGTATAATTGCTATATCTCTTTTAGACGGGTTTGCGAACGTGACATTCGCGTTGATGTTCTGTATTGTGCTGTGATGTTACGGATTTGTCGTGGTGGATAGCTGTGTGCAATGGTAGTGCAGTTTGGATTTGTTTGTACATTTGATATTGCGGGGCGAGCATCCAACATGTGGACTGCCGTCGCTGCCTGTTTGTATATTATTCTTTTTGGGCACGACCGGGTTGAGGTCGATGTACCCATTGTATATATTTTCATTTCTGTACTAGGTTTACCCCGCGACGGAGTGCACGGATAGCCGGGTTCTGGAGGGCAACGGGTCCGCATCTCATGGCTTTGAGAGGCAGGGGGCCTCACTCTAGAATTGGCAGACTATTCTCTGCACTCGTAGGGGCGTACAGGTTGACCCAAGATGGAAAGCCCAAGTTACCGGATTTCGTGAAGTGCTGGGTGTTCCATTCACTTTGCTGTAAGGGGCTGCCTCGCTTCAGGTTTTGGCGGGTAACTTTCCGCACTCGTAGGGGTCTAGGTTTCATTGCACATGTTATCCACATGACCAGGGGAACGTCGGGTTTCAGTAGCGGCTCTGTGAAACCCGGAGATCCCAGATTATCTGTATTGTTCTGTGATACTTATTACTTTTCTGTGATGTTGCATTTATCACGCCTGGAGCGATTATTGTATATTGGTATATATACTATTAGATGTTGTATATGTTTTACACCCGCGCTAGTCCAGTCCTCGCTCTGTCGTTAGTTAAGCAACCTAACGGGTGATGACGGGACCCAGTAACGAATGCGGATGGCATATACGTACATTTTATTTTCGTTCTTTTCTGGTGTGATTAATTGATAGGACTGCGTTGATTCTGATCAATGCAAAGCATAAACAAACCTGTTTGACGTTTTTGGAACAGTTTTCAAAAAGTGTTATTACAAAGACATTTTCTTTTATTTTGCACAGTGGTATTCAGTTGGAATATCCTGCACCTCATTCGATGAGGCAAGGGCCGAGATCCCTTCACCGGGAGTGACCCCTTAGGCAGAAGTTTACGTCAGGGTAATAACTTCACTATAGTCGATTACTTATTGCTTTGCATCATGGTATTCAGTTGGAATATCCTGCACCTCATTCCACGAGGAAAGAGCCGAGATCCCTTCACCGGGAGTGACCTCTTTAGCAAAGGTTTTCGCCACTATATTTTTGTAAAAAGCTATCAGGTTCCTTCAGCGAGATCAAGTTCATTACGTTAAAGGTTTTTTTGCCAAAAACCAGCCGTAGCCCTCCGTCATTTCATATGAATGGTCAGTAGTATTCAAGCTATGTTTGTTTGGCCCTTAGTCAAGACATAGTGATTGGTAGCTGCTGGGGTGTTCACATGTTGCATAGATAGATGCGTTGGTTTGGGACAGTCGTATTACTTTGTTGGCCCTTAGTCAAGAGTAAGTACGGGTGGGTTCAAATCAACATGGATAATGACGGGAAGAACTTGACATGTGACTTATGATTTGTTGGCCCTTAGTCAAGGTCATAAGAGCATGGGGCAAAAATCCACATTGAGAGTTTCTAAAGAAACTGAAACTTGCCAAGCATGCACATACTTTCTGGAGTGTGATAACGTGAGTGGATTCCTTCACGTTATCATGCGATGAGAGTTGGATCCCGATTCCTACTGATGAGTTGGTTTACTCTTCGGGTGATCCCGACTAATTCTTCTTTTAGGTTTGGAGGAGAATTTGACGATACAGTGGGTGGTTTCGTGATTAGATAAAGTGATAACCATTCTGATCTAGTTTTGAGTGCACGCAGAGTGTTTCTTTTCTCTCTCTCTTTGGCAGCGACCTTTGACCGACTCTAGACTATGACTCAGTGACCAAGTTGACCGAACTTTCTTAAAACACTGGCTTTTGGATTGTCTGAGTTGCATACATCATTGCCGCTCCTTCTTTTACCCTTTGAATTTCTCCAGAACACCTCATATCAGTACGAACATCCACTTCCATTAGATAAATCCATCGTATGGTTATATACGGACTCGAAGGAACTTGTTCCAGATTCGAGAATGGATTCAGGTTCAGGAGAAATTGAATTGGTTTATTCAGTTGTCTTTTATTATCATCTTCTCTCAGGTTGCGAGGGCTCCTTGGTTTAGGAGAGTATACATATTACGCTTATTGGATAGTCTTCTTCCAAACCATAGGCATGTGCCGAAAGGTAGGGAATGAAGAAAACCAATTAGCCTAAGTAGGGTGTACAGAAGGTAATAAGTAAAGACAAAATAAAGGGATTAGAAAGAGGGCAAAGTAAATTGCGACTGCTATCATTCACGACCAAACCGTGTAGTTCATCGCCACTCCTACTTCACCTTTGTATTTCTCCAGAACACCCCGTATTATTACGGACATCCACTTCCATTGGATAAATCCATCGTATGGTTATATATGAACTCAAAGGAACTTGTTCCAGATTCGAGGATGGATTCAGGTTCAGGAGAAATAGAATAAGGTTTTATTTAGTTGTCTTTTATCACCACCTTCTCTCAGGTTGCGAGTACTCCTTGGTTTAGGAGTATACACCTATTACGCTTATTGGATAGTCTTCTTCCAAACTATAGGCTGGTGCCGAACGGTAGGGAAGGAAGAAAACCATTTAGCCTAACGATGGTGTATAGAAGGTAACGACTAAAGACAAATAAAGGGATTTGGAGAGATGTCAAGAAAATATACGGTTACAGTCATGAATTTGGATAATGGAAGATGCATTACTATGAATAGCAGGATACCCCTTCGAAACATTTTCATGTTTCATTTCACTGTGCATTGTTAATTAAAAACTGATTTCCTTATTAGACACTTGCTCCACGGTATGTATTTACCAGGTATGATTCTCACATCTGTATGGTTTTACAGATGATGAGTGGGAGTAAGTTATTGGGAATTAGGTGATCATCCTCCTTATATCGGAATTCATTGTAATTAGTGATATTTGAGGAAATCGCCTGGGTTTTTGCCCGACGGGAAGTATTTGGTTTTGAGTATCCGTTGTTGTGCACCAATTTCAACCTGATATATCTGTACGTTTATTTTTATAAAGTGAGATATAACCTTTTGAAATTATGTCCGTGATATTTACATATATCAGTTGACGATTGGGTAAGGAGCATTGAACAGCGGAGTAGTTCTTAACCATAAGTACAGTTTTCAACCTACGATGCACAGGTTTTGAGTTATTCAACTCAGCGGACTTATACAGAGTATTAGAGTATTGTATGTTGTCCAGTGTCCATCAGGACAAAGGGGTTGGTCCTCGTACTATGTTCTGTTTACTTGTGACTTCTCTAGTTTTTAGACAAGTGTTTCGTATTAATACAAGGTCTAAGTTTTGAGAAGTTATAGGTAAAAGAATAAAGTAGAGAACCAGGTGTTGCAAGTATCAGGATTATTCAAGGCGATCGAAGATGTAGATACTTGTGTATGGTATTCAGTTGATAGTAATGGTTTTGAGAAACTTGTTTCTCTTTCGGGTTACTCATAATTGGATGCATTCCTAAGTTGAGTAATGCTGATCGTGTTGGAGATAGTGCCCTCAGAGTCAATTATTAGGTCACAGGTACGTGATTGTAATGATTGATGGAGGACCTATCCCGGTAGGACAGTCTTACTCGAGATGATAGTATGCTATCTGGTTTACCTTTATCATCGTGTACTGTTTTAAGTGACCTGACACGTCGCTATTACACGTTGATAGAGCCCCTAGGATTCTTGCTTGACCACCAGCAGTATGAGGGCGATCATATAAGTGGGAGCTGGGGGTCTATAAGCATATCCTTAAAAGGTCCCTAGTTATGAGAGTTTCGAGACAGGGCATCGATTCTCCATAGTAGACTAGTGTATACAGTCGAGACCCCGACGAGGGGCGGTGGCCGGTCTCACAAGCCACTGGTGTCAGTTGGTTCACCTAAGATGTATACAGGTGCTCATTGGGTTATGAGTACATCGGACAGGACTCGCCGGGAACATGCTAGTTGGTCATATACCAGACGTCAGATGGCAGTTCCCTGGTGACATGTGTACAGGTTAGTTTATCGACCTGGGGATCGTCATTTGTCTTGTGTGAGTTCCCACTGTACTTAGATTACTACCCTACCACGGCTCAAAGGAGTCGTGCAAACAGGTTTTAGTTGGGTACAGTCCCGAGCCACATGGAGGCAGTGAGCGTATCTTCAGGGGTTCGTCTCTCCCGGTATTGGGGATGAGGTCGTGCTGTGTTTAGGAGAGCCATTACACGAAGCCCTCGGCCGAGGCAAGGAGATTTACTGGTAGGTATTCCAGTAGTATCTCAGGGTGTTCTGGGCTACACTCCGACACGACTTGTACCGCTTTTGGGGGTCTGACTTTTACCAACCCCCTAGGCCCGCCATGCGATGCTCATAGACGAACGGACCGGACTGTACGGATATTGTCACTGACAGGCTCAGTAGGGAGTCAGGCTGAGTTCGCTCACAGACGTCCCTTTTGATCAATACCTGGTAGCCCGTTATGTATTGGCTTATACCTCTAACGTGCTAGTGGTTAAATCCACAACCAAGGTGTTGATGAGTCTTTAGAGTCCCCCACATTCAGTTACTCAAGCTTTCGGGCGAAAGGTTGTAGAGGCCGTATGGAGATATGGCAAGGTCCGATCAGATACGTGCGGTATTGCATGGATCAGGATCGGACAGTTTGTACTATAGGCCGTATGGTTATATGGCAGGGTTCGATCAGATACGTGCGGTATTGCACGGATCAGGATCGAACGGATATTACTAGCCGGTTTTGGTATAAGCCGGATCCTAGCATAGTACAGTGTAGAGTTTGTCTCATTGCATTTGTATTTCGGTCGAAATACAGATGCGGGTGTGTATGCACAGTATCGGGGTTTTCCTGTAATTTATTACGGGACCAGTTTTCTGGAGTTGCCAGTTTGCTTTCCGTTTCGGCCGATTTCCATTGTTCCGTTCATTGGCCGAAGATTGGTGGAGGAGGGCTTATTTGCATTGTTGCAAATAAGTATTTGTGGAGGGGGCTTTTGCTTTTTGTTGCATCATGATAGCCATTCTTTGACCTTGACTTCTTGTCTTCATCATGACTTGACTTTTGTTTTCATGATGGATGTTGATGATGGTAGGTTTGAGTGTTGGATTTGTTGTGATGATGTTTCTTTTGTATGATATCTTTCTCTCTCTCTCTCCATTGGATAATTAGATGGCTCTCTCATTATCCATGAGACCACACTCTCATTTCTCTCCTCTCAATTAGCTTGGCCGGCCACTCCCATTTGGGGGCTGTCCAAAATTTGTGGTGTGGGTTTTTAGCTCATTTCATGTTGCAAAAATCCCACTTGATCAATCCATAAAGCTCCAAGTTCAATCCCTCCACCAAAAGGCAATTCCTACAACCCCAAATGAGACTTCTTCACTAGATATTCTACAGCAAATCTTGGGCACGTCGACTAGCCAGCTTCGTGCCCGAGTTGCCTCGGCATTGAGGTGGGAGCCCGTAAAAGAAGTAGGCGATGTGGTGCACTTCCGGCGACGAGGAGGAGACGGGACATTCCGCAGGAGATCGGGACGACGACGAGAAGACCGGAGGACTCGGATCTGTCGGTATATCTCTCTTCCCTTTCTTGTAGATAGCTAGGACTAGTTAGTGGTTCGATCCGGGTATTAGTGCGCGGCGGTTTGCCAGTTCAAGAAAATTTAAGTTTATCACCGCTTCCGCATTTGGCCGTCGGATTGACGGCCGGGACGCCGCCGTGCACTTACAGTGGTATCAGAGCCTCGCCATTAACTTAGTCTAGCTCGGTTTAATGTGTTTGCATTTCCGATCGATCAAAAAGTTCCAAAACTGCATTTTAGTTCGCATCAGTTTCTGTTGAAAATTTTTTGGTCTCGAAATTTTTTTCAGGTTGTAAAATAGTGATGCACTGGATGTTATAAGAATACTGTAGAAATTCGACACATTCAGTCGACCAACAGAGCGCGGAACCGTGGCCAAACCCCCACTTGGGCCGCGGTTCCGCCGCTGAACAGTGTCCTTGCTGTGTGAAATTTCTTCAGTAGCTTTATGGGGTTTAAATTGGGGTTTTGGAATATTAATTTTGGGCCCAGTATTTCTGTGACTGCTACAGTATTGTTTGGGGGCCCACTTGTTAATTTTTGATCGATCGGATATTTTAAACACATTATTTCACAGTATTTACATTATATCTGCGACCGTGAATGTCACTCGATCGGTAAATCCGGTCTAACTGCTATAGCCCGGTTAGACGGATTTGCGAACGTGACTTTCACGTTGATGTTCTGTTTTTGCTGTGATGTTGCGGATCGGTCGTGGGGATAGCCTGGATGCAATGCTAGTACAGTTGTGGTTGTATTATGTACATTTGATATTGCGGGGCGAGCGTCCGACATGTGGACTGCCGTCACTGCCTGTTTGTATTATTATTTTGGGGCACGGCCAGGTTGCGGTCGATGTACCCGTTGTATGTATATTTTACTTTCTGTACTAGGATTGCCCCGCGGAGGGGTGCACGGATAGCCGGGTTCTAGAGGGCAACAAGCCCGCATCTCATGGCATTGAGACGGAGGGGGCTTCACTCTAGGATTGGCGGGATATTCGCCGCACTCGTAGGGGGTACAGGTTGACCCAGGAGGGGTGCCCAAGTTACCGGATTCCGTGAAGTGCAGGGTGGTCCATTCACGGCGCTGAAGGGGGCTGCCTCGCTTCAGGTTTTGGCGGGTGACTTGCCGCGCCTGTAGGGGTCTAGGTTCTCATTGCACAGGCTATCCACACGACCAGGGGAACGTCGGGTTTCAGCGGCTCTGTGAAACCCGGGGATCCCAGATATCTGTATTGTTTCTGTGATGCTGTACATATCTGTGATGTTGCATTTTATTCACGCCTTGAGCGAAATATAATATATTGGTATATATATTAGTAGATGTTGTATATGTTTTACATCCGCGCTAGTCCAGTCCCCGCTCTGTCGTTAGTTAGCTAACCTAACGGGTAATGACGGGACCCAGTGGCGAATGCGGATGGCATATACGTACATCAGTATATTTTCGTTCTTTGTGGTGTGATCAATTGATGGGACTGCGTTGATTCGGATCAATGCAAGTTAAAAACAAACCTAATCTGATGTTGTTGGAACACTTTTCAAAAAGCTGTTATTGCAAGGACGTTCACTTTTGTTTGGCATCGTGGTATTCAGTTGGAATATCCTGCTCCTCAGTCGACGAGGCAAGTGCCGAGATCCCTTCACCGGGAGTGACCCCTTGGACAGAAAGTTTGCGTCAGGGCATTAACTTCACTATAGCCGATTACTTTTGCTTTGCACCGTGGTATTCATTTGGAATATCCTGCACCCCATTCTACGAGGAAAGAGCCGAGATCCCTTCACCGGGAGTGACCTCTTTAGCAAAGGTTTTCGTCACTATATTTTTAAAAAGCTATCAGTTCCTTCAACGATATCAAGTTCTTTACGTTAAAGGTTTTCGCCAGAAACCATTCGTAGCCCTCCGTCGTTTCATATGGGTAGTCAATAGTATTCAAGCTGTGTTTGTTGGCCAAAGTCAAGGCACAGTGTTTGGTAGCTGTTGGTTATTCATATGCAGTATAGATAGATGCATTGGTTTGGAACAGTCGTATAGCCTTGTTGGCCAAAGTCAAGGGCTTGTGCGGGTGGATTCGAATCAACCTGGAGAATGACGGGTAGAACTTGACATGTGACTTATGATTTGTTGGCCAAAGTCAAGGTCATAAGAGCATGGGGCAGAAATCACATCGGGAGTTTCAAAAGAACTGAAACTTGCCAGATATGCGCATACCTTCTGGAGTGTGATGACGTGAGCGGATTCCGTCACGTTATCATGCGATGATAGTTGGATCCCGATTCCCACTGATGAGTTAGTTTACTCCTCGGGTGATCCCGACTAATTCTTCTTTCAGGTTTGGAGGAGAATTTGAGGTACAGTGGGAGGTTTCCAGATTAGATAAATTGGTAACCATTCTGATCTAGGTTAGAGTGCACGCTGAGTGTTTCTTTTCTCTCTCTCTGGCAGCGACCATTTGACCCGACCCTAAGACTATGACTCAGTGACCAAGTTGACCGAACCTTCTTAAACACTGGCTTTTGGATTGTCAGAGTTGCAAACCTCATTGCCACTCCTACTTTTACCCTTTTCTCCAGAACACCCCGTATTACTACGAACGTCCACTTCCATTGGACAAAACCATCGTATGGTTAGATACGAACTCGAAAGAATTTATTCGAGGATGGTTTCAGGTTCTGGAGAAAACGGATAGGATTATTCAGTTGTCTTTTCCTTTTACCCTCTCTCAGGTTACGAGTACTCCTTGGTTTAGGGGTAGTACACCTATTACGCAAATTGGATTGTCTTCTTCCAAACCTTAGGCTGGTGCCGACCGATAGGGAATGAAGAAAACCAATTAGCCTAACGATGGTGTACAGAAGGTATTAAGTTCAGACAAAGCAAGGGATTAGTAAGAGGGCAAAGTAAATTGCAACAGATATTCACGACCAAACCAAATATTTCGTTACCACTCCCACATCACCTTTGTATTTCTCCAGGACACTCCGTATCACTACGAAGATCCACAGTTTATTTGGATACTCCATCGTATGGTTATATACGAACTCGAATGGAACTTGTTCCAGTTCGGGGATGGATTCTGGTCCAGGAGAAATAGGAATAAGGTTTATTCGGTTGTCTTTTATCTTCACCCTCTCTCATTGCGAGTGTTCTTAGGATTGGGACAGTACACCCATTATGCTTATTGAATAGTCTTCTTCCAAACCATAGGCTGGTGCCGAACGGTAGGGAAGGAAGAAAACCATTTGGCCTAAAGGGGTGTGCAGAAGGTAAAGACTAAAGACATATAAAGGGATTTGGAGAGGTGGCGAAGAACTATACGGTTACAGTCGTGAATCTGGAAGAGGCATTACTAGGAATACCAGGATACCCCATCGAAACATTTCGATGTTTCAGTCTCACTGTGTACTGTTAAAGGAAAACTGATTTCCCGATTAGACACTTGCTCCAGGGTATGTATTTACCAGGTATGATTCTCACATCTGTATGGTTTTACAGATGATGAGTGGGAGTAGGTTATTGGGAATTGGGTGATCATCCTCATTATATCGGGATTCGTTGTAATCGGTGATATTTGAGGAAATCACCTGGCCTGTTTGCCGGTCGGCAAATATTTGGTTTTGAATATCCGCTGTTATGCACCAATTTCAAATTGATATATCTGTACGTCTATTTTCATAGAGTGAGATATACCTTTCTGAAATTATGTCTACGACATTTACCTATATCAGTGGATGGTTAGGTAAGGAGCATTAAAACAGCGGTGTAATTCTTCTTAACCATAAGTACAGTTTTCAACCTACGACACACAGTGAATGAGTTATCAGACTCAAGGGACTTATACAGAGTATTGTATGTTGTCCAGGGTCCATCAGGACAGAGGGGTTGGTCCTCGCACTATATTCGGTTTACTTATGACTTCTCTAGTTTTTAGACAGGTGTTTCGCGGAAACACAGGGTCTGAATGTTGAGAAGTTATAGGTATTTGAATAGAGTAGAGAACCAGGTGTAGCAAGTATCGGGATTCTTCAAAGTGATCGAAGATGTAGATACTTGTATATGGTATTCAGTTGATAGTAGTGATTAAGAGAAATTGCTTCTCTTTCAGGTTACTCATAATTGGAAGCATTCCTAAGTTGAGTAACGCTGATCGGCCTCCTTCCATTTAGTTGACATGCACTGGAGACAGCTGCATGATTTGAATCTGGTTCAATTAAATCAGTGCCTCTGGTCCTATATTGGATATAGAACAGTTCGTATCTTAACGATGTTAAGGTACGGGGAGTTGTCCGGCTTATGATTAAAACCAGACACTGGACAACTCAAGGCACGTTTCTGTAATGGCTGTTTGTGGGTTGACCCAGGCTATGACGCGGGCTGACTTTCTACCATCTGGATGAACAATAGCAATATTGTTCTAGACTCGCCACAGTTTTATTAAAAATGGATTTTTTTTTTCAGAAAACAGTAGTGGGAGTATGGTAGAACTGGAAGTGATTCCAGAACCACAAACGATTACTGAAGATTTGATAAGGAACCTAAAGATTCAATCTGGATTGACATTCCATTGGCCACTCCGCTGATAAGGTGGGTAACTTCAGGCACCCGAGAGGTACTACGGTAGCCTCAAGGACGGTAACAGGGAAGTTCTTGTTTACCCACAATTACCATTGCTGTTGTTCCAGGCTGCGAGACCCGGCGGGAGAATGAGTATAGCGTCGTTCTGAACTCGCTTTAGAAGTGTACGTGTATATGACTCTGCCAGAGGGTTGTCGTAGTCAGTGGGAGCAACGGAAGCATTGGTGGACAGGTAGCTTATGTCTATTTATAGACTAAAGCAGATGTAGCGGAGATAGATCATCTATTTCTGATGTGACAGTCATAGGTTTGACTTCACCAGAATAGGGGATGGATCTGTTGAGAAGGTAGTAGGGTGTGATATCCTGGTATTTGGATGACATACACAGAGTAGGAAAAGAAACTCCTATACTACGATCGGTTATACTTTGGTCGTCACACAGTAGTTTCTCCACACAGGACTTGGACATTATATCAGACATACTGGTTACTGGATCTATGGTATTAGATCTAGATTTGGGTGGTTTCCCAATCAGGGTACTTAGACAGCATTCTAAGAGTATTTAGAATGGACGACTCCATGCACGGTAGTGTACCTGCAGAAGATGGAGTCACCCTCTCTAAAGGTGTCTTATAGACTAAGATGGAGAGGGATGTGCATGATTGACAGATCACTTGCTTAGGCAATTGAGTCAATCATGAGATGTCAAGTACCACACCAGATGTTGTTCTTGCACTAGATGCAATAAGTTGATATTGATCCTATCTTGGAGAAACAGTCGGAAGCAGTTATATGATAACGACAGCCTCGTTGAGGAGACAGTTATCATTCCAGGCTTCCAAGGTGACCTGGACGACATGGAGGTTGTCAGAGTTATAGTTTTCCTTCTGACGAGGGGCAGTATTTTGGACAGTTGGTCCAAGGCAATACTGAGGGAGGCATGGCGCAGGATACTGATTAAGTTCAGTTGACGATACAGTCTAAGAAGTTTGGATTTGGAGTTCATTTATGAGCTATGTCCCATCAGACATCCAGACACATTCTAAGACAGGTATTGCTCATTTCAGGAGATGGGTTTTCTCTGCGAACATGAGATATAGAGAGAGATGGAAAGAGACAACAAAGCGGATCCACTCACTGAGGCTATTCCTCGAACGCAATAGTTTTGCAAACGAGCTTTGTGAAACTGACTAGTAGAGGAGTTGGGTGTTCGGTATCACACGAGCTGTGAGTATGCGACATCGCAATAATTAGCCTTGAGTGCAAGTGGGAGATTGTTGGAGATAGTGCCCTCAGAGTCAATTATTAGGTCACAGGTACGTGATTGTAATGATTGATGGAGGACCTATCCCGGTAGGACAGTCTTACTCGAGATGATAGTATGCTATCTGGTTTACCTTTATCATCATGTACTGTTTTAAGTGACCTGACACGTCGCTATTACACGTTGATAGAGCCCCTAGGATTCTTGCTTGACCACCAGCAGTATGAGGGCGATCATATAAGTGGGAGCTGGGGGTCTATAAGCATATCCTTAAAAGGTCCCTAGTCGTGAGAGTTTCGAGACAGGGCATCGATTCTCCATAGTAGACTAGTGTATACAGTCGAGACCCCGACGAGGGGCGGTGGCCGGTCTCACAAGCCACTGGTGTCAGTTGGTTCACCTAAGATGTATACAGGTGCTCATTGGGTTATGAGTACACCGGACAGGACTCGCCGGGAACATGCTAGTTGGTCATATACCAGACGTCAGATGGCAGTTCCCTGGTGACATGTGTACATGTTAGTTCATCGACGTGGGGATCGTCATTTGTCTTGTGTGAGTTCCCACTGTACTTAGATTACTACCCTACCACGACTCAAAGGAGTCGTGCAAACAGGTTTTAGTTGGGTACAGTCCCGAGCCACATGGAGGCAGTGAGCGTATCTTCAGGGGTTCGTCTCTCCCGGTATTGGGGGTGAGGTCGTGCTGTGTCTAGGAGAGCCATTACACGAAGCCCTCGGCCGAGGCAAGGAGATTTACTGGTAGGTATTCCAGTATTATCTCAGGGTGTTCTGGGCTACACTCCGACACGACTTGTACCGCTTTTGGGGGTCTGACTTTTACCAACCCCCTAGGCCCGCCATGCGATGCTCATAGACGAACGGACCGGACTGTACGGATATTGTCACTGACAGGCTCAGTAGGGAGTCAAGCTGAGTTCGCTCACAGACGTCCCTTTTGGTCAATACCTGGTAGCCCGTTATGTATTGGCTTATACCTCTAACGTGCTAGTGGTTAAATCCACAACCAAGGTGTTGATGAGTCTTTAGAGTCCCCCACATTCAGTTACTCAAGCTTTCGGGCGAAAGGTTGTAGAGGCCGTATGGAGATATGGCAAGGTCCGATCAGATACGTGCGGTATTGCATGGATCAGGATCGGACAGTTTGTACTATAGGCCGTATGGTTATATGGCAGGGTTCGATCAGATACGTGCGGTATTGCACGGATCAGGATCGAACGGATATTACTAGCCGGTTTTGGTATAAGCCGGATCCTAGCATAGTACAGTGTATAGTTTGTCTCATTGCATTTGTATTTCGGTCGAAATACAGATGCGGGTGTGTATGCACAGTATCGGGGTTTTCCTGTAATTTATTACGGGACCAGTTTTCTGGAGTTGCCAGTTTGCTTTCCGTTTCGGCCGATTTCCATTGTTCCGTTCATTGGCCGAAGATTGGTGGAGGAGGGCTTATTCGCATTGTTGCAAATAAGTATTTGTGGAGGGGGCTTTTGCTTTTTGTTGCATCATGATAGCCATTCTTTGACCTTGACTTCTTGTCTTCATCATGACTTGACTTTTGTTTTCATGATGGATGTTGATGATGGTAGGTTTGAGTGTTGGATTTGTTGTGATGATGTTTCTTTTGTATGATAGCTTTCTCTCTCTCTCTCCATTGGATAATTAGATGGCTCTCTCATTATCCATGAGACCACACTCTCATTTCTCTCCTCTCAATTAGCTTGGCCGGCCACTCCCATTTGGGGGCTGTCCAAAATTTGTGGTGTGGGTTTTTTAGCTCATTTCATGTTGCAAAAATCCCACTTGATCAATCCATAAAGCTCCAAGTTCAATCCCTCCACCAAAAGGCAATTCCTACAACCCCAAATGAGACTTCTTCACTAGATATTCTACAGCAAATCTTGGGCACGTCGACTAGCCAGCTTCGTGCCCGAGTTGCCTCGGCATTGAGGTGGGAGCCCGTAAAAGAAGTAGGCGATGTGGTGCACTTCCGGCGACGAGGAGGAGACGGGACATTCCGCAGGAGATCGGGAGGACGACGAGAAGACCGGAGGACTCGGATCTGTCGGTATATCTCTCTTCCCTTTCTTGTAGATAGCTAGGACTAGTTAGTGGTTCGATCCGGGTATTAGTGCGCGGCGGTTTGCCAGTTCAAGAAAATTTAAGTTTATCACCGCTTCCGCATTTGGCCGTCGGATTGACGGCCGGGGCGCCGCCGTGCACTTACAGATCGGCCTCTCTCCATTAAGTTGATATGCACTGGAGACAGCTGCATGATTTGAATCTGGTTCCAATTAAATAAGTGCCAAAGTTTCTATATTGGATATGGAATGGTTCGTATCTTAACGACGTTAAGGTACGGGGAGTTGTCCGGCTTATGCTTAAAACCAGACTCTGGATAACTCAATGCACGTTTCTGTAATGGCCGTTTGTGGGTTGACCCGGGCTATGTCGAGGGTTGACTTTCTACCATCTGGAAGATCAATAGTGATATTGTTCTTGACTCGCCACAGTTTTAGTAAAATGGATTTTTTCAGAAAACAGTAGTGGGAGTATGGTAGAACTGGAAGTGATTCCAGAACCGCAAACGATTACGGAAAATTTAATAGGACCTAAAGATTCAATCAAGTTTGACATTCCATTAGCCACTCCGCAGATATGATGGGTAACCTCAGGCACCCGAGAGGTACTTTGGTAGCCTCACGGACGGTGATAGGGAGGTTCATGTTTACCCAGACTTGAGACTACTGTTGTTCCAGGCTATGAGACCCGGCAGGAGGATGAGTATAGCGTCGTTCTAAACTAGTTTTAGAAGTGCACGTATATATTATTCTGCCAGAGGGTTGTTGTAGTCAGTGGGAGCAGTGGAAGCATAGTGGGTAAGTAGCTTATGTCTATTTATAGACTAAAGCAGATGTAGCGGAGATAGATCATCTATTTTTGATGTGACAGTCATGGGTTTGACTTCATCAGAATAGGGGATGGATCTGTTAAGAAAGTAGTAGAGTGTGATGTCCTGGTATTTGGATGACATACACAGAGTAGGAAGTAAAATTCCTATACTACGATCGGTTATACTTTGGTTGTCACACAGTTGTTTCTCTACACAGGATATGGATATAATATCAGACATTCTGATTACTAGATCTATGGTTTTAGATCTAGATTTGGGTAGTTTCCCAATCTGGGTACTTAGATAGTATTCTAAAGGTGTTTTAGAATGGACGACTCCTGACATGGTAGTGTACCTGCAGGTGATGGAGTCTCTCTCTCTAAAGGTGTCTTACAGACTAAAGGGGAGAGGGATGTGCATGATTGACATATCACTTGCTTAGGCAATTGAGTCGATCATGAGATGTCAAGTACCACACCAGATGTTGTTTTTGCACTAGATGCAATAAGTTTATATTAATCCAATCCTGAAGAAACATTCGGAAGCAGTTTTAGAACATAAGTGAATGTTCTACGGATTTGATAACGGCAGCCTCCTTTAGGAGACGGTTATCATTTCAGGCTTCCAAGGTGACATGGATGACAGAGTGATTGTCAGAGTTATAGTTTTCCCTCTGACGAAGGGGGCAGTATTTTGGACAGGTGGTCCAAGAGAATACTGTGGGAGGCATGGTGCAGGATACTGATTAGGTTCAGTTGACGATACAGTCTAAGAAGTTTGGATTTGGAGTTCATTTATGAACTAGGTCCCATCAGATATGCAGACATATTCTAAGACAGGTATTACTCAATTCGGGAAATGGCTTTCTCTGCGAACTTGAGATTAAGGGAGACATAGAAAGAAACATCAGGGCGGATCCACTCACTGAGGCTATTTCTTGAACACAAGAGTTTTACAAACGAGCTTTGTGAAACTGATTAGTAGAGGAGTTGTATGTTCGGTATCACACGGGCTGTGAGTATGCGGCATCGCATTAATTAGCCTTAAGTGCAAGTGGGAGATTCTTGGTCGTAGTGCCTTCAAAGTCAATTATTGGATCGCAGGCACGTGATTGCAATGATTGAGGGGGACCTATACTTGTAGGACAGTCTTACTCAAGATGATAGTATGCTATCTGGTTTGCCTTTATCATCGTGTACAGGTTTAGGTGACATTACTGTTCACTATTACACATTGATAGAGCCCTTAGGATCCTGCTTGACTACCAATAGTATGATGGCGATAATATACGTGAGAGTTGGGTAGTCCATAAGCACATCCTTAAAAGTGGTCCCTAGCCGTGAGAGTTTCGAGACAGGGCATCGATACTCCGGAGTAGACTAGTGTATACAGTCGAGACCCCGACGAGGGGAGGTGGCCGGTCTCACAAGCCATTGGTGTCAGTTGGATCACCTAAGATGTATACAGGTGCTCATTGGGTTATGAGTGCACCGGACAGGACTCGCCGGGAATCTGCTAGTTGGTATTATGCCTAGCATCAGATAGCAGTTTCTTGGTGACATGTGTACAGGTTAGTTCATCGACCTGAGGTCATCATTTGTCTCGTGTGAGTTCCCACTGTGCTTAGATTACTACCCTACCACGGCTCAAAGGAGTCATGCAAACAGGTTTTAGTTGGGTACAGTTCCGAGCCACATAGAGGCAGTGAGCGGATCGCAGGGGATTCGTCTCTCCCGGTATTGGGGGTGAGATCGCGCTGTGTCTAGGAGAGCCATTACACCAGGTCCTTGGCCAAGGCAGGTGAGAATTACTGGTAGGTATTCCAGTAGTTTCTCAGGGTGTTCAGGGCTACCCTCCGACACGACTTATATAGCTATTGGGGGTCTGACGTTACCAGCCCCTAGGCTCGATATGCGATGCTCATAGACGAACGGACCGGACTGTACGGATATTGTCACTGATAGGCTCAGTAGGGTTCCAAGATGAGTTCGCTCATCGGCTTCCCTTTCGGTGAGTACATGGGCAGCCGTTACGCACAGCTAGTGCCGTTGACGTGCTTGTGGTTAAACCCACTGCCAGGGTATTGACGAGTCTTTAGAGTCCCCCACAGATAGTTTCCCAAGTTCGGGCGAAACGTTGTAGAGGCCGTATGGTTTTATGGCAGGGTTCGAACATGCACGTGCATTTTTGCACGTGTCATATTTCGGACAGATAATACTGGTGGGCTTTGGTTTAAGTCGGATCCAAGTATTATATTGAGTCAGAATATTTTAGTCTCATCGTATTCGTATTCGGTCGGAATACGGATACATGTATGTATATACAAGTGAGGGGTATTCTCGTAGTCCGTTACGAGAATACTTTAGAAGATGCATTTCTTTTTGGATTAATCATTTTGGTTTAAATGATTAAATGGATTTTGGAAAGTGTGACTCATTAATTCTAGAATGTTCACTAATGACTCATGTAATGCGTCATCTAGTGAGTCATTAAAGAATTAATGATGTTTGTTTTGGGTGAGATATTTTAGGGTTGAGTTGGAGATATTTTGGGATGATATTTTTTTTTGTTTCTCCAACACAAAACCTTATATATATCACACACAAAATATTTGGGCAGCCAAGGGTTATTTTTGTGTGCTTGGGTTTTGCTCTCTTGAGATAGTTTCATGAGCTCACAATTTCCAACTCTTTGCATTTTCTTTAACCTCCACTCTTACCCTCTCATGTGATGAGAACCAAAGAGTGTATTGAAACAAAGTATTCCACTCATTCTCTACTTCATCTTGGTCATCTCTTTTAGCAGACTTGATATCCGAGTTGTCTCCGTATAGAGACGGGAGCCCGTATAAAGAATCGATGATGTGGTGTCACCTCGATGAGGAGACAGGAGATCGGAGATGCCGCGAGGAGCATGGGATGATGGCTAAAGACCGAAGGACACGGATCGATCGGTATAGCCTTTCTACCTCTTTACAGTTTGTTAGTTTAGCGTTAATGGCAGATCCGGATTATAGTATGCGATAGCGCCAGTTGTAAAAGTTTTTGTTCCGCGTTTGGCCTCAGATTATTGGCCGGGACGCTACCGTAGACTTACAGTCAGTATGGACTCGCCTATAGGACAAAAAGTTTTATTTCATTTTTTATTTCTTTCCGCGATGCTCTATCATTTCAGCTTTTTATATCGCGAAAGTCGCGATTGCCCAATCATTTCGGCTATTTATCGCGGTGCCCAATCATTTCGGTTATTTTCCTTTTTACTCGCTGTTTTTAATTGCGAGTTGTCCAATCATTTCGGCTATTTTTACAAGCATTTTTTTTGAGTACGGAACTCAAGATCTGATACCAATATTAGCATCAGCATCGCTGCGACTGGAATATTGCCAGGAGCGAATCATTATTTGCCGTGAAAGGACTTGGAATTTGATTCCGATTCAGGTATCAGCATCGCTACCACTGGGACATTGCCAGGAGCGAATCATCATCTGCCTTTGTCGGTTCGAACAAGGGTGGCTTTGGAAACAGGGTTAAGATCCTGTCGACTAAGGCTTTTGACTTCATGAGCCGTAAGGGTCTCATAAAGTTGTTTCTCCCTACGAGTCGTGAGGATCTCGCAGGTGTCTTTTCTCCTTAGGAATCGTGAGGATTCCTAAGTGTATGTTTTCTTGTAAGTCGTAAGAATCTTGCAAGAGTATTTTCTTCTTATAAGTTGAGAGGACTTACAAGGGTCGTTCACCATGTGAGGATATCCCTTGTCGCTGGTGGGTCTCTGTTGGAGAAATGTTTATTCGTGCCCGTGGATTGTATACAAGGGTCAATATTGAAACGCTTGTAGGGCAGTCTGGAAAAGGTGATGGCTTAAGAACAGGTTCAGATCCCTGTTGCTTAAGGCTTTTGAATCTTATGAGCCGTGAGGGTCTCATAAGAGGGTTCTCCTTACGAGTCGTGAGGATCTCGTAAGTGTAATTTCTCCTTAGGAATCGTGGGGATCCCTAAGTGTGTTGCTCCTTTATGAGTCGTAAGGATCTCACGCAGGTAGTTTTCTCCTTACAAGGTCGAGGGGACCTTGCAAGTGTCTTTTAACGAGATTGCGCCATTTCGGGTTTTCACAAATTCGCCGGTAGCCCTGCTGTTTTTACTCACGGAGCCCTTTCGGGTTTTCATCCATGTCCATTTTGCTTGTGGACGTACCTTTTTTTTACGAGTCTGTGCCCTTTAGGTTTTCACAAACTCGTCGGTAGCCCTGCTATTTTTACTCATGGAGCCCTTTCGGGTTTTCATCCATGCCCATTTTGCTTGTGGACGTATCGTTTTTTTAACGCGTCAGCCCAAGGATGCTGCGGGTTTGCAGTAGTTTAAAAACGTTTCGGTCCGTAGTTAGTTTTAGGACATTTCGGTCCATTGCTAGTTTAGGGACGTTTCGGTCCGCTATTAGTTTAGGGACGTTTCGGTCCATTGCACGTTTTTGAGGCGAGGTTTCGTCGGATACTACTTATAGAGTTTGGTCTTGGGAAGATAGCGAGCGGACATAGGCGTCGTCATCTATCGTTGACCTAGGCCGTGACTTGTCAGGCGTAGTATTTTTTCAAGAACCGACCGTTTATTGGCCTGAAGGGTATTTTGCCATGCATATCCATGAGCAAGTAAGCCCCACGTTGGTAGACCTTGTCTATGATGTACGAGCCCTCATAATTCGACTTGAATTTCCCCCGTTTGGCACGATTGGGGATCATAGGTCTCTTGACCACTAGCATGAGTTCGCCTTGGCAGAATGTTCTCGACCTAGTCAATCTCTCGTATGAGCGAGTCATCTTTGCTTTGTAAGCCTCCAAGTTTTGCTGCGCCATAAGATGAGTTTCATCGAGGGCATCGAGCTCCTCAAGCCGGAGATGAGCATTCTCTTCGTCTGTCAGCTCATAATGAACCGCCACTCGTAGGGAGGGTAGCTCTATCTCCAAGGAGAGTACTGCTTCAGTGCCGAATACTTATGCATACGGCGTTGTATTCGTGGCCGTTTTGATCATGGTCCGATACGCCCAGAGAGCTTCATGCAGTCTCTCATGCCAGTCCTTCTTCTTTCGAGACACCGTCTTCTTTATGATCTTTGTCAAGGTCTTGTTGAAAGACTCAGCTAGACCATTAGCCCGGGGATTATAGACTGAAGAGTATCTCCAGTCTATATTATGCTCCTGTGCGAAGCGGCTGATTTTATGACTTCTGTAGGTTGGCCCATTATCGGAGATAATCCGTCATGGAGTGCCGAACCGATAGATGACGCGTGTCTTGAATAAATGGAGGATATTGTCTGTCTTCACTTCTCTTAGCGGTACTGTTTCTGCCCACTTAGAGAAGTAATCGGTTGTCGCCAATATGAACTGATGTCCTCTGGATGATTCTGGTTCGATGGGCCCAATTATGTCGGTTCCCCACATTTCGAACGGCCAGCTCGCCATCGTTGGGTGTAGCGCGTTTGGATGCTGGTGGATGAAGTCTTCATGAATCTGGCACGAATGGCATTGCTTCGCATATTCAAGGCAGTCTTGAATCATCATGGGCCAATAGTAGCCCATTCTTTTGATCTTCAGCTTCATCTTTGGCCCGGCTTGATAAGAATCGCAGAGTCCATCATGAGTTTCTTGGACGACTCTCCTTACTTCTTCCGGTCCCAGGCATCTTAGCTACAGGGAGTCGAACGATCTCTTATACAGAGTATCATTGACGAAGGCGAAAAACAGAGCTCGTTTCATGAGCTGATGTCTTGAGGACGCATCTTCAGGTGTTTGACAGGATTTGAAGTAGTCTATAAAGACTTCTCTCCAATCCTTGGCCTTTTCTTGGTCCTCTATTTGTAGGGCCGCTTGCTTGGTCGCTTCCTTTTCTTCAGATGACTCCGGAGATATTTCTGCCGGTGTGAGAACCCGACGGCTTTGTACAACGATCCTTACGTCATCGAGATTTCCATCAGCCAATTCTTTAGCGAGCTTGGCTAGTGCATCAGCTTTGCTATTTTCCGTGCACGGTATGCTCTCCAGCATGTAGGAGGGGATTTGGGTCAGCAGTTGCTGCACTCTCTCACCGTACTTAACCAACTCCGGTTTGCACATTTGATAGCCGCCGTTTACTTGACTAACGACCAACTGGAAGTCTCCGTATATAAGGAGGTTTTCAATTCTTATGTCGACAGCGATCTTAAGACCTGCTATCAAAGCTTCATATTCTGCTTCATTATTTGTCCTCGGCTCTGTTAGGGAAAAGGCAAAGCGCATTATCTCTCCTTGCGGAGTCACGAAGATAAGGCCTATCCCAGATTTGATTATAGGGGAGCTGTGCTTTCGCTTCTTCATGGAAGATGCCCCATCAAAGTACAGTTCCCATCGGGTATCACTTTCTCCTCTCTCCCTGTCGATCGTGTCAAACGCGTGCTTGTCTGGCAATTCGCAATTTAGGGGTGAATCGGCGATGGCCTGGCTTTTCACCGCTTTGAGGGGTCGATAGATTATCGAAAACTCTATCAAGAGGATGGCCCATTTAGCGAGTCGTCCTGTTAATATGGCTCTTGACATCAAATATTTGAGAGGGTCCACTTTTGATATGAGGTGAACCTCATGCTCTAACGCATAGTGTCTAAACTTCGTTATCGCAAAAATTAACGCCAGGCAGTGTTTTTCGATGGGGGAGTAGCTGTTCTCTGCCCCCAGAAGAATTCGAATCAAATAGTAGAGGGCTCTCTCTTTCTCTTGATCATTCTCTTGTGCCAATAACGCGCCTAAGGAACCTTCAAGGGCGGTTGTGTACAGGATGAGGGGCTTTCCCTTGACCGGGGCGGTCAACACCGGCAGATTCTGCAGGTATTGCTTGATTTCATCCAGCGCGCTTTGGCATTTACGATCCCAGACGAACGGGGTTCCTTTCTTTATTAGATGACTGTAGGGGCGACATTTGCCGGAGAGATTAGCTATGAACCGTCGGATGTACGCGAGCTTCCCTTGGAGAGACCGCAGTTGCTTCAAAGTCCTTGGAAAAGGCATTTCCATGATCGCCTTGATCTTTGACAGGTATATTTTGATGCCTCGGTGTCGTACGATGAATCCTAAGAATTTACCTGAGGAGACTCCGAACGCTCATTTGAGAGGGTTCATTTTCAAGTTGTATTTCTGAAGGCACTGGAAAACTATCTTCAGATGCTCCCAATGTTCTTCATGCGATTTGCTTTTCACCATGAGGTCATCGATATAGCATTCGACGATTTCATGTATGAGGTCATCGAAAATCTTCGTTATGGCCCTCTGATAGGTAGCGCCAGCGTTCTTCAAGCCGAAAGGCATCACTTTGTAGCAGAATATGCCTAGCGGAGTCCGGAAAGCGGTATGCTTCTGGTCTTCGGGATGCATCTTTATTTGATTGTACCCTGATGATCCGTCCATCAAGGAGAAGACTTCGTGAGTGGACATGTGGTCTATCATCAGCTCAGTAACCAGTACAGGAAAGTCATCCTTCGGATATGCTTTGTTGAGGTCCCGAAAGTCCACGCAGATGCGCACCGTCCCATTTTCTTCATCACTTGGACGATGTTGGCGATCCAGTCAGGGTATTGAACTTCTTGGATGAAGCCGGAGTCAATTAGCTTCTTCACTTTGGCGTTGATGCTCATTTCAAGTTCGAGCCGCATTCTTCTTGGTGCTTGCTTGACTGGCTTGACGTCCGGGGATATCGCCAATTTATGCACAGCTATCTTTGGATCTAGCCCCGGCATCTCAGAGTAGTTCCATGCGAAGTAGTCTTTATACTGCATATGCACGTCTCTTAGCGTAGCTACCTGTTCTTCGGACAGCAGCTAACTGACGAATGTAGGCCTCGGGTCGTTTGCCGTCCCCAAGTCGATTTTCCTTAGGTTGTCCGCAGTAGTATGTATCCCATCTTCCAGCTCTTTTGGCGCCGGTGGAAGTTCTGAGATCAACTCATCTTCATCCTCATTTTCGAAGCACCAGGAGAGGTCATCCATATCCTCGCATTTTCCTTCTTCAGACAGCGTTATCGCGTGACAGGTACAAGATCGTTTCCAAGATCGATGTTGATCTGGTTCTACTCTCGCTATGTACGTTGCTTTTGGAACATGTTTCTGTGGTGGGGTTACCCTCCAACTGCTGGATAGAGCCAACCTGCCTTACTGATATTGGTCTTCGACCCAGTTTTTGAAGGTGCAGCAGTCTTCAAGAGGATGTCCTATCGCTTGGTGATAAGAGCAATAATCCGGGTAATGAACTTTGTTTGTTTGTGCGGGCTATTTGGACTTTGGGAGCGTAATCATTTGATGTTTCATGACAAGATCGAATATCTTCCTTTTCTTGTCCTGGGGAAAAGAATATGCTCGACCCATCTTCTTTATAAGAGACGAATCCTGGCTGCTCAATTCTCGATCGCGGGGCTTCTTGGACCCGCTTTGCCACTGTCGAACGTTTTTTTCCGTTCTTTAATTTGTTTTTTGCCTCCGCGTCGGGTCTTCTGTATGACGGGCTGGCAACGAAGGGCATCGTCATTCTCCGTAACCTGCTGAAGGAGGCGCTGTGTCCTGGATTTCTCGTAAATAGCCATTTCACGGTTGTGGTCATCCCGGGCCTTTTGACCCGCTTCTCTTATTAGCTTGTCCATCTGTTCTTCAAATGACGGACTTGGCATTTTTACGGCAGGATCTCGTTTTTGTTCAATCGCAGTGTCTTCTAACAGAGCATCTCTTTCTTCATCGAAGTCATGTATAACGTAGCAGTCATGGAATCGCTCCCGTTTCTTGGATTGGACATATCCGAGCCCGATCGTTTCCATTTTCCCGTTGGGCAATTTTCGCTGAGTTCTGGGGATGTTCCAGATCCTGTTATAGAACCGAGCTTGTCAAGCAGTCTGTTTGAAGGGTATGCCTTGGCGCCTCAACAGCCTTTTTAATCCTTCTGTGTAGTATCTGGGCAGATGGATGGGCTAGAGCCTGTCAAGCGTAGAATCGGCACCCTGCCAGATTTCTTTCTCTACTTTGGTTTCCGCGGACTGATATAAGAGGATCGCCTTTTCATCTTTTCGCCTGGGAGGGACATAGAACGTCTGCAGTTCTTGCACACTATAAGTATCAAGTGTGTCGAGCTCTCTGTAGTGCTGCCGCGGAATCATGACGATCTGCAAATTCTGATCATCTCCAGTGAAGGCCTGTATTGATGGCCGAACAGAAAATACTGCATTGACCTCATCTTTAGAGTTGCTGCCGAAGATCAACATAAGGGTAGATGGTCCGGGCTTGTTGTATTGGAGCGGCCCTGAATAGACTATCTCTTCCTCCTCCTCGGTATCGCTCCTAAAGACTGGAATAGTGGTGATAGCTTTTTGCTTATTCTCCGGTTTATAGCATCTTTTCGTGTCTTCAAAGTCTGGCAGGAAATACTTTGCGTCTTCGTACTTTCGGACTTCATTTATGGAAAAAGGGTTTAGTTCTCCCGTCACTGTGTATTCAAGCCCGTCTTTGAAGTACTTCAAACACTGATGCTGTGTAGAAGGGATGATGTTGTACTCGTGCAACCAAGGCCTTCCGAGCAAGGCGTTGTAGCAAGTCTTGGCGTCAATGACATGAAACTTGATGTCAGTGACGAGCAGCCCAAAGCGTAACGTCAGTATCACAGACCCGAGCGTTCGTGATGACTGGGAGTCGAACCCGGGGATAGTGATTTTATCCCCAGCGAGGTGCTGGACGCTCATGCAGATTTCTTTTAACACCCTCACATTTAGGAGATTGACAGAGGACCCATTGTCAACTAGGATCTTCCCTATCTTGATGTCATGGCAATACCCGGAGACATATAGGGGACAGTTGTGCTCACACGTTCTGAGGAGGAGATCCTCGTCGCTGAAGGTGATGTCGGCTGTGTGCACTTCTTCCAGCTCGTCCTTCATCTTTTCTTCGGCAAGAAAGGCTTGAAACTGCCCAGGATCCTGTAACGCCTTGATTAGAGAATCTCGTGCATCTTTATACAAAAGAAGGGCATCCAAGATGCTCAGTTGCGAGGGTATCTTTCTCAAGTGTGCCAGGGCATTGTAATCCACTTTGCTCTTCTTGGGCAGATCCTTGGCTGCGAGCTCTTCGGAGACTCGCTCATCGAGGGCGATATCCTCGGGGACTTTTTCCTTCCCCTTATCTTTTTTGTTCGATCCCTTGTTTGCGGGTCTGAGATTCTTTTCAGGTAACGTGTGCGGTTACGCAGCTGAACGTTCTCACAGTTTTTCGTCCCTTCCTCTTTTCCTGAGGTGGATTCTTTGAAGAGAGGGCCGAGAGATACTTCTTCGTCAGAATCACTTCTGAAGGTGAGAACTTGCAATCCCCTGGCATCGACCATGTGACAGTTGTCGACAGCTCTTTTATGCTCATCTGTCGCGATGCTCTGCTCTCGACAAGTTTTATGCTTCATCCGCTTGAAATGCTGTCGATGAGCAACGTATCCCTGCCACCAATTTTTAAAGGACATGCATTCCTCGGTAGGGTGTGTGATCCTCCGATGGTATAAGCAGTAGTTTGGATGTGCATCTAGTTCGCTAGGGAAGATATTTTCTGAAGTGTCTTCTTTGAAAGGTGGCAACTTCATTCCCATCGACAGGGCTTTGGCGAACTGCTTCCTTGTCTTAAACCTGCTTTTGCTGGCGGTAGAAGTAGCTCTATCTGGTTGGGGTACTCTATGACTTCTCAATACCGGAGCTTCTTCAACGCGACCCCAACATTTGGCCTTTTCATATATGGCCGTTTCACGCTCTCAGTCAGATTTTCTTTTTTGAAGAGCTTCGCACAGCAGTCTATCAATCAATTCGTTCGATGGCTCTAGCGATTTTGGTTCCGGTTCTGGATCTGCCCCCAGTTTCTCTGCATCGGGAGCTTCTTTGCCATCTATTGACGAGTGAGAGATCAGGTGGCAATTTGCCATATAATCCTCAGATTCTTCTGACGAGTCATCTCCGTCGTTATCTCCACTCTCAAGGATATTGTTGAGAAATTCTTAGAGTGTGACCGGGGTTTGCGCCTTTTGGTTATATTCCTCTAGTGCGTCAATATGTTTTTGCAGGTCCGTGCACTTGTCATCAGGCTTTACGGGCTTTTTGGTCTTCTACTTCCTTGTCGAAGATTTGACGGCTGGGCCTGGGCATTTTGCCCATCGTTACCAACTCTTGGCGTTGGGCGCGGCTTCAGCACTCCCTCAAGGACCTTGGGTTCCAGCAGACTTTTCCATCTGATCGCCGGGCATGTTTGAAGATTCTTTAGCATTCTTTTTGTTTTGGCTGAAAGGGTGACCTCCCATGGAGCTTCTTCTATAAATGAGCATGATGCCCCCGGCGTGTCTATCCTTTTAGGAGCGTGCGGCTGGGGCGGGCTTACTTTCCAATTAACGGACAGTGCGAATTTTCCCTATTGGTATTGGTCCTCAATCCAGTCTTTAAAGACGAAGCAATTTTCGATTGGATGGCCTACTACTCGGTGGTAGGAGCAGTAATTGGGATTGTTGACGTCACCTGGATGCAGTGGGCATCTCAGATCTGGTAGAGTGATGAGCCTGTTGCGCACTGCCAGTTCGAACAGTCTCCTTGTTTTATCTCGAGGGAATGAGTAAGGACGCTTTAACTTTTCGTTGATAAATCGCTGTCTGTCGTTCTGGCGATCAGCTGGTTTTGGACCACTCGGCTGTTGCTGAGCATTGGCGATAAAAGTCACTTTCCCTTTCCCCTTTTTGTTCCGAGACTCCGTCTTTGAAGAGGAGGGTCTATGGCCCATCTGGTCCATTTGGGCCAGCTTGTCGATCAAGGCCTGGAAAGTGGTCGGCTTGAAGAACATCATAAACTGGGAGATGGTCGCCTATGGATCGAGGGTTCCCACAAACATGCCTACTGCAGGAGCCTCTTCAATGCGCTGTTCGCACTTCGACCATAGGTTCCGCCACCGTATCGCGTACTGAACCTATGTTTCTCCAGACTTCACCCCGGCATTGATCAATACCGTGATTGGGGTGCGTTCGCTAGTGCTTGTGAAACGCTGGGTGAATAGCAACTCCATCTTCGTAAAAGTTTTGATGGAATCATTGGGAAGATCTGAATACCATTCGAACGCCGTCTCTGCCAAGCTGCCGATGAATTGGCGAAGCAGTAGCTTATCGTCACCTCCAGTGTTGCCGCACAGAGCCCTGAACTGGGCGACATACTGGTGGGGGTTGCCTGTCCCCTTATATACATAAAATTTAGGGATTGTGTATCCTGGTGGGTACTTAATCTGATCGTACCAGCTTTGATAGGGTCGCCCAGTTCTGATGACTTGGCCAACACCTTCGTTCGCTTGATGGGCTCGCATCTGTTGAGCTATATAATCATTGAGCGCTGCTTTTGAGATTGTTTCCTCTTTTGCTGCTGAAAAGGCCGGAAGAGGGTTTGACGTCTCCCCTCTGTCGTCTTCGATTATTATTGGCGGATCTTCGGCTGGAGGGTCTGACTGGATCATCATGCCCACCATATCCTGGAACAATAGCGCCATTTGTTTTATATTGGCCGCTTGTTCCGCGGCCTCTTTGTCTTTCCTCTCGAGCATTCTTCGGAGGAATTTGGCATCGGTTTCTTGTTCCTGACGCTGTTCCGATGATGTTTCCGGGCTTTCTTTTGGCCCAGTGAGTGCGGCCATAGCTGTCAGCATCTCGTGGAGCTTTTGTTGTTGTTTCTCTTAAACCTTAGTTACTAACCGCGTGAGTGGTCGATGGACTATGGAGATTCGGCTATCCTCTTTCCCGGAAGCCATGTAAATGGTGTGCACCACCATACCTCCAGACTTGGGGCGTTTGGATTCAGTGCCTCTAAGCTTTGTCGTGGACACGGGGATTTTCTTCGGCCTTCTTCTTTTATGGGCGGTCGAAGTCGAGGGGGCCGTTGCGGCGGGGCACCCAAGTAGATGATACCTTCTGTGGTACGACAGGACGGTCCTTCTCTTACCGAACCTTCATTTTCTTTGGTTGGCGGGAGTAGTCTTGGTTAATCACAGAGTCTTAGACCCTTCGCCAGACCCTATGGATTTTAGAGGACAGCCGCTGAGGGGACTGCTCCGGTTTCGCCTTTGTGATCTTTTCAGCAGGCGGAATAGACTTTTTCAGCATGACAGTTGGCGAATTCCTGAGTACCCTGTTAAGTGGTTCAAAGCTGTTCCCATTTGGAACAGCAGCAACAATTTCCATCGTTGGAGCTGGTGGGGTAAGTCCAAAAGGGGAACTGTCCCCAGCTTTCCTTCGGCCCAATTCGAAAGAGTTTTTCGCTCATCTTGACTAGTAAGGGCGCGGCACCAGTGGCGACGTCGAGCATGTCGAGTGGCCAGGACCATCTCTGCTGTTGGGGTAACTGCATCGTGCTTCATGCTTTGATGAGCGACCGCTGTTGGTGTCAGCCTGTCAAAGACCGACGTCCATTGAGAGGGGATGGTCAACCTGTCGAAGGCAGACTTTCGAGCAGGGGTAGCGGCTTTGGTGACTTCGCCTGGAGTGGGAGTTGGCACGGCCAGTCTTGTGAAGACCGATCCCTTAGAAGGAGAAGCCTCTCTGACGATTTCATTTACTGGAACAGGGATGGCTATTCGTTTCGGGATAACCCCCTCAGGTATCGCGGGCTTCTTCACGAGCCCATTGGAGTTCTGGCCCAGTCTGTTAAAGACTGAGGCATTGGATTTGGGTGACCCGTTGAGAGGGGCCGCAGTAGTTGCAAGCTGATCAAAGACCGACTTCTTCAGAGCTTCTTGTGATGGTAGTAGGGTGCTGAAGCTTCTTGGTGGGAGCATGGTCCCAAAGAGCAGCCCAGTGGTAGCTTGTGTCACCTGTTCTACTGGCATCGCGAAAATGGAGGCCGCTTGAGGCCCATAAGTCACTCCTCCGGCGAGGACGGAGTGGGAGTTGTCGTTGCAGCTAGTGCAGTTCGAAGCCATTTTCTCTGCACGAGAGCAGGACACCAAATCTTAGTACCTCGAATCCAGTTGCAACCATATCAAACCATGATTCGTTCGCGAACATGACATACGAAGTGTAGAGTGGAAACAGGAAAAGGTCCCACCGGCATGCCAGAATCTGTTCTCCGTCGAAAACCGGGAAGACAAACGTCTTGCCTGAATTTGGGGGCAGATGCTATTTGGCTTTATCCGTCCACCTCTCCGAGCCAAGTTGATTTATGGTATCATGTATCAGAGGTTTAGATGGATGCGGCCGTTGTAGCAGACCTCGTCAGATTCCCCCTCATTTGAGGGGTTTTTGATTATGGGGATGCTCTTCCCTGCAGGTGCAAGACCTTGAAGTTAATTACGCTACCGCATCGTGGTAACAACTTTCTTCTTCTCCAGATGGTCACTTCGTGTCGTGTGTGTTTATTTTATTTTTGGTTGCCCATGGATTGTATACGGAGACTAATTTATGTTGTCGCCTGTAGGGAGTGGATTAGTCCAAATCCATATTTTCTTAGATTTGGGTTTGGGTTGGGTTTAAGGATCGTTAATCTCATTTGAGATTAAGATCAATTTAAACATTTGTTGAGGATACGTTAGTCTAATTTTAGACTAAGATCTACTCAACAGCATCATTTAGATCCAATAAAAGAGCATTTGGACTCTATTGTTTTAGTTTAGGGACGTTGCGGTCCATAAGTTTAAGGACATCATAGTCTATGAGTTTAAGGACCTCATAACCTGTAAAGTTTAAGGACATCATAGTCCAGTTTAAAGGCGTCATAGTCTATGTGGTTTTGGTTCAACCGTTTGGGGATGCGCGAAAAGTTATTGGTTATTGGGACCCTTCATCTCTCTGAAGACATTGAGGAATTACAATGACATATATCAGAGGTATGAAGAGATGTACCCTTGAACCAATGTTAGTAGTCAAGTTTGGGACTAAGATCAGTTAAAAAAATTTATGAGCATATGGGCTCAATTAATCTGAATTAGGGATCTGTGGCCAATTTGGGCTTGGCCCACTCAATTAAAATGCTGAACATTTGTTTGGGTTCAACCCTTTTTATTTAACAATGCCGAGCATTGGTTTGGGTTCTAACAAATTTTTTGTCTTTTGTTGAGTGTTGAGCACTCATTATGGCTTTGGGGCTTTATTTAAAGAACAGTTTATGTTCTCTCAGCGCACACGTGAGGAGCACGTGGTGCGCTTGGCGCTGAGCGCCAGACTTAGAGCGCTAAGACGCTTTCTGTGAGATAGCGCACACGTGAGGACCACGTGGCGCGCTTGGCGCTGAGCGCCAGACTTAGAGCGCTAAGGCGCTTCCTGTGAGATTGCGCACTTGTGAGGAGCACGTGGCGTGCTTGGAGCTGAGCGCCAGTAAATGAGTGCAGAGCACTCTTTATAAAATAGTGCCTACGTGAGGGGCACGTGGTGCGTTTGGCACTGAGCGCCAACCTTGGAGCGTTGGGCGCTTCTTTTAAAATAGCGCTTGGAGCGTTAGGCGCTGAGCGCTAAAGCACTTCTTTAAATTGGAGCTAGGAGCGCTGCGGCACCGTCCGCCAGTCTTGGAGCGCTAAGGCGCTTCTTTGGTAATTCTGATCAACTTTGTCTCGTAGTTTTAAGAACAAGGTTCTTATCTTATAGGAGATGTTACAATCTCTTATGTTTTTTTGTGAAAGACTTTGTCTTTATGGATCTGTGATCTGAAGAGAATTGAATTCTTCTCCCTCCTTTTTATGATGAGATGCTATGATCTCTTTTTGTGAAAGACCTCTGTCTTATAGATCTATGATCTAGAAAAATAATTAAGTTCTTCTTTTTCTTTTGATGAGATATTTTGATCTCTCTGTTTTATTTACCTTGAAGAAATTCTTCTTCCGAGAGGTTGCTCTTCTCTTTGAAATTTCTCAAAGTTTGTGTGTGTGTGTGTGGGGGGGGAGGTTTCCTCTGTACAAGACTTGAAGTCTTGGGTCCTTTATATAGTGGAGGCTGATTTGTTGAATCAGTTAAGGAAATCTTTCATCTGATTGATTTGGGGATGTTTCCCATTGTTGGATCTTTGATCCAAGGGCTTCTGTTTTACAGAAGGCAATTTTCTTATTTTTAACAAGATTGGGAAAATATTTTCCTATACAGAATTTATTCTGTATCTTGGTGATTTTTAATCACCATTGGATCTTTGATTCAACGGTGCTATGATTTACAGAGTACAATCTTTCCTGTTTGGAAAGATTTGTGGAGTATTTCCTCAACAGAACTTTCTTTCTGGTTATTTGATGATTTTTAATCATTTTTATTGGATCTTTGATCTAAGGGTGGGGAACATTTAGTTCCAGCGCTAGCGCTCTCGTGCTTTGCACGTGAGCGCTGCATCGGAGTCTTTGACTTTTGACGCTGGCGCACTTGGCGCGAGCGCTCTCGTGCTTTGCACGTGAGCACTGCATCAGAATCTTTGACTCTTAGCGCTGGCGCACTTAGCGCTATCGCTCTCGTGCTTTGCACGTAAGCGCTGCATTAGATTCTTTGACTCTTAGCGCTGGTGAACTTAGTGCTAGCGCTCTCGTGCTTTGCACGTGATCGCTGCTCGGTGGCCTCATAAATGCGCCAGCGCTCTTATGAGGCGCTGCCTCATTTTAAATTTCAAATTTTGAAATTTCAAATAGAGCTTTTCTCTCTGAATGGGGGGAAACAGAAGTCTTTAGGAGATTGGGATGATGATTGAAGACCGAAGGACACGGATCCATTCGGTATAACCACTCTAAACTCTTAGTTTATAGATTTTTAGTTAAGAGTTAATGGTAGATACGGGTAATTGGTTGGGCTAGCGCCAAGTTTTATTTTTGTTCCGCATTTGGTCACGGATTGATGGCCGGGGCGCTGCCGTATCCTAACACACCTCAAGCATTTAATTATCGTCTTTAAGCTTTTCATAGATGTATATTTTTATAGTTGTAAAATTTCTAGTGAGTAAAACCTAGTTTCATAGGATATGGTATTTTCGTCGGAGTTTTGCCCTTTGTTAACTCTACTTGCACACTATAAAGACTTGAGAATTCTTGAGAGTTTTGGCAGGGATTTGTGAGTGAAGAAGTGTGAAATAAGGGGTGGCATTTATAGGAAAAACTAGGATTTAGTGTATTGAATGGGGGATTTAAAATTTGTATTAAAAATAGAATTTAATGGGGTTTTATTGTTCTCTAGAAATATGCAGAGAATACAAACAGTGTAGGGGGAGTGGGGTAGCTGAAAGGGTGCAGGAGTGAAGAATTGAGAGCATTAGGGACGGGGGGAACCGGCGGCGCCGGGGGTTTTGGGGTAGGTTGCCGGGTCATTCTTGACGGATGTGCTAAGGTTTGGGCCACGTGTCTTTATCGCTTTGGCTTCCACATTGCACATGTTTAAATTATCTGTGACTCTTGGTTTTACGTGTTGTGCACGTGTAGACCTTTGGGGCTTCTAAAAAGATTAAAAGAAAATAAAACAAAAAGATAATTTGGCTGATGGGATTTGAACTCTGGTGCTATGTCTCAGCAGTGCAAGGTCTTACTAGTGAGCTACAAGCTCCTTCTTGCTGTTCAAAAGCAAAACAAATTCTTATAGCATTCATAGGATTTCAAGTACCCCAATTTTACATTAACTTTAAATGAATTTTCTGTACATTGAAATTTGAGTTGTTACAGTCTACCCTCCTTACAAAAATTTCGTCCTCGAAATTTACAGTTTAATTTAAGGACTAGTTTACCAATAAGTAAGGATATCTTGCACGCATCTCATTTTCCCTTTCCCATGTTGATTCTCCCAGTGTGTCTTTTCTTTACATCACTCGAACCAAGTTGAATTTCTTGTTTCGGATTGATTTCACTTTTCTATCCAGGATCTCAACAGGTTGTTGCTCAGAAGATAAATCTGGCTGTACAGTGAGCTCGGAATGATCAAGAATATGGCTGGGGTTACTCACATACTTTCTGAATTGGGATATATGGAACACATTGTGCACTCCTTCCAATGAAGGTGGAAGTGACAAGCGATAAGCCACTTCACCGTCTCGTTCGAGTATGTCGAACGGTCCAATGTACCTTGGACTTAGCTTACCCCGTTTTCTAAAATGGATCACTCCACGGTTCGGAGATATCTTCAGAAATACATGATCTCCCGGCTGGAACTCCGAATGACGGCACTTTGCATCAGCCCAGTGCTTCTGTCGATCTTGGGCTATGCTCATTCTTTCCCTTATAGTACGAACTACGTCAACAGTTGCTACTATCATCTCAGGTTCTAAGAGTTTTCTATCTCCGACGTCGTCCCAATTTAATGGCGATCGACACTTCCTTCCATAAAGTGCTGCAAAAGGTGCCATTCCTATACTTGCTTGGTAGCTGTTGTTGTATGAAAACTCCATAAGATGTAGGTGATCTTCGCACGATCCTCCGAAGTCAAGCATACACGCTCTGAGCATGTCCTCCAAGATCTGAATAGTTTGCTCAGACTGACCATCTGTTTATGGATGATAAGCTGTGCTGAAGTTCAGACTTGTTCCCAAGCTCGCTTGCAGACTCTGCCAAAATTGTGATCGTAACCTAGTGTCACGATCAGAGACAATGCAGATCGGTACTCCATGAAGTCTCATGATTTCCTGCATGAGTTCATGGGTATTAGAGATAGTACATTATGAAGAGTTTAAATCTTATTTAGATTCTTACCTCCATGTACTTCTTTACTAATGTCTCAGTAGATTGGCCAACTTGAAATGGGATGAAGTGAGCTGATTTTGTGAGTCGATCCACAATAACCCATACCGCATCGTTACCCTCTGTGCTACGAGGAAGTGCAGTCACAAAATCCATCGTGATGTGTTTCCACTTCCTTTCTGGGATAGGTAACGGTTGAAGTAATCCAGTTGTCCTGTGATATTCAGCCTTTGCTTGCTGACACACCAAGCATTTAGCGACGCTTCTGGCTACTTCACGCTTCATTCTGTGCCACCGGTAATTCTGACGCAGATCTTTGGACATCTTTGTACCTCCAGGGTGTACTGAGTAGGGAGAGCTGTGAGCTTCTTTCATTAACTCTTCACGAACAGAACCTTTTGGTACATACAGTCTGCCGCCGTATCTCAAAAATCCGTCTTCATGAATGATGAAGTCTGTTTTGAATCCATTCTCTACTTGTTCTCTGATCTTTTGCAACTTAGTATCACTTGCTTGAGCTGCTTTGATCTGATTGACAATGGTAGATTGAACTTGTCAGGACCCAAATGCGGCACGTGATCGGCACTTAAATCACGTGACATCTAAAGATGTCGACGTGGTCCAAGTAAGCCGAAACCCGGAATCTAAACCTTCTTCTTTTGAAAACATTGGAGGTGAATCTTTACAAATCATCAGATGGAATCATCTTAAAATAACCATTTAAATATAAATAAGTATGTTTAAAGAGCATTTATGAAAATTTGAAATTTGACAACACCTCTTTTGTAAATTTTGCATAAAACCCGATACAACCACAACAATAAAAATAGCATCCCAACGGGAGCTAATCTCTACGTCCAAATGGCGGAGCAAACAAGAAAACCATATACAAAGTCGACTCCAATGAGTTCAATATTACAAATTCTAAGTCTCGCTTCTAAGTCCACAATATACCATTTCTAAGTTGATGGAGTTTTTGCTAGATACAAGAATATATGAATAACCAAGTGCGAGTACGATACAATAGTAACTCACTTACCCAAAGCAATCACCGAAAGGAATGTGTGCCCAAGCCGCTGAAAATCCAAGCGGTAAAACGTGCAAGAAACTGTAGCACAACGGGGATGAGTTGCCAACTCAGTGAATAAAAGTACATCACAAGGTAGAAATCGAAATGCACGACGATACCTAGGTCATAAGTATAGTACTATCATAATTTGTACTAATAGAATATATAATATGCATATGTATCATAATGCAACACTATCTGTCATGAAATCCCGAGTAGAACACATCAAATGCAAATGACCTGTATCTAGGTATAAGCCCAAGTATCCGAAAATATATGTATATAAACCTCTTCTTTAAAAATATCCGCAAAATAGATATGTCACGGCATACAAGCAGACGTGATGGTATGAAATATAATAAGTATCTTATTTTAGATATATGTCCTGCTGTTTTAATAAAGAAGGTTTAGAGGTTTATAATTTAAAGATTTCAGTGTCATATCAGACATGTCAAAATATGGAGGCTATAGCTCGCTTTTGAATTCCTTTTTATATACAAATGTCTGAAAAAATGATATGCAGGTACTGTCTCCCGGATCAGTCCTGGTCGACTACAATAACTGTAATCTAACTGTGTACCTCATGATAACCACATATATATATATATATATATATATATATATATATATATATATATATATATATATATATATATATGGATGTCCAGTATCGACACCCGAAATCAGAAATCTTTCGTGTCCATCACCGACAAGTAAATCCTCAAATCTTTCGTATCCATCATCGACACGTAAAAGCAGATACCGTCGACACCATCTCAACAGATGATCACCACCCGATATCTCTGGTCCCAATCGGTATCTCCTAAATATCCGCCGTGCCCAATCGAACACCGGTCAGTATCCCCTGGATATCTTCCGTGCTCATCTCAATCTACGGTATCGAGTATCCTCACTAGGCTCCCCCACCTCAATGCGGCAATCCTGTCCCTCGGTCTCGATCCGGGTCCACCATGTATCCGATTGTATATCTCCCCCACTCAGTCCGGATAAGAAATAAGTCCGAAACCGCATAGCTCCCCCACTCGGTTCAGAATAAAACCATCATAAAATATCAAACTCATGGTGGATGTCAATTCATCATATCCAGAAATATCAAGTAAAGAATAAGAATATTTGTATAGATCATTCTGATGATATATTATATATATACATATATAACAGCGTCCCATACTACTGATATATATCATCAGGAGTAAAACATCCAGAAAATCCATAAGAATTGAATATAACATCTATAGTACTGATATTCGCAATATACAACAGAAAATAAAGGAAGACTACGTAAATAATTCATATATGTACAAAGATATCAATTCTACTGTGTCATGGCACTACTAATGATGTGTGGTGTAACATATGCGTCTGTGCTCGTATAGTATAGCAATCATTAGTATTTGTGCAAGTGTTCTAACTGTGTAATAACCTACTCATATCAACATCTACATATGCATTACATATCATAACGGTCCTACAGTGACATGGCAGTAACAATGAGGTGTAGTGTAACATATGTATATGTGCTTGTGCGGCATAGTACTCATTGGTAATTGTGCAGTGTTCTATCAGAGTGTTCGTACTACGGAAACGTATAATATTAATACTATCACCCGAACTAGTTGTAATTCTAAGCATAACCAATAAATGTAAATACTTGTTATGAGCTATGCCATTATCTTTGAAAATGAATGAAACATTCGTTTTAAAACGAGTATAGCTCACTCAGGTATTATGTTCTAAAATGGAATAAAACATTTATTTACGAGTTTAAAGGTAATTTGGCCGTTATGCGGCATACTAATCTAATTATCTTCAATATAATATAATATCTAGTACAACACCTCACATTATCACTATATCAAATTCACCTCTAGTACGGTACTCTTGCGTATCAATTTACCCAAACCATACGTAAACTACATGCAAATAAGTATCATGCTATATGAAAATTAACTTCAATATCCATATCTTAAGTAATTACTAAAACTACTATATACCATACTACTATTTATAAGGTTGCAGGGTGATATATACCATCCACCTGACTTCCCCCGTAGATGTAAATCTACTGACCAACTTGATGAGCTTGCTAAAATCCATGCTGATATGTCCGCCAACCCCGTCTTGGAAACCTTCGCGATCGTATCTATAATCGTCGTTATATCATATCGACGTAAACATCATATCAAAACTCAAAAAAACGAGATAGGCACTCATAGGTTAGAATCTACAGCATACTTAACCCAAAAATGACAATACAAATCTGTTGATAATGTATAAACGTTAATGGTTTAGTTGCAGTTCAAAATACGAAAAATTCGTCTCGTAAATATCTGAAATTTGGTAAAACCATTATTAAAACGTTCCCAGATTTTACTGTATAATTATTGAGACAAAACAAACAATACGGAAACTTATAAATACCAAACCTAAGCTACAGAAGAAAATTCAACATCAAAACCCACCAAAAGTCCGGCGAGCTCGGATTTTAGGGCAGTTTCGTTGGCCAAAACATGGAGTAGGGGTCTCGGGCTTTGAGTAAAGTTCTTTAGTGGTCTCATTATAGTTTTGGTCTTTCTAGTTTTTCTAGGGGTTTCACCTATTGGTTTCAGATTCAATTACAGTAGCTAAATATCACAAGATACACTGTTTTCCTATACTGCACACACTCAAAACAGATATGTGAAATATACTGAAAAAGTAACATAAACTAACTATACCAAACACTCTAAGATATAAACAGAGAGCTACCCTAGAAAAACAAACATCCAAATCCTACACAAAACCGGCGTGCTCGGAATTTTGATAAATGTCGCCGGCTAAAATTCCGAGGGATAGGTCCGTGTTTCTAGTGGTTATTCTACGTCCAAATTACAAGATGAAGGTGTTGTTTGATTTTGTTAAAGATTACCTAGACTATAGCAGATTCAAAACAGAGCCTAAATTTATCAAAATACGATATTTCCGATATCACAATTCTACACTAAAACAGTACTGAACTTAATTTTGCAGGGTTGAAATTTATACTTATTGAATGATCACTAAAAGGCTCCTTCAAAGATGCACAAGCACCATTAATACTTGCTTGAGGGTTGTGGTAAAGATCCCTAGTACCTAGCTTCTTCTCTTCTCTTCTCTTTTGATGTGTTCTAAGATTTTTCTTATTTTCTAATTTGGCCAATTTGTTTCTAATTGATATATGAACTGAACTAAAATGAAGAGATAAGGATAATGAAGGATGAGGTTTAGGAGGAGGTGTCACCTAGAAGAGTATGGTGTATCCATGCAAGTAGGAGGTGTAAGCATGAAAGATGGTGGTGTCTTCATGCAAGGAGGATGTGTAGGCTTGAGGTTTAATTGGAGTTGTGGTGTGTGTGAGGTTCATCCAATCCTTAATCATGACCTTACCCTTTTACACATAAACCCTCACAAAATTTCTAATTTCCACAAAGAATTAAACTTTTCACAAAACCCCCTCTTGACACTTATTATTATATACACAAACTACTTTCTTTACTAATTTGACCTACTACATATTAAAAGGTCTTTTTATTACAAACAAAATTAAAATAATTTTTTTAATTAATTAAATAAAATAATTAATTATCTAAAATATTTCAAAATGTTACAATAATCCCCCTTAAGAAAATTCGGTCCCCGAATTTAAATTAAATCCTCTTCTTAAAACATTTTTCTTAATCCAATCTGCTCAAATTCAAAACAATTTTCCGGGGTCCAAATTTAAAACATAAAATCCGCTCGATATAACAGAACTCTAAAGTCCCATATGAGCTATAATGCAATCGTGTGCATGAAACGTCAAAATGACGTAAAACTCACATAACTGTAACTCTAGCGGTTGCTATGAGAATTACACCAGTTATGATACAGAATACTAAATACGAATCCCGTTGTATATATCAAATACATGATCAATGCCTTAGTCGTAGTGCAATATCGGTAGCACACGACTAAGCGAAAATATATAAATCAAATCTTTAAGATATCCTCTCAAGTGCAATCATGAAAACAAAATCAACCATAACGAGTTTACTTGCAAATCTCAGACCACACGTCACGGTGTACATGTAAACAAAACAACGCTAAGTGCAACAGGCGTGCATGAAAGGATATCCACTGCATCCACTGTGCATGGAACAAAAGTATAAAAAATAGTATCAAGTGCATCGGGGTGCACAAAATAAATTTCAAGTGCATCGGAGTGTATAAAAATCAAAATCAAATGCATCAGAGTGCTCAAAATCAGAACTAAGTGCATCGGAGTGCATAAAACATCGAAATGTGCAACTAGTGTGCACCAAAATCATACTGAGTATACATAGTGTGTGTGTGTGTGTGTGTGTGTGTGTGTGTATGAAATCTCTTAATCATGTGCAACTGATGTGCATGGAAATTATCGATTTAGTGCATCCGGTGTTTATAACACTCCAATTGAGTGCAGTCACCTTATACGAAAATCTTAATAAGTGCACCTGTTGTGCACAAAACATAAATCAAAGTGAAATTACTGTACATAGAAATCTCATCAAGTGCACCTAGTGTGCACAAACATAATATGACCCTCAAATCCTAAAAAATACACATATTAAAATAACGGACGTTAAGTTTTCCCTTCTTTAATGTTGAAAATGAATCATTTTAGATAAAAATGCAAATCGAACTCAAATGACATCGAAGCATATCCTCTTAATGTCAAAAGGTGTTTATACACCCGGAATTGGCAGAGCAAGAATTACTACCTGACGTCTGCCACGATCTAACGTTTTCTGTCTCTGAATTCTGGTTCTTTTTGCGAATGTCTAGTACCATGGCTTCTTTATACTAGGAGAAGCAACAACACCATCCGTCTTATTGCTGGTACTTCTCAACACATCTCCTTGGCTAGTAGTCTAGGCTCTCGTAACGCGACATGTTGATGACGGAAATCTCTACCCTCTGCTTGTGTGCCAATAACTGATCCTGGTTCAAATCTTACTTATTATAAATTTCTGGAAAGAACCCTTCAAGTCTCTTGCTGATATCATTGATCTAGCCTACCCGGAACTAGCACTCATTTCTTAATCCACTTTCTCTTTAGTAACAACTGTCATTTTCTCCAGGTTTTCCCTGAAAATGTGGTCGCATGCACCTCTGCATATGCATCAAATTTTCAATGTCGACGGTGAAGAACTACTGTCAATCTCCAATATCTACCACTTAAGGAGCGTCTTACGATAATCATGCGAATTGCAAGTCATACTCGGTTATGACTATGCTTGGAGTCTTACAAAACTCAGAAACACGAATCCGACATCTCTGATACTTTGTAGAAGAATCTGGCTAAACTCACTTTCGAGAAATCGTTTCAATCCGTCGGAGGAAAACTCACTACACGATCTCTTTCTCGAGCGACTCGCATCAGGTCTGAGCAAGATCCATCGGAAGAAGCTAATCGATTTCACTGATCTCGTATCGGAGCGCCACAACGGATTTAAAAGTCCTAACCATCCCATATATGAACGACTGCGAATCCTTCTGACCCATCTACACTTGTAAAAACCGTCAACTTTTATCTTCATGAACTCTGGAAGCAACATCTCGATAACCTCCACAATGATTGGTATCACTGTCTGAACAGTACGCAACACCACGATCTTTGGAGAGGGGAAAACATCACGCCTCTAGTCCGGCTGATCTCTACCAATGACTCTACCATCTGGTGTGGATCCCGAAGAAACTCGCTTCAATATTAAAACTCGATCAATTATATACAAATGACATGTCTCTATATCACTAGAAAGTCACCCTGGTCAGTCCTTGTCCCAGACAAGTCTGCTCTGATCGTTTCTCTAACTGCAGCCCTTTCGGCTCCTATAAACATGGTCACCGGAATAATCAACATGCATTGACGAAGATAGATCAACGGAATAAATAGAAGGAAGATCTCAAGATATAAATCCTAAGGTAACTTAGGTGAAGTATCATATCGTAAATATGCCGCGGAACATATGTACGGTACGCCACTCTACTTAGTACCTACTCCATCAACAAAGGTCATCCTATATAACGAAAGTTCGGGTATAAGACCCCCAAAGTCAAGTCCAAGTCCTATAATGTAAAGTCTAGATAAACAAAGTGCATATCTCAACCCCATATAGCCAACCCTAGACTCGAACAAAGGTTAAACCAAACGCTCTGATACTAACTTTGTTACGACCCAAATATGGCACGTGACCGGCACTTAAATCACGTGACATCTAAACATGTTGACGCAGTCCAAGTAAGCCGAAACCCGGAATCTAAACCTTTTTCTTTTGAAAACATTAGAGGTGAAGCTTTAAAAATCATCAGATGGAATCATTTTAAAATAACCATTTAAATTTAAATAAATATGTTTAAAGAGCATTTATGACAATTTGAAATTTAACAACACCTCCTTTATAAATTTTGCATAAAACCCGATACAACCACAATAATAAAAATAGCATCCCAACGGGAGCTAATCTCCATGTCCAAAGGGCGGAGCAAACAAGCAAACCAAATACAAAGTCGACTCTAATGAGTGCGATATTACAAATTCTAAGTCTCGCTTCTAAGTCCACAATATACCATTTCTAAGTTGATGGAGTTTTTGCTAGATACAAGAATATATGAATAACCAAGTGCGAGTACGATACAATAGTAACTCACTTACCCAAAGCAATCATTGAAAGGAATGTGTGCCCAAACCGCTGATAATCCAAGTGGTAAAACCTATAAGAAACCGTGGCACAACGGGGATGAGTTGCCAACTAAGTGAATAAAAATACATCACAAGGTAGAAATCGAAATGCACGACGATACCTAGGTCATAAGTATAGAACTATCATAATCTATACTAATATAATATATAATATGCATATGTATTATAATGCAACACTATCTGTCATGAAATCCCGAGTAGAACACATCAAATGCAAATGACCTGTATCTAGGTATAAGCACAAGTATCCAAAAATATATCTATATAAACCTCTTCTTTAAAAATAGCCGCAAAATAGATATGTCATGGCATACAAGCAGACGTGATGGTATGAAATATAATAGGTATCTTATTTTAGATATATGTCCTGCTGTTTTAATAAAAAAGGTTTAGAGGTTTATAAATTAAAGATTTCAGTGTCATATCAGACATGTCAAAATATGGAGGCTATAGCTCGCTTTTGAATTCCTTTTTATATGCAAATGTCTGAAAAAATGATATGCAGGTACTGTCCCCCGGATCAGTCCTGATCGGCCACAATAACTGTAATCTATCTGTGTACCTCATGATAACCATATATCAATATATATATATATATGGATGTCCAGTATCGACACCCGAAATTAGAAATCTTTCGTGTCCATCACCGACACGTAAATCCTCAAATCTCTCGTGTCCATCATCGACACGTAAAAGCAGATACCATCGACACCATCTCAACAGATGATCGCCACCCGATATCCCTGGCCCTGGTCGGTATCTTCTGGATATCCGCCGTGTCCAATCGAACCCCGGTCAGTATCCCCTAGATATCTGCCGTGCTCATCTCAATCTCCGGTATCAAGTATCCTCGCTAGGTTCCCCCGCCTCAATGCGGCAATTCTGCCCCTCGGTCTCGATCCGGGTCAACCATGTATCTGACTGTATATCTCCCCCACCCAGTCTGGATAAGAAATAAGTCCAAAACCGTATAGCTTCTCTACTCGGTTCTGAATAAAACCATCATAAAATATCAAACTCATGGTGGATGTCAATTCATCATATACAGAAATATCAAGTAAAGAATAAGAATACTTGCATAGATCATTCTGATGATATATTATATATATACATATATAACAGCGTCCCATACCGCTTATATATATCATCAGGAGTAAAATATGCAGAAAATCCATAAGAATTGAATATAACATTTATAGTACTGATATTCGCAATATGCAACAGAAAATAAAGGAAGACTGCGTAAATAATTCATACAGGTACAAAGATATCAATTCTACTGTGTCATGGCACTACCAATGATGGTGGTGTAATATATGCGTCTGTGCTCGTGCAACATAGCAATCATTAGTATTTGTGCAAGTGTTCTAACGGTGTAATAACCTACTCATATCAACATCTACATATGAATTACATATCATAACGGTTCTACAGTGACATGGCAGTAATAATGAGGTGTAGTGTAACATATGTATATGTTCTTGTGCGGCATAGTACTCATTGGTAATTGTGCAGTGTTCTATCAGAGTGTTCGTACTACGGAAACGTATAATATTAATACTATCACGCGAACTAGTATGTAATTCTAAGCATAACTAATAAATGTAAAAACTTTCTATGAGCTATACCATTATCTTTGAAAATGAATGAAACATTGGTTTTAAAATGAGTATAGCTCACTCAGGTATTATGTTCTAAAACGGAATAAAACATTTATTTTTTAGTTTAAAGGTAACTTGGCCGTTATTCGGCATACTAATCTCATTATCATCAATACAATATAATATCCAGTACAACACCTCACATTATCACTATATCAAATTCACTTCTAGTATGGTATACTCTTGCGTATCAATTTTCCTAAACCATACGTAAACTACATGCAAATGAGTATCATGCTATATGCAAATTAACTTCAATATCCATATCTTACGTAATTACTAAAACTACTATATACCATACTACTATTTATAAGGTTGTGGGGGTGCTATACGCCATCCACCCGACTTCCCCCGTAGAAGTAAATCTACTCACCAACTTGATGAGCTTGCTGAAATCCATGCTTATATGTCCGCTAACTCCGTCTTTGAAACCTTCGCGATCGTACCTATAATCGTTGTTATATCATATCGACGTAAATATCATGTCAAAACTCAAAACAACGAGATATGCACCCATAGGTTAGAACCTACATCATACTTAACCCAAAAATGACAATACAAATCTGTTGATAACGTATAAACGTTAACGGTTCAGTTGCAGTTCAAAATACGAAAAATCCGTATCGTAAATATCTGAAATTTGGTAAAACCATTATTAAAACGTTCCCAGATTTTACCGTGTAATTATTGAGACAAAACAAACAATACGGAAACTTATAAAATACCAAACCTATGCTACAGAATAAAATTCAACATCAAAGCCCACCAAAATTCCGGTGAGCTCGGATTTTAGGGTAGTTTCGCTAGCCAAAACATGGAGCTGGGGTCTCGGGCCTTGAGTAAATTTCTCTAGTGGTCTCATTATAGTTTTGGTCTTGCTAATTTTTCTAGGGGTTTCACCTATTGGTTCCAGATTCAATTACAGTAGGCTAAATATCACAAGATACAATGTTTTTCTATACTGCACACACTCAAAACAGATATGTGAAATATACTGAAAAAGTAACATAAACTAACTATACCAAACACCCTAATATATAAACAGAGAGCTACCCTAGAAAATCCAACACCCAAATCCTACACAAAAACGGCGAGCTCGGAATTTTGATAAATATCGCCGGCCAAAATTTCGAGGGATAGGTCCGTATTTCTAGTGGTTATTCTAGGTCCAAATTACAAGATGAAGATATTGTTTGATTTTGTTAAAAATTACCTAGACTATAGCAGATTCAAAACAGAGCCTAAATTAATCAAAATACGATTTCCGATATCACAATTCTACAATAAAACAGTACTGAACTTAATTTTGCAGGGTTGAAACTTATACCTATTGAATGATCACTAAAAGGCTCCTTCAAAGATGCACAAGCACCACTAATCCTTGCTTGAGGGTTGTGGTAAAGATCCCTAGTACCTAGCTTCTCCTTTTTTCTTTTCCTTTGGTGTGTTCTAAGATTTTTCTTATTTTCTAATTTGGCCAATTTGTTTCTAATTGATATATGAACTGAGCTAAAATGAAGAGATAAGGATAATGAAGGATGAGGTTTAGGAGGAGGTGTCACCTAGAAAGAGTATGATGTATCCATGCAAGTAGGAGGTGTAAGCATGAAAGATGGTGGTATTTTCATGCAGGGAGGATGTGTAGGCTTGAGGTTTAATTGGAGTTGTGGTGTGTGTGAGGTTCATCCAATTCTTAACCATGACCTTATCTTTTTACACATAAACCCTCACAAAGTTTCCAATTTCCACAAAGAATTAAACTTTTCACAAAACCCCCTCATGACACTTATTATTATATACACAAACTACTTTCTTTATTAATTTGACCTACTACATATTAAAAAGGTCTTTTTATTACATACAAAATTAAAATAATTTTTTTAATTAAATAAATAAAATAATTAATTATCTAAAATATTTCAAAATGTTACAGAACTTGTAAGTTCATCAAACTTGAAGCGTTACCTGGCATGACCACTTCAATCTCCATTTGATGCAAGTCTTGTTGAAGCTACCACTGTGCGGTGAGATTCATTGTTAATGGTTGGTGACTAAGGGCATCAGGTACTACATTCACCTTCCCTGGGTGATACTGCAGGTTGATGTCGAAGTCCGCTATGAGTTCTAACCATCTTCTCTGCCGTATATTAAGCTCTTTCTGAGTAAACACATATTTCAGACTCTTATGATCTGTGTATATGTTCACTCGTTCACCAAGAAGATAATGGCGTCAAATCTTAAGAGCAAAGATTACGACCGCCAATTCCAATTCATGCGTCGGATAATTGATCTCATGAATCTTCAGTTGTCTTAAGCATAAGCCACAACCTTACCATGCTGATGTAGAACACATCCTAATCCCTTACTGGAAGCATCACAATGTACTTCGAAACCTCCAGATTGGTTCGGTATGACGAGAATAGGTGCTAACATCAACCTTGACTTGAGTTCTACGAAAGCTTGTTCGCTTGCTTCTGACCACACGAATTCTTCATCTTTACGTGTGAGCTTGGTCGGGGGTGTTGCAATCTTGGAAAATCCTTCAATGAACCTTCTGTAATATCCAGCTAGATCCAAGAAACTTCGAATGTCTTTCACTGACTTTGGTGTCGGCCATTCGCTTACTGCTGATACTTTCGCTAAAAGCTTACCAAAACCTCACAAACACTTCACAAAAAAATGTTCCTCACCTTATCCTACACATCATGGTGGGATCAAGTTTGAGTTTTGAGCTTCTTTGGTCATCTAGGAATTTTCTTGAATTGCTTTTATAAGGTAATATTCTCATCTTAGACCAAGTCTTTAAGTTTCCTAACATCATATATTAGTATCGAGCTCAAAAGTTTATGTTTTGCAAACTTAAATTTTCTAAAGTGAGAATTAGTGGGCAAAATTTGTAGTAGTGATATAGTAGAGGGTTTAGAGAGTGTTTACTAGCCGTTAGTGATAGAATCACTGGTCTGAATGGAGTATTGAAGATTCAAAAATGAGTTTAGAATTTTCCGATGTCGGTTTTGTGGAGATTTTAAGGATCAAATGAAATCTGGGATGACTTATGAACTCTGAAAATTAAGTAGAGCATACAGAGAGATGCTTAGACTGTTAGGAGACCACCCTAGAAGCCCGAGCCACCAATTCAACTATATGGCCGCAGATTTAATGATTTTGACCGCAATTTGCGAGTCGTTTTTGGAGTTAGGTTTTGGTTTTTGTTCTGTAGCTCACTCGTTAGATAACTAAGACTACCATATATGCTAAAAAGTACAATATCACCTTAAGAAAAATCTGGGAGCATTTTACTAGGTTCTGGGCGATGTTTTATGATATTTGAAAACATGATTTTTGGTATTTGTGTTTTGACTCGGTCGTTTGACGTTCGTACGTCAATGTCGAGGGTTATTTTGTTGTCTTAGCATGCGTTGACCATAGGTTCTAACCTATGTGCCCTTCGCTTGTCGTATCTGTTTTTGGATACAGATTTCTATGCAATTCGATTCGTGTTTTTATTGGATTTTAGTTATGGACTCGATTGTAAGCACATTTGCATGGACTTCCGAGACGACGAAGGAGGATAAGGCATCCGTCGGGATCGACTAGAGCGAGGCGTTCATAGGTGAGTAGATGTATATCTACGAGGGAAGTCGGATGGATGGTGTATAGCACCTCCGCAATCGTAGAATTAGGTTATGTATATGTTTGTGTATAGACATACACACTAGATATGTATACTTGGCTAATAAGGTTTCTAGAATACCATACCGTAATAGTATACTTGTAGAAAGATAAACCCCTTCTATTTTCTTAGCCGTTGAGCTACATATACACATATATAAGGATATGATTTGATTATAATGATACGATGCGATATACATGATATGATACAAGATGACATGGCATGCTACGATATGACATGAGATGATTTGATGAGATGAGATGATGTACGTGACTATAGATCCGTACTATTGATTTGATGATGTCGTACGATAGATTATTCCGTACGTGATATGATGAGGATGGATCGCCGATATTATTTCGACTCGAGAAATATTGTTTTAAAATTCACGAAGTAGATATTATGATATGTTTAGAACCATACCTATCTTCAAAACTAACGAATCGTTATGCACTTTTAAATAATAACTTCAAGGGGACGCTACGACTTTTCAAATAGTATTTTTTTTCAAAAATATCGTAGTCCCCTATTTTCTAAAACAACGATTCGTACTATTTTAACTATAATTGTATGCCTCATATGTAGTTGTGTATTTTATACTGTTTGCGTTTATGATTTTTTATTTTGTTTACGCTCGCATTACGATTGCTTATTTCTCCATACGCTCGCTTTTCCTTCGTTTACGATAAATATAATATGTTTCATACCCTTATCTTTACATGACTGCGTTTGTTAGGACACACGCACCATTATCGATGATGCACATGTTGCACGTACACTTACTCTTATGCTCACACACACATCATTGGTAATTGTCATGCCATGTACACATTAGAACTCTCTATGCTACCGTATCACCTTATAATCTGTTAGCATTTTAGTTACTATTTAGTACCCAGTATCACATACTAGTTCAGTTATTGCACTTTCATTACATTGCTATATGATACGCTCATATGAACACACTTGCTATGCATCATAGTATTGTTCTGTGCCTGTACATATTCTTTCATTTTTCTGTTTTCATGAGATTTCTGGATTTGAGAAACCACATATATTATTTAAAAACTCATGCATGTTTTAAAAACGCGGTTTTCTCTTGATATGATATTTCGAGATTTACCATGAGATTTCTCGGTGTTGAGCTATGATGATTATCTGAATCGAGGAAGGGGGAGGAACTGATTATGGATACATGGTGGACCCGGTACAGTACCCAGGGGCAAGAAGGTCATATAGAAAGACATTGTACTTGGCAGGGGAATACTACCTACCGGTGACAGTATTGGACTCGGTGGATATTCGGAGGATACCGACCAGAGTGATATGGGACAGATTGGTATGAAGACCGATCTGATGAGACGGTGCCTGAGATATGAGTGCCGATCCGATAAGACGGTGCCTGAGATATAAGAATTTACGTGTCGATGTTGGACATGGGTTTGTGATAATTTCGAGTGTCGATGTTGGACACTCAGGATTTTATGATGATTTCGAGTGTCATTGATGGACACTCAACGGATGATAGACATACATGATATATATACACACACATGATATTGATGACTTGGTACCACATATCGATACATGCACGATATTATATATTTATATACATATGTATACACGATCACCTTGATACCACAGGTATGACATTTTTTTATATTACAGTACGACCTAGGAGACCGTTATACCTTCGATTTCTGCCTGATGATGTCTTCTACTCATGAGTTGGCAACTCACCCTCGTTGTGCTATAGTTTTCTTGTAGGATCGAACGCTCGGATTCAGTAGCGGCTCACTAGCACATTCTTCTTTTGGGTGATTTGCATTGGTAGGCGGGTTACAGTACAGAGCATAACCACCGTTGTATACTATTATTTATTCATTTGTAATCTTGTTAAAAGCTTTATCAACTAGACTATGTATATTTGGTAAACCTAGAGACCAGTTTGTATATTCTTTCAGACTTAGTGTCGAGACTTGTATTATTCTTTATATTGAGTTCGGTGATGTTTTTGGTTCTCTTTACTTTCTTTTCTGTGATTGATATTCGCCTTGGACGTCGTCTATTCTTATTGTGTGATTGTGTTTCCGCCGATGACGAAGAGCTAGCTCCCGCTTAGGGATGCCTATATTATTATTGATTATGTACTGGTTTTGATCAAAATTTACAAAGGAGGTGCTACTGATATTTCAAATGACGAAAATGTTTTTAAACTTTAGAATACTTTCTACTTGTATTTTCAACGAACTTACTTATACTTTGAAAAGAAAGAATTTGATTTCATTTATACTCTTTTTCAAAATTTTATCTTCACTATTTTCCTAAAAAGGTTTAAATGCATGGTTTTCGGCTTACTTAGGTTACAGTGGGGTCCTATAGACTTCACATGATTCAAGTGCCGGTCACGTGCCATTTCCGGGTCGTGACAAAACATAATATCGGGTCTACTAGCGGTTAAATAAAGTAAACTTCCAATTATATCTCGATAACGTATGATATCAACCTTCTTACCGGATTCATCTTTGGATAGTTTCAAATTATTGGCCATTGGAGTGTTGCTCGGCTTCGCATCTTCAAGTTCAAACCTTTTGATTAGCTAGTTTGTATACTTGGCTTGATTTATGAAGATGCCGTCCTTAAGTTGCTTGATTTGAATATTGAGAAAATAGTTGAGTTCATCCATCATGCTCGTCTCAAATTCTTTTTGCATGCTAGAGGCAAACTTCTTGCATAGAGATTCATTAGTAGGTCTAAAAATAATACCATCAACATAAATTTGTACAATTATAGTCTTATCATTTTTCTTTTTGACAAAAATTGTGATATCAACCATGCCCTTTGAAAAAACATTCTCAAGAAGAAAAGCACACAATCTAGCATACCAAGCTCTAGGGGCTTGTTTCAAACCGTATAATGTTTTTTCTAACCTGTAAACATAATTTAGAAACTTGAAATCTTGAAATCCGGATGGTTGTTCCACAAAAACCTCTTCTTCAAGAAAAACATTTAAAATTGCACTTTTCATGTCAATTTGAAAAAAATTTAAAATTCTTAAAACATGCATATGAAAGAAGAATACGAATAGCTTCTAATCTATTAACCAGAGCAAAAGTCTCATCAAAATCAATACTCTCCTCTTGGTTGTATTCTTGTGCTACAAGTCTAACCTTGTTCCTAGTGATCACCCCAAATTCATCAAGTCTATTTTTGAAAACCCATTTGGTATCAATAATATGTCTATCACCAGGTCTAGGAATTAATTTCCAAATTGTAACGACTCCAATTTCATTGTACAAATTTTTTTCAAGTTAATGTACAAAATAGAATTTCAAGCCTGAGCACAAGTTATAAATTAAAATTGTTTGAGAACAGCAAGAAATAACTTGTAGCTCATTGGTAAATTCTTGCACTGCTGTGATATAACCCTGTGTTCAAATCCCCCCAGCCATATATTATTTTTAATGATTTTTCTTTTAAACTTTTGGAAGCCCAAAACTTTACACGTACAATACACGTAAAAATGAAAATTCACAGAAAACAAATATGTGGAAAATGTTATATCAATAGAATAGAACATGTGGCAAATATCTAGAGACCCAACACCCCAAGATGGCCGGCGAGATGAGCATAAGGGCCAGCGCCGTCGGGCCAAACCGTAGGTAATGCTCCCATGTTCTGAACCCAACACCCTTTGGCCTACCCCACTACCCTCATATTGTTTGAATTCTCTGTAAATTAACAGAGAGTGTAAATTCACTCATAAATTCAAATTTTAATGCATTTTTAATTCTCTTTTCAATTCTCAAAACCCTAATTCTACCGTATAAATACAACCCTACACCCTAGCCCTCTTCATTCTAAAATCTATTGGCAAAAATTCTCAAAATTTTCCAAGTCAAAGAAGAGTACAAGTGGAGTTAGTAGTAGGTCAAGTTCCGGTGACAATTCAAGACGATTCCGGTGACCCCGCGACTCCGTGAAGCCACCAAACGTTCCATCAACCTCTTCTCTAAACTCTAAACTTGTAAGTTCCCTCTCTTCTCTCCTTTTCACATCTCAAAACTTCTTCTTTTCAATGACGTCGGTTAGTGGAGTTATACCGACATTCATTTCTAAAACTTTTTAAAATAACAACTTTTCTTAAGAACTAATTATCTAAATCATTATACTTTGTTTGTCAAACATTAAACAATAATTAAATACAAGTTTCATTTCAAAACTCTATGTAAAAAAAACTTTTATCACACTTTTACGCTTGAATACCATGAAATTACATATGATATCGTTTAATCATTCTTGCTTATATTATCTTTAGAAAATCTCATGAGCCGATGACCTTCCTCCTACAACACTCATCATGACATAATACAATTTCTTTTTAACAATATTTTTGGGACAAATACGACTTTTACATTAAAATACCATAAACTATTAAAAACCGTATTCTTTAAATTGTATTATTTAAATTCCTTGTAATTATGCCTTTACAACCCATTTTGGGGAATTCGATTCGGTTGGTGCGGGTTATCGCACATCCATCGGTCTAGTAGAGCGAGATGCAGACCTCCTCACGGAGCATACGACCTTGATGGAATTTTTAATGCAATTTTTAAGAAAAATGTGATTTCTATTTAATAAATAAATTTTATTTTTAATAATTATATATAAATATTATCAATCCATCTATTTTAAATATATAATAAATTCCATGTTTTTCTAAACAAAAGAAAAGAATTACAGTTCCATGAAAATACCATCAAGAATCTTTACAAGTAAAATTTACACAAAAATACCATGAACTATTCAACTAGGTATTTATTCACTAGAATACCTTACTTTTAAAAGTTACATTCATGAAAACCTTAAATAAATACTTGAGATTTATTTTGAAAGTATACTAAAACTATTTTTCATAAAACCCCTCAAGTTATATTAATTTACATTAAGGACCCTAGTAAATATAGGTTTAAGCAGGACCAATTCTCTTGAGCCTCAGAGAGCCGGAGAAAATTAGTGCTTGCCTATTTAAGTTAGAAAACTAAAACGGGGTTATCAATGGTAATTGGTTTGGAAAAAGTCACAAATCCTGCCATTCATGTGCAGCAGTTATCGATAACTCCTAAACCTAATTCAGGACTCAAATCTGTTTAAAGTGTCTGACTCAATCTGAGTCTCAGTCTAATCTGGATACAATCCAAACATGATTCCAACTATAACTCCATTTCAACATGAATCCAATGTATCAAGCATGAACATTTGAACTTGACTCGACTGGACCGAACCATGGATATATTTTGAACTTGATTACATGACTATCCGTTTATATCCGATTCATTTACATGAATAACTTATACCATGATTTCGGCAAGTCTTATACAACAAATTATTGCAATCAATACAATATGCATTACGGGGTGTTAACGGGGTAGATTGGTACGGAATGTATTAGAAGTGGCACGAGACGGTCACCATAATACACATAACCTGAATATCCATGCCGTTGTCCCATGGCTTGACGGGTTCTTGTACTCCGTATACCTTAGTCCACGAAATAGTTGGACTCCTCTCGTATACACTGATGTATTCTGTACCAAGTTATAAACTACCGCGTTAGTATAACAAAAACAGATAAATTACCAGACCTATTCCATTTACTTGATCTATTCATATCTCTCTCTCTTGGGACTTACCGAGCGATTGTTCGCTGACGACATTCTTTATTTCTTATTTCTTTGGAATGTTGTCAAGAGGACCCGACTCTCAGGAGATCGAGCCCAGCCAGGAAGATTTGGAGCAGTCTGCTGAAGAGCCAGAGTTCTAGATTCTAATTGTACTTACTTTACTTTCAGTTCATATGCCATTGTTTAGGCATTGCTTTCCATTATTGTACTTTACTTTCTAGTTGTATGTAAAGAATGAACATAAATAAAAAGTTGTTGTTTCATTACATTTCTTATTATTCTTGTGCTTTACTTTTACAGTTATGCTTAACTTGTTTACTACTGAGTAAATACGTCGCGGCCTTGCCACGTCTACTTCCCCGTACACTGGGAAGCGAGGCGTGACGGGTTTTGTTGGTGGCCCATGTAAGTTAGTTCTGCGTGGAAACTTACATAACCATGCAGGGTCAGTTCTGCATGGAATCCTAAGCAATATAAGTTATAAGAATTATAAGAATCAGTAACTAAATATTCTTTACATTTCATATTCGTTGAATCTATCCTAACCCTATTTTTTCTTTCAAAGGTTATGGATTCTCCCAACAATATGAGCACGAACGTCAATGGCAACACCCCACCATCACCTCTTCCACTTACACCTACCGTAGCAGCTCCTATCAATGAGAAGATAGTATTACTCAAGGTGATCAAGAGTCTCTTGGAGGGATAGCAGCAGCAGACTACCATCCTCCTAAATCGCCCAAAAGCTGAGGCACCCGGTGTGAAATAATTCCGGGCACTGCACCCTAAACAATTCTCTGGGAAAGAGAGCCCTTTGGAGGCAGAGGAATGGGCTCAGTCAATTGAGGACGATCTGGCAGCAGCACAAGTATCAGATATTTCTTGGGTAAGGCTTGCGAAGCTGCAACTTACAGATAATGCCAGGGGATGGTAGAAGGCTGAAGAAAGCCGACTTACCCAGCCGATCGAATGGAAGAAATTTCGCGATATGTTCGACGCGAAATATTTTCCCGAGACTGCCCGTTTTTATATGGAGCAGCAATTCATCCTCTTACAACAAGGCTCTATGTGGAGCAAATCTGTGGATGAGTATGACGCTGAATTCACCATGCTTAGTAGGTAAGAGATGTCTCAAATATTCAAGTTTTCTAATATCACATACTACACAGCTAACACGAGACCATAACAGGTTTGCGGCACATCTAATACCTACTGTTGAGATCAGGGCTAGACGCTTTTAGCAGGGGTTGGACCAGGAGATCCAAGCTGCACTAGCTATAGGGGATTTCCCAACCCATGATTTATCTTTGAAGGTTGCCCGAAGATATGAGGTAGTGGTGAAGAAGAAGGGCAGATCTCAATCTGCCGGTATGAAGCACCCTGCTACTCAGATGGTAGGAGGAGCCATTTCCAGGCCACCGTTTGTACTAAGGAGACCGGGAGTAACTTTTAACCGGCCTAGTCCAGACTTTGCACCTACTGCAGGAGGAAAGGACACTTGGTGAAAGACTGTAGACGTGCAAATGGCCTGTGTTTAGTCTGCGGCCTCATAGACTTAATTCGAATCTAGCCTCCAGACCAGCCATCACTTTTCCGCAGAGGCCAGCTATTCAGGCACCTGCACCTCGACTTGCTCTCCCAGCTCCACCTCCTCGTGGACCTACTGCACCTCCTCCTCGTCAGTTCCATTAAGCACAAAGGAACTAACCTCAAGGACAGAGGAACGGACAGAGGAATGCTCCCCCAGTAAGGAGGAACGTACCTAGACGTCAGGCTTTCACAATGACTGTGGAAGAAGCTGAAGCCACTGGCCAAGTCATCACTGGTAACTTCCCATCTTTCAAATCTATTAAATACTTGTTTACATCCATATATATCTTTTCTTATACTTAAACATATCCCATATAACTTAGGTACAATCTTAGTAGCCTCACTTCCTGCACTAGCACTCTTTGATACTGGAGCATCACATTATTTATGTCGCAACGATTCGTCCAAACTCATGCGATTCTAGTAAAACCGCTCGTATCCAGTTGAAATGTTAGTTCAGGAAACGACGTTCTAAAGGCAACTTTGGGATACGCCTGTGTCCAGTGGTCGTTTGAAGCAGAGAATTTTATGCCGACTTCAAGGTGCTGGACATACTGAACTTTGACGTAGTCTTGGGTATGGACTGGCTCGGAACTTTCTACGCTACCATCGACTTTCGTCAAAGGAGGGTAGTGTTCGAGATTCTAGACCATCCGGTCTTTTATTTCAAGAGCGGAGACCGTACATTGGAGCCTATCACTTACAAAGCTAAACCAAAAAAGCAGTGATTGCAATAATACAAGCTGAAGAAGACAAGCCAGAAGTAGTTCGAGAGTTCGAAAATGTATTTCCAGAAGATATCTTAGGTTTGCCTTTCGATAGAGCTCTTGAATTCAGTTTTGACTTAGTACCTAGTGCACAACCGGTGATCAAAGCACCATATCGCTTAAGTCCTGAAGGATTGAAGGAGATCCGTACTCAGCTGGACGAACTTCTGAAGAAAGGATGGATTCGTCCCAATAAAGTTGGGGATCTCCAGTATTGCTTGTGAAGAAGAAGGAAGGTTCATACAGAATGTGCATTGACTACCGAGCTTTGAACGAAGTCACGATAAAAAACAAGTATCCACTACCGCGAATTGAAGATCGATTCGATCAGCTAAGTGGGTTTTGCATTTTCTCAAAGTTAGATCTTCGTTCGGGTTATCATCAGGTGAAGGTCAAGGAGTTTGATATTCCGAAGACGGCATTTAGGACTCGCTATGGTCATTATGAGTTTCTCGTGATGCCATTTGGAGTGACCAATACATCAGCCATATTCATGAATCTAATGAACCAAGTTTTCTGAGAGTACCTAGACAGGTTTGTTGTTTTATTCATCGACGACATCATGGTATATTCAAAGAATCGGAAAGAGTACGCTGAACATTTGAAGATTGTCCTGGAGACTTTGCGACAACATCAACTCTATGCTAAGTATAGCAAGTGCGAATTTTGGCTAGATCAAGTCGGATTTCTCGGACATATCATTTCAGGCGAAGGAATCTCTGTGGATCCAGCTAAAGTATGAGTAGTAAGCGAATGTCCGACACCAAAAACAGTGAAGGACATTCGAAGTTTCTTGGGTTTAGTAGGATATTACCGAAGATTCATAGAAGGCTTTTCGAAGATTGCAACACCCTTGACCAAGCTCACACGTAAAGATGAAGCATTCGTGTGGTCAGAATCATGTGAACAAGCTTTTGTAGAACTCAAGTCAAGATTAACATCAGCGCCTATTCTTGTAATACTGGACCAATCTGGAGGTTTTGTTATGCATTGCGATGCATCCGGTAAGGGATTAGGATGTGTTCTACACCAGCAGGGGAAAGTTGTAGCTTATGCATCAAAACAATTGAAAATTCATGAGTGCAATTATCCAATGCATGATTTGGAGTTGGCGGTCGTTATATTTGTACTGAAAATTTGGCGTCATTATCTGCTTGGAGAACGAGTAAATATATACACATACCATAAAAGTCTGAAGTATGTGATTACTCAGAAAAAGTTGAACATGTGGCAGAGAAGATGGCTAGAACTTATGGACGACTTCGACATCAACCTACAATATCATCTAGGAAAGGCGAATGTAGTTCCTGATGCACTTAGTCGCCAACCACTATCAATGAATCTCACTGCATAGTGGAAGTTTCAACGAGAATTACATAAGATGGAGATAGAAATGGTTATGCCAGGTAATACTTCAAAGTTGATGAACTTACAAGTTCAGTCTACTATTGTCAATCAGATCAAAGCAGTTCAAGAAAGTGATGCCAAGTTGCAAAAGATCAGAGAACAAGTAGAAAGTGGACTTAGAATAGATTTCATCATCCATGAAGACAGATCTTTGAGATACAGAAGCAGATTGTGTGTACCATAAGGTCATGTTCGGGAATAGTTGATGAAAGAAGCTCACAACTCCCCATACCCAGTACACCCTGGTGGTACAAAGATGTACAAAGGTCTATAAAAACATTACCGGTGGCATGGAATGAAGCGTGAAGTAGCCAGAAGCATAGCCAAATGCTTGGTGTGCAGCAAGTAAAAGCTAAACATCATAGGACTGCTGGTTTACTTCAACCATTACCTATTCCAGAATGGAAGTGGAAACATATCACCATGGATTTCGTGACTGCACATTCCTGTAGCACGAAAGGTAATGATGCAGTATGGGTTATTCTGGACCGACTCACAAAGTCGGCTCACTTCATCCTATTTCGAGTTGGCCAATTTACCGAAACACTAGCGAAGAAGTACATGGAAGTAATTCTGAATCTAAGTAAGATTTAACTCTTCATAGTGTACTATTTCTGATACCCATGAACTCATGCAGGAGATCGTGAAATTACATGGAGTACCGGTTTGCATTGTCTCCGATCGTGACACTAGATTCCGATCGCAGTTTTGGCAGAGTCTGCAAGCTAGACTGGGAACAAGTCTAAATTTCAGCACAGCTTACCATCCACAAATAGATGGACTGTTTGAGTGAATGATTCAGATCCTTGAATATATGCTAAGAGTGTGTATGTTAGACTTCAGAGGATCGTGGGAAGATCACCTACATTTTTTTGGAGTTTTCATATAACAACAGCTACTAAGCGAGTATTGGTATGTCACCATTTGCAGCTCTCTATAGAAGAAAGTGTCGATCACCATTAAGTTGGGATGACATCGGAGAGAGAGAACTTCTTGGATCAGAGATGATCGTGGCGACTGTGGACGTAGTTTACACGATCAGGTAAAGAATGCGCAAAGCCCAAGGCAGAAAGAAGCACTGGACCGATGCAAAACGTTGACACCTGGAGTTCCAGACGGGAGATCATGTGTTCTTAAAAATCTCTCCAAACCGTGGAGTAATTCGCTTTAGCAAAAGGGGTAAGCTTAGTCCCAGATACATTAAACCGTTCGACATACTCGAACGAGTTGGAGAAGTGGCATATCGTTTGGCACTACCACCCTCATTGGAAGGAGTGCACAACGTATTCTACATATCCCAGTTTCGAAGATATGTGAGCGACCCAGCCACATCCTGGATCACTCCGAGCTCATTGTACAGACATATCTATCTTGTGAGCAGCAACCCGTTGAAATTCTGGACATAAAGGTAAAGTCACTTCGGAACAAGGAAGTAAATTTTGTCCGAGTGATGTGGAGAAAAGATTCACCAGGAGAATCAACGTGGAAAAGAGAAGACGATATGCGTGCAAGATACCCTTTCTTATTTGTAAATTAGTCCTTATATATTTATAAATTTTGAGGACGAAATTTTTGTAAGGAGGGTAGAATGTAACGACTCCAATTTTATAGTACAAAATGTTTTTCAAGTTAATGTACAGAATAGAGTTTCAAGACCGAGCACAAGTTATAAATTAAAATTGTTTGAGAATAGCAAGAAATAACTTGTAGCTTATTGGTAAATCCTTACACTGCTGTGGCATAACCCCTGTGTTCAAATCCCCCCAGCCACATATTATTTTTAATGATTTTTCTTTTAAACTTTTGGAAGCCCAAAACTTTACACGTGCAATACACGTAAAAATGAAAAGTCACAGAAAACAAACATGTGGAAAATGTTATATGAACAGAGTAGAACACGTGGAAAATATCCAGAGACCCAACACCCCAAGATGGCCGGCGAGATAAGCATAAGGGCCGGCGCCGCCGAGCCAAACTGTAGGTAATGCTCCCATATTTTGAACCCAACACCCTTTGTCCTATCCTACTACTCCCATGTTGTTTGAATTCTCGGTAAATTAACAGAGAGTGTAAATTCACTCATAAATTCAATTTTTATGCATTTTTAATTATCTTTTCAATTCTCAAAACCCTAATTCTATCTTATAAATAAAACCCCACACCCTAGCCCTTTTCATTCTGAAATCTATTTGCAAAAATTCTCAAAATTTTCCAAGTCAAAGAAGAGTACAAGTGGAGTTAGTAGTAGGTCAAGTTCCGGCGACAATTGAAGACATTGCGGTGACCCCGCGACTTCGTGAAGCCACCAAACGTTCCATCAACCTCTCCTCTAAACCCTAAACTTTTAAGTTCCCTCTATTCTCTCCTTTTCACATCTCAAAACTTCTTCTTTTCAATGATATCGGTAAGCGGAGGTATACCGACATTCATTTCTAAAACTTTTTAAAATAACAACTTTTCTTAAGAACTAATTATCTAAATCATTATACTTTGTTTGTTAAACATTAAACAATAATTATATATAAGTTTCATTTCAAAACTCCTAAAAAAACTTTTATCACACTTTTACGCTTAAATACCATGAAATTACATATGACATCGTTTAATCATTCTTGCTTATATCACCTTTAGAAAATCTCACGAGATAATGACCTACCTCTTACAACACTCATCATGACATAGCACGATTTTCTTTTAACAGTATTTTTGGGACAAATACGACTTTTACATTAAAATACCATAAACTATTAAAAACCGTATTCTTTAAATTGTATTATTTAAATTCCTTGCAATTATGCCTCTACAATCCATTTTGGAGAATCCGATTCGGTTGGTGCGGGTTATCGCACATCCATCGGACTAATAGAGCGAGATGTAGACCTCCTCATGGAGCATACGATCTCGATGGAATTTTTAATACAATTTTTAAGAAAAATGTGATTTCTATTTAATAAATAAATTTTATTTTTAATAATTATATATAAATATTATCAATCCATCTATTTTAAATATATAATAAATTCTATGTTTTTCTAAACAAAAGAAAAGAATTATATTTCCATGAAAATACTATCAAGAATCCATACAAGTAAAATTTACACAAAAATACCATGAACTATTCAACTAGGTATTTATTCACTAGAATACCTCACTTTTAAAAGCTACATCCATGAAAACCCTAAATACAATAAATAAATACTTGAGGTTTGTTTTGAAAGTATACTAAAACTAATTTTCATAAAACCCTCAAGTTATATTAATTTACATTAAGGCCCCTGGTAAATATAGGTTTAAGCGGGACCAATTCTCTTGAGGCTCAGGGAGCCGGAGAAAGTGGGTGCTTGCCTATTTAAGGTAGAAAACTAAAACGGGGTTATCAATGGTAATTGGCTTGGAAAAAGTCATAAATCCTGCCGTCCATGTGCAGCAGTTACCGATAACTCCTAAACCTAATTCAGGACTCAAATCTGTTTAATGTGTCTGACTCAATCTGAGTCTTAGTCCAATCTGGATACAATCCAAACATGATTCCAACTATAACTCCATTTCAACATGAATCCAATGTATCAAGCATGAACACTTGAATATGAACATGTAATATGACTCGACTGGACCGAACCATGGATATATTTTGAACTTGACTACATGACTATCCGTTTACATCCAATCCGTTTACATGAACAATTTATACCATGGTTTCGGCAAGTCTTATACAACAAATCATTACAATCAATACAATATGCATTACGGGGTTTTAACGGGGTAGATTGGTAAGGAATGTATTAGAAGTGGCACGAGACGGTCACCATAATACACATAACCTGAATATCCGTGTCGTTGTCCCATGGCTTGATGGGTCCTTGTGCTCCGGATACCTTAATCCATAGAATAGTTGGTCTCCTCTCATATACACCGATACATTCTGTACCAAGTTACAAACAATTGCGTTAGTATAACAAAAACAGATAAATTACCAGACTTATTCCATTTACTTGATCTATTCATATCTCTCTCTTGGGACTTACCGAGCGATTGCTCGCTGACGACATTCCTATTTTTTCTTTCTTTGGAATGTTGTCAGGAGGACCCGATTCTCAGGAGATCGAGCCCAGCCAGGAAGATTTAGAGCAGTCTGCTGAGGAGCCAGAGTTCTAGATTCTACTTGTACTTGCTTTACTTTTAGTTCATATGCTATTGTTTAGGCATCGCTTTCTATTATTGTACTTTACTTTCCAGATGTATGTAAAGAATGAATATAAATAAAAAGTTGTTGTTTCGTTACATCTTTTGTTATTCTTGTGCTTTACTTTTATATTGCTTATTTACACTTAACGTATTTACTACTGAGTAAATACGTCACGGTCTCGCCACGTCTACTTCCCCGTACACTGGGAAGCGGGGCGTGACACAAACATTATTACATTCAAATTGAATAAGCTCCTCTTTCATAGCACAGACCTAATTCTCATCCATATTAGCCTCCTTAACATTTTAAGGTTCAATTTAAGACAAGAAATCTATATTTGCAAAGAAATTAGGATTACGAGAATGAGTAGTTATCCCCTTTGATACATCACCTATGATTTGCGTAGGTGGATGATATTTCTTGTATATCTAATCTCTTAGAAGGGTAAGCTCAGATTCATCATCCGGTTTTGCTTCTTTACTTGAAAGAGGCTCTTATAGAGCATTTTCCTTTGAAATATTAAGTTCCTGAGCACGGACCCCTTCTTCATCATCCTCTTCATTTACCACAACATTCTTGGCAAATGGGTTAGTTTCATCAAACATTACATGCATACTCTCTTCCACAGTTTTAGAATTTTGATTGAATACACGATAAGCCTTACTAATGGTAGAGTAACCAAGGAAAATACCCAATCATTTCTAGAATCAAATTTTCCAAAAGGATCTTATGTATTTAAAATATAGCATTTGCTTCCGAAAACATTGAAATAGCCAATGTTGGGGTTTTCTACCGTAGTAGAGTTCGTAAAGATTTTTCTCAAACTCCTTACGAATTGCAACCCTATTTATAATATACTATACGGTATTAACCACCTTGGCCCAAAAATAGTGAAGTAAACTATGTTCATTCAATATTGTCCTAGCTATATCTTGAAGAGATCGATTTTTCCGTTCAACGACTCTATTTTGTTGTGGAATTTTAGGACAAGAAAATTCATATTTAACCCCGTGATCATCATAAAAGTCTTCGAAAACGAATTTTGAAATTCACCTCTGTAATCACTTCGGATTTTAACAATTGAAAGTTGCTTTTCATTTTGCACTTTATTGAAAAAGGTTTTGAAAGTAACAAAGGCATTACTTTTGTTAGCAAGAAAATAAACTCATGTATATCTCGAATAATCATCAATAATAACAAAAGAAAAAAGGTTTACCAGCTAAATTCAAAATCCTAGATGGAACAAACAAATCGATATGAATTAATTCGAGAGTATTAGAAGTTGATACCATAAACTTTGTCTTGAACGAGCCTTTAACTTGCTTACCCATTTGACATGTATCATACAACTTGTCTCTTAAAAACTTGAGCTTTGGAATCCCGGAAACTAAGTCCTTGTTGGTGATGTTTGAAAGTAGGTTCATGGAAGTATGTCCAAGTTTTTTATGTCAAATCCAACTTTCATCTTCTACAACACTTAAGCACTCAAAATTTTCATTAGAAATATCGCATGCTTGAAAAAAGTAAGCATTTCCATTTTTTTACCACAAAGAATAATTTCATCCTTTGAGTCAAGAATTTTTCTAAACTTTTTATTAAATACCACTTTAAAACCTTTGCCATAAAATTGACTAATATTAAGAAGATTATGCTTTAAACTATCAACAAGAAATACATCTTCTAAAGTAGTAGCACTGAATTTTATATTACTTTTACCGATTATTTTTCCTTTTCCATCATCTCCAAAGTTGACCATACCACCTTCTTCTCTTGATAGGGTTGCAAAACTTTGGATATTACCGGTCATGTGCCTTGAGCAACCAATATCAAGAAACCATTGATTTTCATGTTGCGACTTGCGGTGTACCTATAGAGGATGCAAGAAATATAATTTTTGGTACCCAAGTCTTTATAGGTTCTTAGGGGTTAGTCTTTGAAACCTAAACTAAATTTTTAGAAATTCTATTCTTGCATTTGTATGAAATATGCCCAATACGACCACAATTGTTGCATACAATATGAGAAGAGCTAAAGTGTGTATGTGAGTGTGTAGCATGGTAGTGTCGTGAAGAGAAAGTAGTTCTAGTACTAGATCTTCCAAAACAAGGAGCATGAGCAAATCTAGCATGATTAAATGAGGTAGTCGCATGTGAGTGATGAGTATGATGATCATAAGAAGTAGAAGTATACGATGATTTAGTTTTAACAAAAGTAAACTTGAAAGAAGATTTATTAAAACTATTTTTAGAACTACTAGCATGTGAAATAGAAGTATTTTGAAAACCAAGACCTTTCCTTTGATTGGAAATTCTCAAATTTCCTATCATGGTGTTCAAAAATTCTTTACTAGTAGCAAACTTGTGCAAAGTAGTGTCAAGATCACTAATTTTAGTTTTCATCTTTTCAACATCAACCAACATAATATTATGAGTATTTGCCAAGGAATCATGCTTGATTTTGAAAGAAATAAAAGAAGTAATGAGCCTCTCATTTTTAAAATTTGTATTTTCAAGAGAACTAGTTAAAAAAGCAATTTTGGCTAAAAGTGATTTGTTCTCAAGTTTTAAATCATCACACTCACTACAAGTTTTGGAAGAAATTTCCTTTTCAAGGTAAACATTTTTTTTAGCATTGGAATATTTAGATTGCAATCTAGTGAAGACATCATGTAAAGTACCAAAAGTTTCAATTAATTCTTCAAAAGAATAAGAGTTTATATCATCCGTTAACTCATTCTCAAGAACCATAAAGCACATGTTTGCTATTTCTTAATCGGATGGCCTTTCATAATCTGTTGGGTTACCTAGCACGATAGCAAGATTTTAGGAGGCATCGCCCATACCATTTTTTAAAAAATCGCTATGCTACATAACCCTAACCCTAGAATCTTAACTAGAGAATTATATGAATCAAGAATGCAAACAACTGTGCATACAAAGTGAACAAGGAATACAACCTTTGTAGACCGGTCTTTCACTTCAATAGCTCCGTGTAGTAGTCCTTTCGCTCCAAGTAGTGAACTCCCAGACTCTAGAAAGGCTCCACAAGATAAACGGAACAAGTTTGCTTGAAGTCTTCGAGGACGAAGATGATCTACATCGAGGAGACACCAACTCAAGCCACCTCTTCACTAATGTGGAATTAGTGAAGCAAAAACCCTAAACTAAATGGCTAGTATAGTAGATGATGATGAAGTAGGAATTTTGCTCACTTTAGATTTATTTTTCTCACAATATTTCTTCACCTTTTGAAAAGCAAGAAAACTTTCTCATGAGGAAGAAGAAGATGAAGTGGAGATGAGAATGAATTACATTAGGTGAGAATAGCAACCATGGGTGAGTTTGTATCATATACCAACTCATGTAGAGACTTAACTATGGCTAAGGATAATGGTTAGGTTAATAAATATCTTAAGTAAAACAAAACTAGTGGACTAAGTCAATGGGCTCAACAAGCTTCTCCAACCTTCTAGTCATGACAAAATTCCATCCAATTTTGAATTTCTTAAATAAATAAAAATCCTAGATTATCATAAGCATAGTGTACATCTCACACACCCATGAAGCATGTATCATCTAGTATGATACATAAAATGTACATTAATATATATCACATATATACTAAAGCACAAAGTGAGTAAAAGAAATGTTTAAGTGAGAAAATATTAGTTAATGTAAATTAATATATCACATATATAATTATATATTAAATTATTAAATCAACATTTGATTTAATAATCCGGCTATATCACATACAACCGACTAATATCAAATGTATCAATTTATCGAATCAACAGTTGATCCGATAATCCGGTTATATCACATATAACCGACTGATATCACATATCGCGAGAATAGAATGCGGTATCACATACGCGCATTAATCTCGGTCCCGTACATATCATATATATGCTCCTACTTCGTTTCGCTTGAGCCAGGAAACCTCTGTGTAGGACTCTAAAGACTCGTCAATACGCCGGTAGTAGGTGGTGATCATATCAGTCACCCACAAGCCGCAAGCGGTTTGCTAAACGTAACGGTCACCCGGGTATTGAGCGATTAGAAGATCAACAAGCAAGCCTGCTCATACTCCTGTGATTCCAATCAGTAACACTACCGTACAGTCCGGTCTCTTCATCTGATATATCGCATATCACAGCCTGAGTGTGGTAATCGTCATACCCTAATAGCCTGTCATGCCGATGTGAGGCTCATAACGGTTCGAGAAACTATTGATAACACTTACCAGTAGATCTCAGCAACCCTGGCCAGGGATTCCTGTTAAGGCCAATCGAACATAGTGCAACATTAACCCCCAATACCGGGAGAGACGAAATCCCCTCCTATCGCTCATTACCTCCATGTGACTCGGAACTGTACCCAAAAACCACCGTTTTGCACGATCTCTTGAATGTGGTAAGGTGGAAATCAAAGCACAGTGGGAATTACACAAGACTCTATGACGATCTCAGGTCGACAGACTAACCTGTACCAGTATCCCCAGAGAACTGCTATCTGACGATAGGTATAATACCATCTAGGAGTTCTCGTTGAGTCCGTTCAGTATACCCAGTCTCCACTGAGCACCCATATACCATCTCTGATGTCAAACACCAATGGATATGGGATCATCCATCGCCCATCATATGGATCGAGAACCGTATACGCTAGTTTACTCTGGAATATTGATGCCCGTCTCGATACTCCCATGACTAGGAACATTTGAAGGATGTACTTACCGACTACCCTTGCCCCACTATCATGATCTGCATCATAATCCTGGTAGTCAAGTACTCATCTTAAGGGCTTTATCAACATATAATAGAGAGACAATAAGTGTACATGTTAAGATAAAGAGCAACCAGATAGCATACTATCATGTCTAGCAAGAAAGTCCTCCCTATATATGCTCAAGCATCCACCATAATAAACATCACATGTATAATAATGGCCTTTAGGGCATACATATAATTAACAATCTCCCACTTGCACTAAGGTCATCTGTTGTAGTATCTCATACCCAACGCCCCATAAAAGTCTCTATAGGGAAAGGCCTCTGTGAGTGGATCCACCGTGTTATCCTTCGCGTCAACTCTCCTTACCTTGATCCCCTGGAGATCAACCATCTCCCTGATCAGGTGATACTGTCCTCAGAATATGTCTGGATCGCTTATGGGACCGGCGTTCCTAGGCCAAAATCACAATTCCATTGTTGTCTCAATAACAATTATTGGATGCTCAATGGTAGGAACCATGTTCATCTCATGAACAAGAATTATCCAGACATCCACTATGGTAGCATCGTTGGTAGCGATGTATTCAGCCTTTATCAACTAGTATGCCATGGTATCTAGCTTGGAACTCTTCGAACATACCGTCCCTCTACTGAGGGTAAAGACAAAGCCCGTGACTGACTTTCAGTCGACCTTATCACTTTGGAAGCTCGAATTGGTAAAGGACTCCCACTGGATTTTACCATTACCAAACCCCAAGAACATTTCTTCAGCGCTTCTCAAGTACTTAAGAATGTCCTTCGCAGCTGTCCAGTGATTCTCCCAAGATCCGATTGATTTCTGATCACTACACCTAGTGAGTTAGCTACATCTAGTCTGGTACATAACATCGTATACATGATAGAGCTTACTGCCAAAGCATAGGGTATCCCTTTCACGTGCGCTCTCTCCAAATCAGTCTTGGAAGACTTTTTTTTGGAGAGAGTGATTCCTCAGTAAGTGGGCGAACCACCACGCTTAGAATCTTCCATACTAAACCCTTTTAGTTCGGTGTTAATGTACCTGGATTTGAGACGCTCCCAACATCCACTTAGATCTATCACCATAGATCATAAACTACAAGATGTAGTAGGTATCATCCAGATCTTCTATGGAGAATCCTCATGAGGAGCTTGACCGAGTATAGCATAGGAAACCATTTCCTATCAAGAGTATGTTATCTACGTACAATACGTGGAATACAACCATATTCTCTACTATCTTCTTGTATATACAAGGTTCATCTACCTTTTTGATGAAGTCGACATTCAAAGTCATACTTTGTTGGTGTACATAGAGTCCTCACTCGTGATGGCTTGCCTGAACCTGGTTGGGTCATCATCGACCATGATGCAATCCTCGCTTCCACCGTCACTGAGGAAACCGTAGTATTTCTTAGGTGGATGAGGAACCCTACCAGATTCACGGAGAGGCTGAGCTTCGTTGGAAACTATTGAATTCTTTGGTTTCACCAAATCATCAGCTGTTAGTTTGTCCAGCTGGAACTCTTCCAGTTCTACCTCATGACTACTAATTTCTTCATAAGAAATTCCTTTTCTAAAAAAGTGGCATGTTGAGAAACAAAACACCTTTTGCATCTCATTGTTGTAGACGATATACCCTTGCGAATGTTCAAGATATCCAACAAACTTATACAGAACTGACCTTGCCTTGAGTTTGTCCAGATTTTGCTTTTCAACATAGGCCGGACAACCCCATATCTTAACTCATTTAAGAGATGGTCTCTTCCCATTCCATATCTCATATGGAGTGGTAGGCACTGATTTGGATGGAACCCCATTTAATAGGTATGCAGCTTCTCAAGTGCATAACTCCAAAAGGAAACAGGTAACTCAGCAGTACTCATCATGGAGCGCACCATATCTCATAGGGTGCGATACCTCCATCCCGATACACCGTTGTGCTGTGGTGTATACGAAGGAGTAAGCTGAGAGAGAATCCTATTCTCTGTTTAGAAAATCCAGGAACTCTATGCCCAAGTATTCTCCTCTTCGATCATATCGAAGGACCTTAATACTTCTACCCGTCTGGTTCTCAACTTCAAGCTTATATTCCTTGAATTTCTCAAAAGTTTAAGACACGTGTTTCAATAGGAACACATGTCCGAATCTTGAGAGATCGTCGATGAATGTAATGAAGTAGAAAGAACCAATCCTGGCATTTGTAGACATAGGACCGCATACATCATCATGTATCCAACCCAAGAGTTCAATAACTCTTTCTATGTTTCCAGTAAATGGAGTATTGGTCACTTTACCTTTGTGACAAGACTGGCAAGTATCATAAGATGAAAATTCGAACAGATTCTCATATTCATTCTTATGTAACTTAGCAGGTCGTGTCACATAGATATGACCTATTCTACAATGTCACAAGAAGAATTCGTTCATTTCTGAACTACTCCGCTTGTGTGTGTTTTACATACTTTGAACTGTGGTTTGATTTAGAACTTATATGTCATTACATAACGTGCCTGATCCAATCAACTCTTGATTAAGGAAAATATTCACAACATTATTCTGCAATAAAAAATTATATCCTTCTTTAACTTAATATAGAAAATGATGTAATGTTGTATATCAGGTTCGGTATCTAATAACATTTGTTCAGAATCAATGTATTTACCATTGGGTAAAACAAGGCGATATCTGCCAACTGATTTGGCTGTAACAATTGCACCATTCTCTAACATTTAGAGACATATCACTTAATCCCAGTTCTCTACCTGTTTGTACCCCATGTAACAGATTACATATATGGAATCCTGATCCGGTATCTCATACCTAAGACGTAGAGGATACTGAGAAACAGTTCTCGGTAACAAACACACCCGAAGAAGATGAATCAACATGCACATTTCTCGAATGGGCTGCATAGGAATCCGGATATTCCCCTATTTCCTGTTCGGACTTATAACAATTATAAGATTGAGCGGAACCAACGTTTCCCAGCTCAGTATAATAAGCAGGTTCGGTCAATACATCTATATTATTATCTTGATTAAGGCCTCACATGGTCACTACCAGAAGAGAGAGAAGAAAACACTCAGCATATGCTCTTGCAAGATTAGATTGGTTATTATTTTATTTAATTAGGATGGCTCCCACTGTTTTTATCAAATCTTCCTTCAAACCCTAAAAGGTAAGACTAGCCGGGATTAATTACACCCTACAAGTTCGCCAATCTTTCGGCCAGGCTAGTGTCGGTACTTTGAGGGAGGTTCCCTGTGCTTTCGCACGGACCTTATTAAAATAAACTTCGTTTTCCCAGGGGCGTAACCCCGTTAACACCTTTCTAGGCACCTACTTGATCGGCTAATTGTAATGTGTAAAACTCTCCCATGAGTAAATCTTACTCGCAGTGGGTATCGGGATCCAACTATCTCATAGAAGGTATGCAACCTTATTGCAAATTTTAACACTTGAAATTCCTGATGATAGTTTTTACCCCTAGCGTCCTATGACCTTGATGGAGGCCAAACTACCCATAGGGCGCTAGTCAAGTTCAACCCGTCCATTTCTTGATTGAATTAAACCCACCCGCATGACCCTTAACGGAGGCCAAACAAAGCCGTACGAATACCCTAATCCAATCGCATCTCATGCTGCAGATAAGTACTAATCAACTACTGTACACTACGCCTTGACGGAGGCCAAACTACCGTAGCACGAATACTAAATATCACTTATCTGAAATGACGGAGGGCTACGACAGGTTTTTAAGAAAACCTTTGGCATAATGAACTTGATATCGTTGTAGAATCGAGTGATTTTGAAAAGGAGTATTTTTTAGGCTTTTACTACTTTTGCTAAAGAGGGCACTCCTGGTGAAGGGATCTCGACTCTTTCCCCATCGAATTAGGTGCTGGATATTTCACAAATACCACTATGCAAAGCATGAACTAAAAAAGCAATCAAAAGATAAAACCTAGTGGGTTGTAATATCTGCCAGTTTCGCTAAAGAGGTCACTCCCGATGAAGGGATCTCGGCTCTTTCCTTATCGAATAAGATGCTGGATATTCTATAAGGAATACCGCTATGCAAAGCAAGAACTAGAGCTTCCAGTTTTTAAAACAAGATTCTGCAACATCTTTAGGTTTCTTTTATTTCATTAATCTCATTAATGAAGTCCCATCATATATGCTTCCTAAGTATCACATAAGAAACGAAAGCATCAATGTTTATTATATTCATATATATGATATAAGCAATCGTCTCAACATATCAAGTGATCACATTACGGAATATCAGCAGTAGAAGAACACATATGAAATATTGGATATATTAAAAATTCCGTGTTTTAAATTAAGCCAGTATAAAAGACGGATTCCATGATCGCGATGAATAGCTAAACCCACATTCCTACACCCCTACGAGAGCGTCAAGCAACCCTCCCAATTCTAGAGTTAGGAGACCCGGTCTCGACTCCTCGAGATAGTCTCCTACTGGACCCTAGAACCCGGTTACTTATGCTCTCCTCCTTAGGTCTATCCTAATGTGGAAAAGTAAATAATATATATCAATGGTGTCATCATCCTCAATCCGGAAGTGCCCCAATAAAAGAATATTACATACAACCTTTTACATGAATGAAAATGAAAAACTCTCATCTCACATAAAAAAACCCGGCTATTCAAAACACGACGATCCAATATAACATATCACTGCAACACATAACATCACATGTCATCAACGAAAGTAAATATGCGTATCCCAATTGTCGTTGACATATAACAACGAAACCGGTGATACACCACATATTATACTTACGGTCGCAGAAAAGAAAGTGAAAAACTACAACAATTGGAATCCGCAACCACCTTAGACATCAAAAACCCAATGTATCACATACTTTGGATTTCATGCCTTACCAAATGAATTCCTTAGACATCGCATGCCTAACGATTATAAACCCTGAATTTTAGTCTCGATTTTGAAAACACTTTTCAATAACCAGTAGGGTAATTCAACAAGATTCCCGACAACCTGATCGAATGCTCGTCGGAAACTTTAGTAGACGGCCGTACCCCCAATGCCGTCGACGAAGTGCACTAAGGCGGAACACCGCGACCGTAAGCACCCAAACGGATGCTTTTGGCGACGGGGTTCTCCTACAATCACTTGGTCGGGGCTATGGGGCGTGGCAATCTAGTAAGGTTACCCGGCGAGTATCCGCGTACGCTACGTGATTGCGACGGACTTTTGATCCTCATCAAAATTCCGTGGCAACCGATCAAATGAGACTAAATTGCTAGATTTACAAAATTCAAACTAGTTATCACATAATTAATTACTGTGGATTCCAAGTATTGTATCACAATCACAGATAACTAGACGATGTTAAACTTTTCGATTGAATAAACAAACACCCAAAATTTCCCAAAGAGCTCAACACTTGAGGAGTTTAAAAAGTACCCAGAACATGCCACAGCACCTATGGACCAACCGTAGAAGGGTCAACCCTTGCCTCACCTATGGCACCGCGTAACTACCACAAACCCCTAGAGTTTGGTGGTAGTTCCGACGGTCACAGAATCGAGTTAGGATTTCGTTCTTCTAGAGGGTCCATAAAATCACCTACATGATTTTCTGAAGATTTTAAACTTGGAAAAAATCCAACTCTTGGAAAATTTCCAGCGAGGGAGAAAATGGGTTATTGATATCCATTCGAACTTTTTAACGTCGTCTAATTAACCCGAAACAATGTTAAAATTACGAATACGAGACACTCCGAATTGCCAATACAGTAAGACCACATCACATGCAATCTTATAAAAAACAAGCAACACCTGAAATACCAAAACCCAGAGACTGGAACACCACAAAATTTTGAAGCTTAAAACGCACAATAAATCTGGTGAGCTCGGATATTTCCTTGATGCCGCCGGCCAAAATTCGGCCAAGTGCTCTCAAATTTCTGTGGTGTTCATGTTATATCACATACAACATTCTGCAGTTACTTAAAAAAATTTTAGAGACCATTTAAAAATCGACAGAAATTAGATTTCATTGTTTCAAGTTTCAGAGTAGTTTCGGTTTCGTAATCTAACAAACATCGTCTAATTCTCTAGCATGGCTCTGATACCACTGTTGGGTTACCTAGCACGACAGCAAGGTTTTGGGAGGCATCGCCCATGCCGTTTTTAAAAAAATCACCATGCTACATAACCCTAATCCTAGAATCTTAACTAAAGAATTATACGAATCAAGAATGCAAACAACTTTTCGTATAAAGTGAACAAGGAATACAACCTTTGTAGACCGGTCCTTCACTTCAATAGCTCTAGTAGTCCCTTCGCTCCAAGTAGTGAACTCCCAGGCTCTTAAAATGCTCCACAAGATGAACAGAACAAGCTTACTTGAAGTCTTCGAGGCCGAAGCTGATCTATGTCGAGGAGACACCAACTCAAACTATCTCTTCACTAATGTGGAATTAGTGAAGCAAACACCCTAAACTAAATGGCTAGTATAGTAGAGGATGATGAAGTAGGAATTTTGCTCACTTTTGATTTATTTTTCTCACAATATTTCTTTACCTTTTGAAAAGCTAGAAAGCTTTCTCATGAGGAAGAAGAAGATGAAGTGGAGATGAGAATGAAACTTATGAGGTGAGAATAGCAACCATGGATGCATTTGTATCATATACTAACTAATGTAGAGACTTAACTATGGTTAAGGATAATGGTTAAGTTAATAAATATTTTAAGCAAAACAAAACTAGTAGACTAAGTCATTGGGCTCAACAAGCTTCTCCAAGCTTCTAGCCATGACAAAATTCCTACCAATTTTGAATTTCTTAAATAAATAAAAACCTTAGATTATCATAAGCATGGTGTAAGTCTCACACACCTATGAAACATGTATTATCTAGCATGATACAAAAAATGTACATTAATATATATCACATATACACTAAAACACAAAGTGAGTAAAAGAAATGTTTAAGTGAGCAAATATTAGTTAATGTAAATTAATATATCACATATATAATTATATATTAAATTATTAAATCAACACTTGATTTAATAATCCGGCTATATCACATACAACCGACTAATATCAAATGTATCAATTTATCGAATCAACACTTGATCCGATAACTCGGCTATACCACATATAACCAACCGATATCACATATCGTGAGAATAGAATGCGGTATCACATACATGCATTAATCTCGGTCTCGCACCATCACGATCCGAAATTGACACGTGACGGCCCTTAAACTAAGCAGCGTCTACAGGCATACGAAATTTAAGTAAGCCGAAAACCCAGCAATCTAAACCATCAAAAATAGTAAGAAATAAGAACATTGTTAAAACTTTTGAAAATCTCGAGTACAAATTCTTTAAAGTCAAATTTTAGTTTCTTAAAAATTTTGGCAGCACCTTCTTAGTAAAAACTAACCCCAAAAATGGGTATAACATAAATATAAGTAAAGCATCCCCAACGGGAGCAAATCCACGCCCAACGGTGGAAAACAACCACCACAACAGATATACGACGCCGTAGCGAAGAAATAAAAGACGATAGAAGTAAAACTGCATGAAAGACCTCCAAGTCACAAATAATACACAATATCGTCCTCACATCAAGTCTCTAAGTCATAGAAGATAATGGTAGATGGAGAGTACAGGATACAACGAATATACAATAAACATGAACGGATAACCACAAACCCACCTAAAGCAAAACTGCACACTGTGAGCCGAAGCGGTATACGCAGCAAAAGATATTATGATAGATGATAATAGCCCTGCCTTTGACTACTGTGAGGAATGACCTGTAAAACACTGTGGCACAACAGGGGTGAGTTGCCAACTCATGAATAGTAAATAACATATGCAGGTAATCGCAAGTATGCACGTACAGCGCGAATCTAACATATGCAAACTAATAGCAATAAAAGTCATATGTGTGCAATGGTCATGAAAGGTACACTAGCAGGCACAACTAATACATGAAACAATAATATGACAATCTGTATGCAACAATCATGTAAGGTACTCTATCAGGTACTACTAATACATGAAGCAATGATATGACAACGTACATATGCAACAGTCATGAAGGGTACGCCAGCAGGTACTACTAATACATGAAGCAATGCATATAAAATAAATTATGTAAATGCAACAGTCATGGAAGATACTCTATCAGGTACAACTAATACATGAAGCCATGCATAAATAATAAATGTGGAGTATGGAATGAAACATGTCATTTCCACGGAATTCTGATATCGTGGTAGGACCAAAGTCCATCAAGACAATCCAAATCCCAATTTCCTCAAATCAGCCCCCAAATTGGCTCTCATATCATATAAGTCTCAAAAATCCTGAATGTACAATATCAAGTAATTCTCATATATCTTGAATGTACAAAATCAAGTAAATCTCATATATCCTGAATCCAACATCAAGTGAATCTCATATATATCCTGTATCCAATATCAAATGAATCTTAAATATCTAGAGTCCAATATCAAGTGAATATCAAATAACCTAAGTATATTTGCATGAATAATTATGATGAAGTATATGAATTTATATGTATACATATATATTAGCGTCCCATTCCACTAATATATATATATATATATATATATATATATATATATATATATATATATAACAACGTCCCATTCCACTGTTATATATATTTAGGAGTAAAAATATCATGAAAACCTGTGCCAAGTATCGACACATAAAGGCTGATCTATCAGGTGCTGTCACCACGACTGGCACTCTGATAGGTACGTATCATACGCTATACCGAAAGCTAGAGTGCCTAGCTCTGACCCTCGCCTCTCGACGTATCCATACGCACATGACTCCCGTCGGTATCCCTACGATAACCGCCGAGTCATTCGTACTGTCACCGGATGGTATGGTTCCCCTGCCAGGCTCAATCGGTAAGGTCCTTCAATCGTCTTTTCCCGGGGTACCTCCGGGCCCCACCATGTACCCTCATACGGCCTACGATGCTCCTCGCATGGGGTATATATATCAGAACCGATAAAACTCATGGTGGCTGCTGAAATATCATATCAAGAGAAACTGGGTTTTTCAAATAATGCATAATTTCATGAAACTACCACGGTCCTCAAATCCAGAAAACATCATGAAAAATCCATATCTTAATGCGAAAATCCATGAATATAATATATGCAACATAAAACTGCAATGTAATCATATAAAGGAAAAGCCGCTATTTAACTGCAACAAGTTAAAATATATATACGCGGTTCTTAATTTCTCCAAGTCTATATAACATCAAATAAAGATAAACATGTAGCTTTAACCAGATATGTGTATAAACATGAAGGTATAGCAAGATATACGTATCTACCTATAAGTAATGATGTAATATACCCTCCAGGTATAAGTGAAGTATGTATGCAAGGTATACATGTAGCTATGTCATTATATGTGTATGTACCTATCGCCAATGGTACAATACCCTATAGGTATACAGGTAACTAGCATGTAAGCATGTCAAGGCATATGTGTAAGCATGTAGGTATACAGATATGCTATATGTCATATGCATAAAAAAAATATGAAACAACGTCTCAATGTCCCTAACCAAACAATATCATATAGGTATGTGTGTTGTGCGTGTCATGGCAATTATTGACGGTGTGTGTGGCATACAATCAGTGCTCGTGCAACATGAGCCGTCAATAATAATACAGTGTCCTAAGGATGGATTGCTTAGGCTTTCAGTTCTCTAAGTGTACAAGTCCAAGCACAACAAATAACTAAGCAATAAGGTGTATGTGCAACTCTATATATGAAATAGAATATGCGACAATTCATAACATCTCTAGCCCAGACGCATAACGCCATGCGGGCGATTCCCCTGTAGATGTTAAATCTACTCACCAACGCTACTGGCTAAGTAAAGCCTACCACTCGCTTTCCCTTGTTCGCAGCGTCCGAAGTCCCCGTCTGCGATCCTGAAAGCATATAACAATATAACAAGTTTATATTAGCAATCGACCAATAACACGTACAAACTACGTTTGACCGATGCACTAACTCCAAATATACTCTCAAGTTTTCGTCAAGTGGCTAACGTGCATAGCGACACTACGAAACTAACTCAAGAGAAAAAGCTACACAAAGACACGAACGACATCGGCACGACCCTAGCTAGGAACGCAAAGCGACACAACTACCAAGCCTAGACCCTGATCGTACCGATCGCGCAAACACAACACAATAAATACAAGGAAGATAATAGATATCACCTCGCAACGACAAATTGAACCCACGTCGGAAAAACATCGAAACCCAGTAAGAAACTTATCGCAATATTTTCACAAGTCTAAAACTAAAACCATTCTAGCGGTTCCAAACATCGTAAAGCGGCTTAACTATGTTATCCAAACTGTTTCCATAATTTTAAACCCACATAATTAGGTTTTATTAAAACCTAGTAAGCAAAAACTTCATTAGTTAACTTAGGAATTATAATTAATTATCATACACAAGATTAAGTTTCCAAGGTCCTCATTTTAACCATTACCCATCACAAACCCTAACATGATTTTCTTTAAAATTAAAAAGAATGAATTAAACATAAGATTAAAGCTATAATAATCCAATTAATTAGCTATCTTCAAGATTTAGCATAACAAAAGAGGATTAGGGTTAGAATTTATACCTCTTAAGAACAAATTCTAGCAACAAGATTCCATCAACTTTTGCCTCCAAAGATCAAGTTTTTCATGAAGAACTAAGCAAGTTTAGTGAAAGGAAATGATGGTTAAAGTTTTATTTAGGGTTTTGTGGATTTATTTTGGAATTTTTGATGAGTTTTTGAGTGAAAGAAAATGGAGAAATGAGCTAAGGAAAGTTTGGGGCAGAAATGGGGGAGCTCGGCCAAGGTGATGGAGGGGGGGGGGGGTATTTGTGAAATTAAAGTGAAGAAAGTTCTAGCTTAAAATATTAAATGCAACATTAAATGCAAATGCCACCATTTCATTCTTTTTCTTTTCTTTTTAAAACTTAAATCCTTTTGCACAAAAGAATCTAGATATTTGAAGAGAAACTTCCAAACTAATTCTAGTGATAAGATTAAAAAAAATGTTTCTCATTGGAAGTAAAATAACCCAAACAAAAAATGTAATTACCACTTAAAATAATATTTAATTAGGGAAAAATTCTATGTAAACCAAAACTTTCCATTGATCCCCAAAGTTAGCGCACTAGCTTTATTCTAGCTAAACTATATGCCGACAAGTCTATACAGAAGTTTGATCACAGTCGAGTTAAAACGGAAAACACCGACAATTTTACCCTAAAAACGGAAAATTCGCAAAACGATTTCTAAAATGTTACAATCTTCCCCCCTTAAAGAAATTCGGTCCCCGAATTTAAAATTCTCACTAAGCGTACCTTCAAAGAGAAGAGTACAAAACTCCAAAATCTCGCTCGCAGTCTCCCAAGTGATCACCTCACTATACGGTTACGTCCAAGAAAACCCTCCACAGACACAGATGGCAAGACTCTTGACCGAAATTTCTCCATCTGCCGATCCACTAACACTATCGGCTGCTGGTGAACGAAAAGATCTCGTCCAAGCTAAATGTCTGATGCTAAATCATGTGGGAAAGGTCATGAAGGTATTTGCAAAGTATCGACATAAGGAAATACGGAGTGAATACTCAATGATCTGGGCGGAAGTGCCAATTTATAGGCAACGGAACTAACTCGCTTGAGGACCTTAAAAGGACCTCCAATCCTGGGATAAGCTTCCCAAAACTCAACACGTCATTCATCGGAAAATCCGTAGAAATACATGATCTCCCACTGCGAACTCAAGTCTGTAACCACCACAGTCGGCATAAGACCTCTGTCTGCACTGGGCTACTCTCATCCTGCCCTGAACCAACTGGATCATCTCCGAAGTCTCTAGACTAGCCGGGGTCTAAAAATCCTACTCTCGCAGAGTCAGAAAAACAGACTGGCGATCGACATGACCTACCAAACAAAACCTAAAGGTTGCCAATTGGAATGTCTCCTGATAACTGCTATCGAAGGAGAATCCTAATAATGGCAAGCGACGATCCCAAGTGCTGACAACAAAGTACACACACAACAAGCATATCCTCTAAAGTCTGTATAGCCCGCTCTCACAAAACCATCATCCTGCGGATGGAAAAGCGGAGCTAAAGCTCAACCAGTACCCAAGGCTTCCTGAAGCTTCTGCCCAAGACGGCAAGCGAACAGGGTGCCTCTATTGGATACAACGCATGAAGGAACTCCGTGCAAACGCACAAATTTAACGAAGAACAACTGAGCAAACTGAGCATGACCGGATAATAAACACACAAATGGAGTCACACGCTGTCTAGACCTGGGTAGACACCATAACGAAATTCATGGAGATCTACTTCCATTCCCACTCCGGAACGGTTAAAGTTTGCAACTCTCCAGCCGGTCTCAGATGCTCAACCTTAGCTCACAACAAGACAGACACCATGAAACGAAATCCAAAACTTCACTCTTCATCCCTGCCCACCCGTAACTATCTCACAAGTCACGTCACATATTGGTGGACTTGAATGAACACAGAAAGCCGACTGATATGCCTGCTCTAGAATTTCGCGTCTCTACCCATCAGTAACAGGTACACACAAACGCGTCCCTAAACGTAGCACACCCTAGTCGCAAATCGAGGGCTCCGAATCATTACCCAGCTGAGTTTGCTCAAGAATCTCTGACGAACGGGCATCGGCGGGCTGTGCCTCGCGAAAGCGATTAAGGAAAAGTGGTCGGGCATGGACATGAGCAAGCTGTCCCCTCAGTAGAGGTGAATATAAGCTGTACTCAATGGCCGCACAAGAATTGTAAATCTGCAGAAGACTGTCTCAACAATCAACACCCGCTGCAGGAAGATGTATGTTCCCCGCCGAAACGCGGAGACGCGATCGCGCGGGTCCGTCTTGCTTGAATTCAGGGCAGATGCTAATTGGTGCTATCCGTCCACCTCTCCGAAAATTCCAACTTGATTTATGGCACCGTATATCGAAGGTTTAGACGGATGCGGCCGATGTAGCAGACTTCGTCAGATTCCTCCTCTTTTGAGGGGTTTTTGATTGCGGGGACGCTCTTCCCTGCAGGCGTAAGCCCCTGCAGTTAATTACGCTACCGTATCGCGGTAACCACTTTCTCCTTCTCCAGATGGTCACTTCGTGTCATGGGTGATTGTTTTGTTTTTGGTTGCCCATGGATTGTATACGGAGAATAATTTATGTTGTCGCCTGTAGGGCGTGGATTAGTCCAAATCCGTATCTTCTTAGATTTGGGTTTGGGGTTGGGTTTAAGGATACGTTAGTCTCATTTGAGATTAAGATCAACTTAAATGTTTGTTAAGGATACGTTAGTCTAATTTTAGACTAAAATCAACTTAACGGTTTGTTAAGAACACGTTAGTCTAATTTTAGACTAAGGTCAACTTAACCATTTGTTAAGGATACGTTAGTCTAATTTTAGACTAAGATCTACTTAACAGGATCATTTAGATCCAACAAAAGAGCATTTGGGCTCTATTGTTTAGTTTAGGGACATTGCGGTCGATTACCAGTTTAAGGACATGGTGGTCCAAGGTTAAGGACATCATAGTCCATGGGTTTAAAGACCCCACAGTCCGAGGTTAAGGACATCATAGTCCATGGGTTTAAGGACCCCACAATCCAAGATTAAGGACATCATAGTCCATGGGTATAAAGACCCCACAGTCCAGTTTAAAGACGTCATAGTCTATTAAATGTATGGTTGTCAGGACCTGTCACCTTTTTGAAGACATTGAAGGATTACAACGACATATATTAGAGGGGTTCAGAGATGTACCCTCGATCCAATTTTGGTTGAAAGATCTATAGTCCAATTTGGGGTTAAGATCTGTTAAAAGATTTATGAGTATATGGGCTCAATTAATCTGAATGAGGGGTTTATAGCCAATTTGGGCTCGGCTCACTCAGTTAAAATGTTAAACATTTGACAATGCTGAGCATTGATTTGAGCTTCTGACAATTTTTGTTTTTTATTGAATGCCGAGCATTCATCATAGCTCTGGGCTAATTAAAGAACAATTTATGTTCTATCAGCGCAGCACATGGTGCGCTTGGCACTTTGCGCCAGTCAAAGAGCGCAGTGCGCTTCTGCCAAGTAGCACACACGTGAAGGACACGTGTCGTACTTGGCGCTAAGCGCCAGATGATGGGCGCATTGCGCCAGTTTATGAGCGCATTGTGCTAGTAGTTTTGTGGCATACACGTTATTGACACGTGGTGCATCTGGCGCTGAGCGCCAGCCTATGAGCGCAGTGCGTTATTTCAAGAGCGCAAAGCGACACGTGTCGCGCTCGGCGCTGAGCACCAGTTTAAGAGCGCAGAAGCGCAGTTCAAGAGCGCAAAGCGCAGTTCCAGAGCGCAAAGGCGCATACGATCAATTTTATGATCCAAAAAGAGACTTTGTCTCAAGATTCTAAGAGCAAAAAGTTTCTTCAATCTCTTATGTTGATGAAAGGCTTTACCTTTATGGATCTATGATCTGTGAGGAAGAAGTAAATTTTTCTTTCATTTTATGATGAGGTCTTTTGATCTCTTTGTAAAAGACTTTTCGTCTTTGTAAATCTATGATCTTTTAAAGAAGTGAATCCTTCTTTTCAAATTAATTACGAGATGATTTCATCTCTATGTTCATCACCATTCTTTTTACCTTGAAAAAAAATCTTCTTTCACTGAGAGCTTGGCTCTTCTTCTTTGAATTTCTCAAAGTTTTTTGAGGAGGCTTCTCTCTCTATTTTTTTTGTATCTGAGACTTGAAGTCTAGGGGCCTTTTTATAGGGTAAGCTAGTTTGTTCAATCAGTTAAGAAGATCTTTTCTCCAATTGATTTGGGAAATTTCCCATCGTTGGATCTTTGATCCAAGGGCTTCCGATTTACAGAAGGAAATCTTCTTGTTTTTAACAAGATTGATAAATCTTTCCATACAGAATTTATTCTGTCTTTTGGTAATTTTTATTTACTATTGGATCATTGATCCAACGGTGTTCTGATTTACAGAGCACAATCTTGTTATTTGGAAAGATTTTAAGGAATCTTTCCTTAACAGAATTTAATTCTGATTAATTAATTATTTATCATTATTATTAGATCTTTGATTTGACGGTTGGGGAGCTTTTAGGTTCCAGCGCTGGCGCACCCGTGCTTTGCACGTGGTGCGCTGCTTAAAAGGCAGTGCACATTGTGCTAGCGCACCCGTGTATGATACGTGGTGCGCTGCTTGGAGCGCAGCGCACCTAGCGCTAGCGCACACGTGCTTTGCACGTGGTGCGCTGTTTAGGATGCAACGCACTTAGCGCTGCATCTGAAGCGTTGCTTCACAATGTTTTAACTCTTGGCTTTGAGGCATTTGTTACATTCTTTGCATGTGGAGTTTTTCCCTTCATTTTTATTTTATTATTATTTTTTATAAGGGAGCAGGTTGTGAGCCAAAATTTTGGCGGGAACAAATGCCCCCCACTACTTTGCCCACGTAAGTACGTACGTGGGTGAAATAGTGCAGAGTTATGCATGGCCACAGAATTGAGAGCTTAGGAGATAAGTTTAGGGTCCTTGTAGCCTAAGATTTTCTTCGTCTTCATGAGCCGTAAGGGTCTCAAGATGGTTTTTCTCCCTATGAGTCGAGAGGATCTCGTAGGTGCAAATTCTCCCTAGAAATCGTGAGGATTTCTAACTGTTCATTACCTCTGTGAGTCGTAAGAATCTCACTCGGGTATTTTTCCTTACGAATTGTGAGGACCTGTAAGTAGCTTCTTCACTTCAGCGGCGAATGTGGCTTTGGCAAATATAGCTCATATATGGTAGATGACATTTCATTGTGAACTCTTTATAAGGTAGCGATGGCTTAGGAGACAGGTTCAGATCTGCCGCCTAAGGATTTCCAACTTTATGAGCCGTGAGGGTCTCATAAAGACTTTTCTCCCTACGAGTCAAGAGGATCTCGTAGGTGTATTTTCTCCTTAGGAATCGTGAGGATTCCCAAGTGTGCTTTCTCTTGAGAGTTGTAAGGATCTCACAAGAGAATTTTCCCTCTTACAAATCGAGAGGACGCGTAAGTGGTTGTTTCCCTCCTTGTCGAGATTCGACTTTGGAGAGTGTGGTCCGTGAATAGTATGCAAAAGTCCATTTTAGACCGACTTGCAAGGCCCCAGTGCTTAGGAAACAGGTTTTTTAATCCCCACTGCCTAAGGCTTTTCTCTACGAGTCGAGGCGAATTGAGAAGTTCTCGCAAGGATGTCCTAACGTCACAGCTAACCTCTGCTCTTTACGATAGAGGTCCGTTAAGGTCTGTGGTACTAGGGTTTTGCCTGTCGTACCGTCGTGTCGGCTGATGTATTCCTCGATAAGCAATCTTGCTGTTCGAGTAGCTTTGCGACTGTCATGTCTCTGATCCCTTCAGGGGCTGGACAAGACGTCTTCAAGCAATCTTCCTAGGCAGTTTGACCGTCGGAAGAGCAAGCGTTAGGAATTTTGCCATGCCGCTTTTTACTTGAGGTTAGGCTCATTTTGGGGAGCCCCGATGAGTCATAACCACTCCGCGCTGGTGTGGGATGATCTCCGATAGTCTTTCAGGTTTTATATGAGTTGCCGTCAAGACCCTGAAGCTAGGAATTTGGCCTTTGTTTCGTTTGCTGGCATTGCGTCTGCTGTATCGAGATGAATGTCGCGGTTGTCTCTAGGTTGTTGGTGAACCTTCGAGGTTTGGAACTAGGGATTTTGCCGTGGCTCCGTTGTTTGATTGTCGCGTCTGAATCCTGCTGGAGGAAGAACGCTGGGGTGACATTTCGTTTGCTGTATCGAGACGAACGTCGAGGTGGTGACCACTCCGCGCTGGTATGGGATGATCTCCGATAGTCTTTCAGGTTTTATATGAGTTGCCGTCAAGACCATGAAGCTAGGAATATTGCCTTTGCTTCGTTTGTTTTAGCGTGTCCGAATCCTGTTAGAGGAAGAACGCTGTGATGACATCTCGTCTGCTGTATTGAGATGAACGTCGAGGTGGTGACCACTCCGCGCTAGTGTGGGATGATCTCCAATAGTGTTTCAGGCTTTATATGAGTTGCCGTCAAGACCCTGAAGCTAGGAATTTGGCCTTCGCTTCGTTTGCTTTGGCGTGTCCGAATCCTGTTGGAGGAAGAACGCTGGGGTGACATCTCGTCTGCTGTATCAAGACGAATGTTGAGGTGGAGCTGGGATTTTGCTGTCACTCTGCTTTTCTGACATTGCGTCTGCTGTAACGAGATGAATGTCGAGATGGTCTCTAGGTCGTCTGTGAGCCGTCGAGATTTGGAACTAGGGACTATGCCGTGGCTCCGTTGTTTTGACCCTGGGGTGACATTGCGTCTGCTGAAACGAGACGAATGCTGAGGTGGAGCATGGATTTTGCCATCACTCCGCTTTGTTTCGACCATGAGCTCTTTTGTTGACGTTGCATCTGCATCTTGGTGGACTACGAATGAACGCCGTTGTTGACATTGCGTCTGTTGTAACGAGACGAATGCTGAGGTGGAGCTGGGATTTTTCCATCACTCCACTTTGCTGACGTTGCTTCTGCTGTAACGAGACGAATGTTGAGGTGGTCTCTAGGTCGTCTGTGAGCCGTCGAGATTTGGAACTAGGGACTATACCGTGGCTCCGTTGTTTTGACCCTGGGGTGATATTGCGTCTGCTGAAACGAGATGAATGCTGAGGTGATCTCCGATGGTCTGTCAGGCTTTATATGAGTTGCCATCAAGCCCTTGAAGCTAGGAATGTTGCCTTTGCTTCATTTACTGCCATTGCATCTGCTGTATCGAGACGAATGCCATGGTGGTGATCACTCCGCGCTGGTGTGGGATGATCTCCGATGGTCTTTCAGGCTTTATATGAGTTGCCGTCAAGCCCTTGAAGCTAGGAATGTTGCCTTTGCTTCATTTACTGGCATTGCGTCTGCTGTATCGAGACGAATGTCATGATGGTGATTACTCCTCGCTGGTGTAGGATGATCTTCGATGGTCTTTCAGGCTTTATATGAGTTGCCGTCAAGCCCTTGAAGCTAGGAATGTTGCCTTTGCTTCATTTGCTGGCATTGCGTCTTCTGTATCGAGACGAATGTCATGATAGTGATCACTCCTCGCTGGTGTGGGATGATCTCCGATGGTCTTTCAGGCTTTATGTGAGTTGTCGTCAAGCCCTTGAAGCTAGGAATGTTGCCTTTGCTTCGTTTGCTGGCATTGCGTCTGCTGTATCGAGACGAATGTCATGATGGTGATCACTCCTCGCTGGTGTGGGATGATCTCCGATGGTCTTTCTGGTTTTATATGAGTTGCCGTCAAGCCCTTGAAGCTAGGAATGTTGCCTTTGCTTCGTTTGCTGGCATTGCGTCTGCTGTATCGAAACGAATGTCATGATGGTGATCACTCCTCGCTGGTGTGGGACGATCTCCGATGGTCTTTCAGGTTTTATATGAGTTGCCGTCAAGGCCTTGAAGCTAGGAATGTTGCCTTTGCTTCGTTTGCTGGTATTGCGTCTGCTGTATCGAGACGAATGTCATGATGGTGATCACTCCTCACTGGTGTGGGATGATCTCCGATGGTCTTTCAGGCTTTATATAAGTTGCCGTCAAGCCCTTGAAGCTAGGAATGTTGCCTTTGCTTCGTTTGCTGGCATTGCGTCTGCTGTATCGAGACGAATGTCATAATGGTGATCACTCCTCGCTGGTGTGGGATGATCTCCGATGGTCTTTCAGGCTTTATATGAGTTGCCGTCAAGCCCTTGAAGCTAGGAATGTTGCCTTTGCTTCATTTGCTGGCATTGCGTCTGCTATATCGAGACGAATGTCATGACGGTGATCACTCCTCATTGGTGTGGGACGATCTCCGATGGTCTTTCAGGCTTTATATGAGTTGCCGTCAAGGCCTTGAAGCTAGGAATGTTGCCTTTGCTTCGTTTGCTGGCATTGCGTCTGCTGTATCGAGACGAATGTCATGGTGGAGCTGGGATTTTGCTATCAATTCGCTTTGTTTCGACCATGAGGTCTTTTGTTGACGTTGCATCTGCATCCTTCTGGACTGCGAAGGAACGCCGTTGTTGATATTGCGTCTGCTATAACGAGATGAATGCTGAGGTGGAGTTGGGATTTTTCCATCACTCCGCTTTATTTCGACCGTGAGCTCTTTCGTTAACGTTGCATCTGCATCCTGCTAGAATGCGAAGGAATGCCGTTGTTGACATTGCGTCTGCTGTAACGAGACGAATGCTGAGGTGGAGTTGGGATTTTGCCATCACTCCGCTTTGTTTCGACCGTGAGGTCTTTCGTTGACGTTGCATGCTGGACTGCGAAGAAAAGCCGTTGTGGGTCTTCAGGTTGTAGATGTGGCCGTCGAGATTTGGCTTTTCTTTTGATGGAGCCTGGTGGGAAGGTATGGTTCCCTTGTTGTTTGTGCCCCTGGATTGTATACAAGGATCGATGTGATCTCACCTGTAGGGCAAAAAGTTTCATTTCATTTCATTTTTTATTTCTTTCTGCGATGCTCTATCATTTCAGCTTTTTATATCACGAAGGTCGCGATTGCCCAATCATTTCGGCTAATTTTCACGGTGCCCAATCATTTCGGCTATTTGTTTTGTTTTTACTTGCTGCTTTTTATTGCGAGTTGCCCAACCATTTCGGCTATTTCGTATGCATACATTTTTACTTGCTGATTTTGCTGCAAGTTGCCCAACGATTTCGGCTATTTTATATGCATTTGTGGCTCGCTGATTTTTCACTGCGAATTTGGGATTTGGGATCTGATACCGATTTAGGCATCAGCATCGCTACAACTGGGATATTGCCAGGAGCGAATAATCATTTGCCTCTGTCGACGTCGAACAAAGGTGGCTTAGTGAACAGGGTTAGGATCCTGTCGACTAAGGCTTTTAATTTCATGAGCCGTAAGGGCCCCATAAAGGTATTTCTCCCTTCGAGTCGTGAGGATCTCGTAGGTGCGTTTTCTCCGTAGGGATTGTGAGGATTCCTAAGTGTATGTTCTCTTATAAGTTGTAAGAATCTTACAAGAGTGTTTTCTCTTTATAAGTCGAGAGAACTTACAAGTGTCTTTTGCCATATGAGCATATCCCCAGTCTCTGGTGGGACTTTGTTAGGGAAATGTTTATTCGCACCCATGGATTGTATACAAGAGTTAGCATTGAACCGCTTGTAGGGCAGAATTGGAGGTTGTGATGGCTTAAGAACAGGTTCAGATCCCTGTAGCTTAAGACTTTTGAATCTTTTGAGCCGTGAGGGTCTCATAATAGGGTTCTCCTTACGAGTCATGAGGATCTCATAAGTGTAATTTCTCCTTAGGAATTATGAGGATTCCTAATTGTGTTTCTCCCTTGTGAGTCGTAAGGATCTCACGCAGGTTATTTCTCCTCACAGGGTCGAGAGTGTAGGTTTCCCAGGCACTCTCAAGAGGTCTCACAAGGCATCAACCATGCCAATTTCAAATTTTATGTGTGCCGAGAAACCCTAACACGGATCGTTAACTAGAAATCTAGGCGATATACTAAACTAGTTAACAACTTAACTAAAGGAGAGAGGCTACAACCTTTGTAGATCCGGTTCTCCACTTCCTTAGCTCCACATAGGCGTCCTCTCGCTGTCCATCTCGAATCCTAGACTCAATCGTCGGCTTCATCGGAAAAACGAGCGGAATAGGTCGTCGGCTTCGTGCCGAAGATGATCTACGTCGAGGTTGCACAAGTTCAAGCTCCAACTTCACCAAGTTGAGAAACTTGTGAAGAAAACACCTAAAACCACTTGGCAAGAGGTAGAGGATGAAGAAATAGGAGGTGGGTTCACTTTAGAATTGGATTTCTCACTTTAGAACTCAAGATGCCATTGATGGCATCAAGCTTTCTCTCTTGAATATGAAGAAGAAGAAGTAAATAGAATATGATAAGTTCTCTTTAAAATGAAAAGAAAATCAAAACTTATCATAATGTGAACCATAGTTAAGTGTAGAGAATTGACTAAGGTTAGAAGAATGGTTAGGGTTTAGTATGAAGACAAAATGGTCACAAAGTCAAAGCTTCATGAAGCTTCAACAATGTTCAAGAATGAAAGCAACCATTTTGTATTCTTATCCCATTCTTTTTCCAAAAATGAATAAATAAAAGAATGGATAAATAAAAACCCTAATCACTTTCTTAACCTAGGTTTAATTCTATACACTTAACCAAATGAGCAAGCATCATCAAACATGATACAAACATGTGCACAAAAGTATATCACATATACAATTTGCACATCAAGTGAGAATATCCATTTAAAGTGAACCAATACTAGTTAATGCAAAGTAATATATCAAATATATAATTATTCATTAAATCATTAAATCAACATTTGATTTAACGATCCGGTCATATCGCATATAACCGACTAGTATCCAATGTATCGGCTTATCGAATCAATCCTTGATTCGATATCTAGGTTATATCGAATACAACCAATCGATACATCCATCGCGAGAATGGAATACGGTATCACATACACGCATTATTCTCGGTCCTGCACATATCTCATATGCGCTCCTATTTCGTTTCGCTTGAGCCAGGAAACCTCTGTGTAGGACTCTAAAGACTCATCAATACGCCGGTAGCAGATGATGATCATATCAAGCACCTACAAGCCGCAAGCGGTCTGCTAAACGTAACGGCCATCCGGGTATTGAGCGATCAGAAGATCGATGAGCTAGCCCGCTCACACTCCTGTGAATCCAACCAGTAACACTTACCGTACAGTCCGGTCTGTTCGTCTGATATGTCGCATATCAAGTCTAGGGGTGGTATACGTCAGACCCCAATAACCGATAAGTCGTGCCGATGTGAGGCTCATAACGGGTCGAGAAACTACCGGTAACACTTACCAGCAAATCTCTGATCAGCCCTGGCTAGGGACTTCCCTGTTACGGCCAATCGAGCACAGCGCAACATCAACCCCCAATACCGGGAGAGACGAAACCCCTCCTATCGCTCATTGCCTCCATGTGACTCGGGACTGTACCCAAAGACCACCGTTTTGCACGCCCTCATGGACGTGGTAAGGTGGAGATCAAAGCACAGTGGGAATCACACAAGACTCTATGACGATCTCGGGTCTACAGACTAACCTGTACAAGTGTCATCTGAGAACTGCCATCTGACGTGAGGTATAATACCATCTGGGAGTTCTCGGCGAGTCCGTCCAGTGTACCCAGTCTCCACTGAGCACCCGTACACCCTCTCTGATGTCAAACACCAATGGATATGGGATCATCCATCGCCCATCTCATGGGTCGAGAAGCATATACGCTAGTCTACTCTGGTATATCGATGCCCCGTCTCGATACACCCATGACTAGGGACCTTGAAGGATGTACTTATGGACTACCATGTCCCCACTAGTATGATCTGCATCATAATCCAGGTAGTCAAGTACACATCCTAAAGGCTTTACCAACATGTAACTATAAGACAGTTTAAAGAGACTAGTGTACATGTTAAGATAAAGAGTAACCAGATAGCATACTATCATATCGAGCAAGAAAGTCATCTCTATATATGTCCAAGCATCCAATATAATATACATCATCTGTACAATACTGGCCTCTAGGGCATACTTACAACTAACAATCTCCCACTTGCACTAGGGCCAGCTGCTGTAGTATCGCATACCGAGCATCCCGAAGAGTCTCTCAAACTGTATCTGGGGAATGGCCTTCGTGAGTGGATCCGCCATGTTGTTCTTCGTGTCAACCCTCCTGACCTCGATCTCCCGGCGATCAACTATCTCCCGGATCAGGTGATACCGCCTCAGAATATGCCTGGATCGCTGATGGGACCTGGGTTCCTTGGCCAAAGCCACCGCTCCATTGTTATCGCAATACAAAGGTATTGGATGCTCAATGGATGGAACCACTCCAAGTTCAGAAATGAACTTCTTGATCCAGACAGCCTCTTTGGCAGCATCGTTGGCAGCGATGTATTCAGCCTCCATCGTCGAGTCTGCCACGGTTTCCTGCTTGGAACTCTTCCAGCTAACCGCCCCTCCGTAAAGGGTAAAGACAAATCCCGACTGCGACTTAGAGTCGTCCTTATCACTCTGGAAGCTCGAATCGGTAAAGGACTCCACTTGGAGTTCTCCGTTACCATACACCAAGAGCATCTCTTTAGTCCTTCGTAAGTACTTGAGAATGCTCTTCACAGCTGTCCAGTGACTCTCTCTAGGATCAGCTTGATACCTGCTCACTACACTTAGTGAGTATGCTACATCGGGTCTGGTACATAGCATCTCATACATGATAGAGCCTACAGCCGAAGCATAGGGTATCCCTTGCATGCGAGCTCTCTCCAAATCAGTCTTGGGAGACATCTCTTTGGAGAGAGTGACTCCAGAGATCGTGGGCAAGTTCCCACGCTTGGATTCTTCCATACTAAACCTCTTTAGTATGGTGTCAATGTACCTGGATTGGGACAATCCCAAAATCCGTTTGGATCTATCTCTATAGATCCTAATTCCCAATATGCAGGAGGCATCACCGAGATCTTTCATTGAGAATCTTTGTGATAAGAAGAGCTTGACCGATTGCAGCATAGGAATATCATTTCCTATCAAGAGTATGTCGTACACGTACAATACGAGGAAGACAACCTTACTCCCTGCCACCTTCTTGTAAATACAAGGTTCATCTGGGTTTTTGACGAAATCAAACTATTTGATAACGACATCAAAGCAGATGTTCCAACTCCGCGATGCTTGCTTTAATCCATAAATGGATTTAAGCAGTTTGCACACCTTGCCGCTGCTCCCACTGTCTACGAAGCCCTCTGGCTGAGTCATGTACACGCACTCTTCTAAATCACCATTTAGAAAGGCGGTCTTAACATCCATTTGCCAGATTTCGTAATCATGATATGCAGCGATGGCAAGCATGATCCGGATGGATTTAAGCATAGCCACTGGAGAAAAGGTCTCGTCATAGTCCACACCTGGTCTTTGACGAAAACCCTTTACTACAAGTCTAGCTTTGAAAGTCTCCACTTTCCCATCTACACCAAGTTTCTTCTTGAAGATCCACTTGCTCCCGATGGGTTTTACCCCTTCAGGAGCAACTTCCAAAGTCCATACTTTGTTGGTGTACATGGATTCCATCTCGGACCGCATAGCATCCAGCCATTTCACTGAGTCCCTACTCGTGATGGCCTGCTCGAAGCTAGTTGGGTCATCATCCTCCATGATGCAATCCTCGCTCCCTCCATCCATTAGAAAACCGTAGTATCTCTCAGGTTGGCGAGGAACCCTACTAGATCGGCGGAGTGGCTGGGGTTCATCGGGAACTACGGAATCCTCTGGTTCCATCAGATCTTCTGTTGTAGCTTCTGCAGCTGGAACCTCTTCCAGTTCTACCTCATGACCACTAATCTCTTTTTCAAGAAATTCCTTTTCTAAAAAGGTGGCATGCCGAGAAACAAACACTCTTTGTTCCTCAGGGTGGTAGAAGATATACCCTTGAGAATTCTTGGGATATCCTACAAATTTGCATAGAACAGACCGTGCCTCGAGTTTGTCCGGATTTTGTCGTTTGACATAGGCTGGACAACCCCATATCTTAACATAGTTAAGACTTGGTCTCTTTCCTTTCCATATCTCATATGGAGTGGTAGGCACAGATTTGGTTGGGACCATATTCAATAGATGTATGGCTGTCTCAAGCGCATACCCCCAGAAGGAAATAGGTAACTCAGCTGTACTCATCATTGAACGCACCATATCTAATAGGGTGCGATTCCTTCGTTCCGATATACCGTTGTGCTGTGGTGTATATGGAGGAGTCAGCTGAGAGAGAATCCCATTCTCTTTTAGGAAGTCCAGGAATTCATTGCTCAAGTATTCACCTCCTCGATCAGATCGAAGGATTTTAATACTTTTTCCGGTTTGGTTCTCGACTTCTTGTTTATATTCTCTAAATTTCTCAAAAGCTTCAGACTTGTGTCTTATTAAGTACACATGTCAGTATCTTGAGAGATCGTCAGTGAATGTAATGAAGTACGAAGAACCATCCCTGGCATGTGTAGACATTGGACCGCATACATCACTATGTACTAGTCCTAAGAGTTCAGTAACTCTTTCTCCGTGTCCCGTAAACGGAGTTTTGGTCATCTTGCCTTTGAGACATGACTGGCAAGTGTCATAAGATGAAAATTCGAATGGTTTCAAATATCCATCCTTATGCAACTTAGCCAGTCGTGTCGCATTGATGTGACCCAGTCTACAATGCCACAAGAAGGATTCGTTCAGTTCTGAACTCTTCCTCTTGTGTGTGTTTGTTATGCTCAGAACTGTTGATTGATTTAGAACATAAATGCCATTGCACAACGTGCCTGATCCAACCAACTTTTGGTTACGGAAAATGTTCATAACATTGTCCTGTAATACAAAATTATATCCCTCTTTACTTAATAAAGAAACTGATATAATGTTGCATATCAGGTTCGGCATGTAATAGCATTCGTTCAGAACTAATGTATTACCAGTTGGTAACACAAGGTGATATTCCCCGACAGTCTTAGCTGCAACAATTGCACCATTTCCAACTCTGATGTCTTTATCACCTTCTCCAAGTTCTCTACCTTTCTTAAGCCCATGTAACTGATTACATATATGGGATCCTGACCCGGTATCTAATACCCAGGACGTGGAGCAAATGGAAAAACAATTCTCTGTATCGAACACACCCGAAGAAAATGCATCAACATGTACTTTCTTCATCCGGGTGGCATGGGAATCCTGGTATTCCCCTATATCCTGTTCATTCCTATAACTCTTATAAGAAAGAACGGAACCAACGTTCCCCAGCACAGTATAACATGCGGGTTTGGTCAATACATCCATAATATTATCTTTATTAGGGCATGAAATGGTCGCTACCTGGAGAGAGAGAGAAGAAAACACTTTAGCGTAAGCTCGTGCAAGATCAGATTGGTTATTATCTTATCTAATCAGGATGGCTCCCACTGTTTTTATCAAATCTTCCTTCAAACCCTAAAAGGAAAGACTAGCCGGGATTAATTACACACTACAAGTTCGCCAATCTTTCAGCCAGGCCAGTGTCGGTACTTTGAGGGAGGTCCCCCGTGCTTTCGCACGAACCTAATTAATGTAAACCTCGTTTTCCCAGAGGCGTAACCTCGTTAACACCTTTCTAGACACCTACTTGATCGGCTAATTGTAATGTGTAAAACTCTCCCTGGGGTAACTCTTACTCGCAGTGGGTATCGGGATCCAACTATCTCATAGAAGATATGCAATCTCATTGCAAATTTCAACACTTGAAATTCCCGATAATGCTTTTGCCCCAAGCGTGCTATGACCTTGACGAAAGCCAACAAACCACAGCCCGCTAGTCAAGTTCAACCCGTACATTTCTTGACTGAATTAAACCCACCCGCACGACCCTTGACGAAAGCCAACAAAGCCGTATGACTACCCTAATCCAGTCGCATCATATGCAGCAGATAAACAGCACATAGCTACCGCACACTACACCTTGACGAAAGCCAACAAATGTAGCACGAATACTATATGTAATTTATCTGAAATGACGGAGGGCTACGACAGGTTTTTCTGAAAACCTATTGCGTAATGAACTTGATATCGTTGTAGAATCAAATGAAGTTTTGAAATGGAGTGATTTTGAGGCTTTTCTAGTTTTGCTAAAGGGGTCACTCCCGGTGAAGGGATCGTCGGCCCTTTCCTCGTCGAATGAGGTGCGGGATATATCATATATATCACTGTGCAAAGCAAAACTCAAAAACAACCAAAAGCAAACCGAGTGTGTAGCATCTGCCAGTTATTGCTAAAGGAGTCACTCCCGGTGAAGGGATCTCGGTCCTTTCTTCATCGAATAAGGTGCAGGGTATATCATATATACCGCTATGCAAAGCAAGAACTGTAGCTACCTGTTTTGTTTAAAATTTGATTCTACAACATCTTAGGTTTCTTTTCTTTCATTAATCATATTAATGAAGTCCCATCATTTAAATACCTAAACATTACAGATAAATACGACGTACACTTATGCCATCCGCATTCGCCTCGATGTCCCCTCGTGCACCGTTAGGTTAGGTAACTAACGACAGAGCAGGGCAGGGCTAGTGCGGGTGCAAAACATAAGTAAAGTCTATATAATATATCATATATACTGTATACTGTATCCATCACAGAACATCACATGATCACATCACAGATATCGCAGCAGAAGAAACATATGAAATATTGGATATATTAGGACGTCCGTGTTTTCAATACGAGTCAGTATAAAACACGGATTCCACGGTCATGATGAATAGCCAATCCCACACCCCTAGACCCCTACGAGAGCGGCAAGCAACCCTGCCAATTCTAGGGTTAGGAGACCCGGACTCGACTCCTCGAGTTGGTCTCCCACTGGACCCCAGAACCCGGTTACTTGTGCTCCCCTCCTTGGGTCTATCCTAATGCGGAAAAGTAAATAATATACAAAAGGTGACATCTTCCGCTACCTGGAAGTGCCCCAAATAAAAGAATATTACATACAAGTTTTTACATGAATGAAAATGAAAAACACTCATCTCACATAAAAACCCCCGGCTATTCAAACACGACAATCCAATATAACATATCCAGCAACACATAACATCACATGTCATCAACGTAAGTAAACATGCGTATCCCAATTGTCGTTGACATATAGCAACGAAACCGGCGATATCACATATTACACTTACGGTCACAGAAAAGAAAGTGTAAAACTACAACAGTTGGAATCCGCAATCTCTTTAGACATCACATGCCTAAACAAATGAAATACTTAGACATCACATGCCTAACAGTTACAAACCCCGCATTTTAGTCCCATTATCGAAAACACTTTTCAATATGAAGTGAGACTAAACCGCTAGATTTATAACGTTCATTCAGTTATCTGATAACTGTTTGTGAATTCCAATTATTGTATCCCATTCCGGATAAATAGAATATATTAAACTTTCCGATCGAACATTCGAACACCCAAGTTTTCCCGAAACCGTTCAACACATGAAATAGGTTCAAAGACATTCACTTCATGCCTCAGTACCAACGGTCCAGCCGTAGAAGGGTCAAGCCAACGCCTCACATGTGGCACGCCGTACTGCCCCAAACCCGAAGGTTCAAAGGGCACTTCAAGACGGTCACATAATCGAGTTAAGGTTTGTTGTCTTCTAGAGGGACCATCGCGTTACTTGCACTACTCAGAACGTCTTTAAACCATAGAAAGATCCAACACTTGGAAATTTTCCGGCAGGGGAAAAGTTGGGTATTTTCATCCGGTCGAACTTTTTAACATATTCTTAAAATATCCGAAAAACACATAGACGAAATTTGATAATCCGATCGAACTGTCGAAGCTCCAAAACAACCCCAGAAAATACAACTCTGGAATAAATTTTAAAAATTCCCAGGAAAACCAGCACTATCAATTAGGAGTTACTGTATAAAATTTATTGAATAAGGAGGCCGTACGACCGTGGAACCGCCGCACGAGCCATGCTCGTGCCGCGGAACCGCGGCGGTTTGATGGAGTTAGGCACACGAAATTCACAGTAACTCTTAAAAACACCTGCTAATTTTTCTGCATATTTTTAATATTGAAAAATCCCGAATTTTAAAAATTGGACAGAGAGCATTTTGTGAGTTAGGGTTTCGGTTCGTTCGGGTTTCAAACGTCGTCTAGACTTCGCCTAAGGCTCTAGCTAGGCTCTGATACCACTGTAGGTTTCCCAGGCACTCTCAAGAGGTCTCACAAGGCATCAACCATGCCAATTTCAAATTTTATGTGTGCCGAGAAACCCTAACACGGATCGTTAACTAGAAATCAAGGCGATATACTAAACTAGTTAACAACTTAACTAAAGGAGAGAGGCTACAACCTTTGTAGATCCGGTTCTCCACTTCCTTAGCTCCACGTAGGCGTCCTCTCGCTGTCCATCTCGAATCCTAGACTCAATCGTCGGCTTCATCGGAAAAACGAGCGGAATAGGTCGTCGGCTTCGTGCTGAAGATGATCTACGTCGAGGTTGCACAAGTTCAAGCTCCAACTTCACCAAGTTGAGAAACTTGTGAAGAAAACACCCAAAACCACTTTGCAAGAGGTAGAGGATGAAGAAATAGGAGGTGGGTTCACTTTAGAATTGGATTTCTCACTTTAGAACTCAAGATGCCATTGATGGCATCAAGCTTTCTCTCTTGAATATGAAGAAGAAGAAGTAAATAGAATATGATAAGTTCTCTTTAAAATGAAAAGAAAATCAAAACTTATCATAATGTGAACCATAGTTAAGTGTAGAGAATTGACTAAGGTTAGAAGAATGGTTAGGGTTTAGTGTGAAGACAAAATGGTCACAAAGTCAAAGCTTCATGAAGCTTCAACAATGTTCAAGAATGAAAGCAACCATTTTGTATCCTTATCCCATTCTTTTTCCAAAAATGAATAAATAAAAGAATGGATAAATAAAAACCCTAATCACTTTCTTAACCTAGGTTTAATTCTATACACTTAACCAAATGAGCAAGCATCATCAAACATGATACAAACATGTGCACAAAAGTATATCACATATACAATTTGCACATCAAGTGAGAATATCCATTTAAAGTGAACCAATACTAGTTAATGCAAAGTAATATATCAAATATATAATTATACATTAAATCATTAAATCAACACTTGATTTAACGATCCGGTCATATCGTATATAACCGACTAGTATCCAATGTATCGGCTTATCGAATCAATCCTTGATTCGATATCTAGGTTATATCGAATACAACCAATCGATACATCCATCGCGAGAATGGAATACGGTATCACATACACGTATTATTCTCGGTCCTGCACATATCTCATATGCGCTCCTATTTCGTTTCGCTTGAGCCAGGAAACCTCTGTGTAGGACTCTAAAGACTCGTCAATACGCCGGTAGCAGATGATGATCATATCAAGCACCTACAAGCCGCAAGCGGTCTGCTAAACGTAACGGCCATCCGGGTATTGAGCGATCAGAAGATCGACGAGCTAGCCCGCTCACACTCCTGTGAATCCAACCAGTAACACTTACCGTACAGTCCGGTCTGTTCGTCTGATATGTCGCATATCAAGTCTAGGGGTGGTATACGTTAGACCCCAATAACCGATAAGTCGTGCCGATGTGAGGCTCATAACGGGTCGAGAAACTACCGGTAACACTTACCAGCAAATCTCTGATCATCCCTGGCCAGGGACTTCCCTGTTACGGCCAATCGAGCACAGCGCAACATCAACCCCCAATACCGGGAGAGACGAAACCCCTCCTATCGCTCATTGCCTCCATGTGACTCGGGACTGTACCCAAAGACCACCGTTTTGCACGCCCTCATGGACATGGTAAGGTGGAGATCAAAGCACAGTGGGAATCACACAAGACTCTATGACGATCTCGGGTCTACAGACTAACCTGTACAAGTGTCACCTGAGAACTGCCATCTGAAGTGAGGTATAATACCATCTGGGAGTTCTCGGCGAGTCCGTCCAGTGTACCCAGTCTCCACTGAGCACCCGTACACCCTCTCTGATGTCAAACACCAATGGATATGGGATCATCCATCGCCCATCTCATGGGTCGAGAAGCATATACGCTAGTCTATTCTGGTATATCGATGCCCCGTCTCGATACACCCACGACTAGGGACCTTGAAGGATGTACTTATGGACTACCATGTCCCCACTAGTATGATCTGCATCATAATCCAGGTAGTCAAGTACACATCCTAAGGGCTTTACCAACATGTAACTATAAGACAGTTTAAAGAGACTAGTGTACATGTTAAGATAAAGAGTAACCAGATAGCATACTATCATATTGAGCAAGAAAGTCATCTCTATATATGTCCAAGCATCCAATATAATATACATCATCTGTACAATACTGGCCTCTAGGGCATACATACAACTAACAAAGAGGACCTTGCAAGTGTCTTTTAACAAGCTTGCGCCCTTTCGGGTTTTCACAAAACTCGCCGGTAGTCCTGCTGTTTTTACTCACGGAGCCCTTTCAGGTTTTCATCCGTGCCCATCTTGCTTATGGACATACCTTTTTTTTACCAAGTCAGCCTGGGGATGCTGCGGGTTTGTTGTACTTTAAAGACGTTTCGGTCATAGGTCCGAGATTTTTCGGGCAGCGTATGATTACGCAGCTAGATTTTCTCGCAAATCTTCGCATCTTTTTTGTCGGAGGTGGATTCCTTGAAGAGAAGGCTGAGGGCGATTTCTTCGTCAGAGTCGCTTCCAAAGGTGATAACTTGCGATCCCTTAGTGTCGATTATGTGACAGTTGTCAGCGGCTCTTTTGCGCTCATCTTTCGTACTTTTCTGTTCCCGACGAGCCTTGTGTTTCACTCGTTGAACGTGTTGTCGGTGGGCAACATATCCCTGCCACCAGTTTTTAAAGGCTATGCACTCATCGGTAGGGTGTGCAATCCTCTGATGGTATAAGCAGAAGTTAGGATGTATGTCCGCTTCATCATGATATATACCGCCAGGAGAATTTCCTCTGAAAGAGGGCAACTTCATTCCTATCGATATGGCTTTGGCAAACCTTTTCCTTGTCTTAAACCTGCTTTTATCTGTCGCGGGCATGCTTCAGTTTGGTTGGGGTGTTTTAACCTTTTCGTCCAGTCGCCGGCGTTTGGCTTTTTCAAATATGGCCATTTCGCGCTCTCGATCAGCTTTGCTTTTCAGAAGAGCTTCGTTCAGGAATGCATCAATCATTTTGTCTGATGGCCCTAGAAGTTTCGGCTCAGGATCTGCCCCCAATTTCTTTGTGTCAGGAGCTTCTTCACCGTTTAACAACGAATGAGAGATCACATGGCAGCTTGCCACATAATCCTCAGGTTCATCCGACGAATCTTCTCCATTGTCGTCATCTCCGTCCTCAAGGACGTGGCTGAGAAATTCTTGGAGTGTGATTGGGGTCCGCGCCTTCTGGTTATATTCTTCCAGCGTGTCGATCTGTTTTTGCAGGTCCGTGCGCTTGTCATCAAGCTTCACGGGTTTTTTGGTCTTCTTCTTCGAAGATTTTGATGGCTGGGTGCGGGCGCTTTGACAATCACCACCAATTTTTGGAGTTGGGCGCGGCTTTAGCATTCCTATGGCTGCAACTTTATCGATGTGTTATTTGTATTTGGCCAGAGATTTCGTCATCGGGTAACACATTGAACCCAAGTCTCATTCGGTCTAACCCTTTCGTTGACCAGCCGTCACGGTAGTGCGTTTATTCATACTAGAGAATCTTTGACAGGAGGGAATCTCCATTTCGTCGAAGGTATTCATGGAGTCATTCGGGAGTCCCGCATACCATTCGAAGGCAATGCCCGCCAGAAAGCCGATGAACTGTCAGAGGAGAAGTATATCAGTATTGCTGCACATGGGTTCAAATCGCGCCATGTGCCGGTGAGAATTCTAAGTTCCTTTGTACATGTGGCACGTTGAAAGTGTGTACTCTGGCGGTACTGTATTTGATTGTGCCATGTCGGATACGGTCGACCAATCTTGATTGATCTATTTGCAGCTTCACTGGCGTAGTGAGCTTCGATTTGCTGAGCGATATATTCGTTCGCTTTTAGGAATCATTTCCTTCTCAGCCATTGATGAGCTTTGCAGAGGATTTGAAATGTCATCCTTATCTTTAAGACCGACTACCGGCAGTTCATCCGCCTGTGATTCCGATTGAACCATCATTCCAGCCATATTCTGAATCAGAAGGGCCATCTGGTTCATTTTAGTGGACATTTCTGCCGCTTCTGCATCTCCCTTTTTCAGAGCGCGCTTTAGGAAATCAATATCCGACCCCTTCTCTATTGTTTCTCCAGGTGCGTCTTTTGAATTTGCCTTAGATGATGGATTAGTGTTTGCCGCTGCCTGAGCAAGCATCTCCTGCAGCTTTTCACGTTGCAGTTGAACTTTTGTTACAGACCGAGTTTGAGGTCGGTGACTAGTAGAAGCTCAAACTTTGTCTTTAGAATTCACCACATAGACTATGTGAACTACCATACCCCCAGGCTTAGGGCGTTTGTAGTTTTGGCCTTTGGAGTTTGCTTCGGGCACTTGAGCTTTATTGGGCCTCTCTTTTTTATGAAAAGCCGCTTTGGCTTTGGGAGGAACCGCTGTATCGAGATCCGTCTTGGGATGAGTCCCCTTATATTTGAAAGAGGATTGGTCAGAGTTTGGCTGACGTTTAGGGGAAGAGCAGCAGTTGACGACAGAGACATTCACTCGCTTCCGTACTTTATATATAGATGAGGAAAGTTGCTTCAGGGAGCGAACTGGTTTCTGCTCTCGTGGGATCTCCATGGGCTGCAGAGATTTCTCAAATATTGCGGTAGGAAAATTTTATCTGACCCTTCGCACCAATTTGAAGCTGTTCCTGGTTAGAACAACATTCACCACTGAGGTTGAAATAGAACCATACGGAGAACTGCCCCCAGCTCATTTTGTATGATGCCAATATCGACGTCGACCATTTCTTACGGCCGGGATTTGATTAGCTTTAGGATTTTGCCGAGCCTGCCCCCTGTTTCCTTTGAGAGCTTGAATATTCTGCCCCCTGCGTCAACCTTGGTCCTTGGCAGGTGCCAGTTGTTTGAGGACTGATTCCGTCGGCAAAGCAGCTGCTTGGGGAGCCCGCCTATGGATGACAGACACCCTCTGGGCTTCCTCCATCGACGTTGAGGCACCGAGGTTGGGAGGTGGGAGTATTGACCCAAAGAGAAGCCTGCTGATTTCTTGAAGAGCCGGATTGTAGAGATTTGAGCCTGCAAGTGGCCCGTACTTGACTCCACCAGATATGACAGAGCCTGTGTTGCTAAGGTGGGAACAAACGCCATTCTTCATAAAGACGAAGCGCCAACTTTAGTATCCACTCGCCTAAGGGCAACCAAAAACATATACACCGCGATTATCCGATCACGGGAAAAACACGACACACGAAGTGTGGAGTGGAAAGAGAAAAAGGTCCCACCGGGAGTGCCAGAATCTGTTCCCCACTGAAACGCGGAGATGCGACCGCGCGGGTCCGTTTTGCCTAAATTCGGGGCAGATGCTAATTGGTGCTATCCGTCCACCTCTCCGAAAATGCCAAGTTGATTTATGGCACCGTATATCGAAGGTTTAGACGGATGCGGCCGATATAGCAGACTTCGTCAGATTCCCCATCATTTGAGGGGTTTTTGATTGTGGGGACGCTCTTCCCTATAGGCGGAAGCTCCTACAGTTAATTACGCTACCGCATCGCGGTAACCACTTTCTCCTTCTCCAGATGGTCACTTCGTGTCGTGGGTGTTTGTTTTGTTTTTGGTTGCCCGTGGATTGTATACGGAGACTAATTTATGTTGTCGCCCGTAGGGCGTGGATTAGTCCAAATCCGTATCTTCTTAGATTTGGGGTTGGGGTTGGGTTTAAGGATCCGTTAGTCTCATTTGAGATTAAGATCAACTTAAACGTTTGTTAAGGATACGTTAGTCTAATTTTAGACTAAGATCAACTTAACGGTTTGTTAAGGACACGTTAGCCTAATTTTAGACTAAGGTCAACTTAACCATTTGTTAAGGATACGTTAGTTTAATTTTAGACTATGATCTACTTAACAGGATCATTTAGATCCAACAAAAGAGCATTTGGGCTCTATTGTTTAATTTAGGGATATTGCGGTCGATTACCAGTTTAAGGACATGGTGGTCCAAGGTTAAGGACATCATAGTCCATGGGTTTAAGGACCCTACAGTCCGAGGTTAAGGACATCATAGTCCATGGGTTTAAGGACCCCACAGTCCAAGGTTAAGGACATCATATTCCATAGGTTTAAAGACCCCACAGTCCAGTTTAAAGACGTCATAGTCTATGAAATGTATGGTTGTCGGGACCCATCACCTCTCTGAAGACGTTGAAGGATTACAACGACATATATCAGAGGGGTTCAGAGATGTACCCTCGAACCAATTTTGGTTGAAAGATCTGTAGTCCAATTTGGGGCTAAGATCTGTTAAAAGATTTATGAGCATATGGGCTCAATTAATCTGAATGAGGGGTTTATAGCCAATTTGGGCTCGGTCTACCTAGTTAAAATGTTAAACATTTGACAATGCTGAGCATTGATTTGAGCTTTTGAAATTTTGTTTTTTTATTGAATGCCGAGCATTCATCATAGCTCTGGGCTAATTAAAGAACAATTTATGTTCTATCAGCGCAGCATATGGTGCGCTTGGCGCTTTGCGCCAGTCAAAGAGCGCAGTGCGCTTCTGCCAAGTAGCGCACACGTGAAGGACACGTGTCGCGCTTGGCGCTAAGCGCCATATGATAGGCGCATTGCGCCGGTTTATGAGCGCATTGCGCTAGTAGTTTAGTGGCACACACGTTATTGACACATGATGCATCTGGCGCTGAGTGCCAGCCCATGAGCGCAGTGCGCTATTTCAAGAGCGCAAAGCGACACGTGTGGCACTCGGCGCTGAGCGCCAGTCTAAGAGCGCAGAAGCGCAGTTCAAGAGCGCAAAGCGCAGTTCCAGAGCGGAAAGGCGCATACGATCAATTTTATGATCCAAAAAGAGATTTTGTCTCAAGATTCTAAGAGCAAAAAGTTTCTTCAATCTCTTATGTTGATGAAAGGCTTTGCCTTTATGGATCTATGATCTGTGAGGAAGAAGTAAATTCTTCTTTCATTTTATGATGAGGTCTTTTGATCTCTTTGTAAAAGACTTTTCGTCTTTGTAGATCTATGATCTTTTAAAAAAGTGAATCCTTCTTTTCAAATTAATTACGAGATGATTTCATCTCTATGTTCATCACCATTCTTTTTACCTTGAAAAAAAAATCTTCTTTCACTGAGAGCTTGGCTCTTCTTCTTTGAATTTCTCAAAGTTTTTTGAGGAGGCTTCTCTCTCTATTTTTTTTATCTGAGACTTGAAGTCTATGGGCCTTTTTATAGGGCAAGATGGTTTGTTCAATCAGTTAAGGAGATCTTTTCTCCAATTGATTTGGGAAATTTTCCATCGTTGGATCTTTGATCTAAGGGCTTCCGATTTACAGAAGGGAATCTTCTTGTTTTTAACAAGATTGATAAATCTTTCCATACAGAATTTATTCTGTCTTTTAGTAATTTTTATTTACTATTGGATCATTGATCCAACGGTGCTCTGATTTACAGAGCACAATCTTGTTATTTGGAAAGATTTTGAGAAATCTTTCCTTAACAGAATTTAATTCTGATTAATTAATGATTTATCATTATTATTAGATCTTTGATCTGACGGTTGGGGAGCTTTTAGGTTCCAGCGCTGGCGCACCAGTGCTTTGCATGTGGTGCGCTGCTTAAAAGGCAGAGCACATTGCGCAAGCACACCCGTGTATGACACGTGGTGCGCTGCTTGGAGCGTAGCGCACCTAGCGCTAGCGCACACGTACTTTGCACGTAGTGTGCTGTTTAGGGCGTAGCCCACTTGGCGCTGCATCTGAAGCGTTGCTTCACAATATTTAACTTTTGGCTTTGAGGCATTTGTTACATTCTTTGCATGTGGTGTTTTTCCCTTCATTTTTTATTTTATTATTATTTTTTTACAAGGGAGCAGGTTGTGAGCCAAAATTTTGGCGAGAACAATGTACATTAAGCTCCGGTGGTCCGTGAAAATCTGACACGACTCTCCGAAAAAGTAGTGTCCTCAGATCTTCAACGCACGACCACAGCGGCCATCTCCAGATCATGAGTGGGATACCCTGCTCGTACTTCCTCCAACTGTCGGGAAGCATAAGCGATAACTCTATAGTGCCACATCAGCGCAAAATAGAGCCCCACTTGCGAAACATCACTGTTAAACTATAAAGTCGCCCGAACCAGAAAGCAAAGAAAGAACTGGTGCAGTTGTCAACCGAATCTCTAGCCGCTGAAAACTCCGCACACATGCCTCAGTCCAAAGAAAAAGAACCTCCTTTCCGGTCAGTCCAGTCAACAGTGCAGCGATACACTAGCAATCCTGCACGAAACGGCGGTAAAAACCTGCTAAACCCAAAAATCTGCGGACCTCCGTCCGGTATACAAGTCTGGGCCAAAGTTGTACGGCCTCGATCTTCCTCGGGACCATACAAAAACCTTCTCCCGCAACTATAAGACCTAGGAGTCAACACAATCAAGCCTGAAGGAACACTCCGAGAATTTAGCAAACAGCTGGGGCTCTCCCAATGTCTGCAAAGCAAAACCTTAAGTGCTGCTCCTGTTCCTCACGACACATTGGAATAGACCAGAATGTCATCAATGACACAACAATAAACTGGTCGAGGAATGACCTGAAGAAATCTGGTTCATCATATCCATGAATACTGCTAGGGCACTGGTGAGTCCAACGACACCACCAAAACACATCAAGCTCGTAGCACGCACAAAAGCAGACTTCGGAGTGATATCACTCCGAACCCGCAACAATGATGACCTGATCCTAAACAAACTTAGAAGATGTCTCACACTCTGGAGCTGATCGAAGAAATATACAATGCGAGGTAAATGATACCTATTTGAACCGTAAGCCGGTTCAATTGACGATCAATCACTACACAACCTCAACTGCCGTCTTTCTCCTTGATGAACAGAAATATGAACTCCCTAATGCGACACACTCAGACGCATAAGCCCTACTTATCTAGCAACTCTGCAGCAGATCCTTAAGCTCCCTAAGTTCCGCCGGCTCATCTGGAACAACGTCGAAAAACTCTCGCACGATAGGAACCCGGTCCAACAAACCCACCGTGGCTCCGGTATCATGAATGAACGCCAAGAATCCTCGACATCCTCTCCTTAAAAGCCGACTAGCGAAAAAGGCTGAATTCAAGCTGTGAGAGGCGGCACCATTGTCCCCCTGCACAATAAGAACTGACTCGCCGGGAAAATAAAACCTGACTGTTTTCTCGCGGCAGTCAACAGACGCCTAGTATGTAGCTAACCAGTCCGTGTCCAGGAGAATGTCAAATCCAACATCTCTAGAAGGATCACAAAGACGGACGAATCTTTATCTCCTATCCGATTGGCACACGACTGAAATACGTGTCGCGCAACAAAAGAATTGCTGACAGAAATTAACGCCACAACGGCTAATCTAGCTAACACGACTCTCGTCCTAACCACGACACAAAATGTGTAAAACAAACAAGTACATCAAAAGAACATACGAATTTAGAATACCTGAAAACTCTGCATTGGACGCCCGCGCGTCCCGATGAGCAAAAGCAAACTCTCGTGTCTGCCCTCTACCCGCAACTGGCTAAAATCCTCCTCTGCTAACCTGTCCCCTCTGAGAGAACCCTTCGTGACCACGACCTCTCCGAGGACGAGTCTGACGCGGTGCTAAGGAACAATTCCTGATGAGGTGATGAAGGCTCCCGCACCAGAAACATCCACGCGATGTCTGCTGACCCTCCTGGGGATGAGAGCTGAACGTTTGTCCTCATCCCAAGACTTTGCTACTCCCGCGACGGTCACGAAATCTGTCTCGGCGACTACACCTCTGTCTTTGGGCTGGTACACCGGTACGAGTCCTCCACTATTCCGGAACTCCCAAAGTCTCTGGAAGACGTGCCTCGTCAACTGGGGCTGCATCCACTGGTGCTATGTAGGTGACGGAATGCTGTGTACTGAACGCAAGGAACAGCTGGGTAACATGGGTGACAACCTCCTGTCGTTGCGCTCGAATGGCCTCAACCAATGAACTCATCGTCTGGCGCATGTCCTGCATATCTGCCACAAGCCTAGAGAGATGATCTGTCGAAGGCGGATCCATCTGCTCCTATGTAACGAGCGTGCAATCCTGGTTAGTTCTCGTCCCACCCGAGTCAACTCTGACCCCATCCCTCGCTGCATCACTCTGAGTCCCCATAGTCATCGGCGGCAAAGGCTAAAAATGGAAATAAGATTCGATAAGAACACGGAAATCGAATAACAAGGATATGAATCATCAAGGAAGGAATTTCAAGCAATTTGTACTTAGGTCACTTTAGGCGGAGTACCGCATCTTGAGTATGCCGCAGATATACACATACTACGTTACTCTGCTTAAGCTACCTACTCTATCATACCAAGGTCATCCTACACTCCGAAAGGTAAAACTTAGCATTTTGATACCAACTTTGTCATGACCCGAAATTGGCACGTGACGGCCCTTAAACTACGCAACATCTACAGGCGTAACGAAGTTTAAGTAAGCCGAAAACCCAGCAATCTAAACCATCAAAAGTAGTAAGAAATAAGAACATTGTTAAAACTTTTGAAAATCACGAGTACAAATTCTTTAAAGTCAAATTTTAGTTTCTTAAAAATTTTGGCAGCACCTCCTTTGTAAAAACAAACCCTAAAAATGGGTACAACATAAATAAAAGTAGAGCATCCCCAACGGGAGCAAATCCACGCCCAACGGCGGAAAACAACCACCACAACAGATATACGACGCCGTAGCGAAGAAATAAAAGACGATAGAAGTAAAACTGCATAAAAGACCTCCAAGTCACAAATAATACACAATATCGTCCTCACATCAAGTCTCTAAGTCATACAAGATAGAGGTAGATGGAGAGTACAGGATACAACGAATATACAATAAACATGAACGGATAACCACAAACCCACCTAAAGCAAAACTGCACACTGTGAACCGAAGCGGTATCCACAGCAAAAGATACTATGATAGATGATAATAGCCCAGCCTCTGACAACTGTGAGGAACGACCTGCAAAACACTGTAGCACAACGGGGGTGAGTTGCCAACTCGTGAATAGTAAATAACATATGCAGGTAATTGCAAGTATGCACATACAGCGCGAATCTAACATATGCAAACTAATAGCAATAAAAGTCATATGCGTGCAATAGTCATGAAAGATACACTAGCAGGTACAACTAATACATGAAGCGATAATATGATAATTTGTATGCAACAATCATGTAAGGTACTCTATCAGGTACTATTAATACATGAAGCAATGATATGACAACGTACATATGCAACAGTCATGAAGGGTACGCCAGCAGGTACAACTAATACATGAAGCAATGCAGATAAAATAAATTATGTAAATGCAACGGTCATGGAAGATACTCTATCAGGTACAACTAATACATGAAGCCATGCATAAATAATAAATGTGGAGTATGGAATGAAACATGTCATTTCCATGGAATCCTGACATCGTGGTAGGACCAAAGTCCATCAAGACAATCCAAATCCCAATTTCCTCAAATCAGCCCCAAATTGGCTCTCATATCATATAAGTCTCAAAAATCCTGAATGTACAATATCAAGTAAATCTCATATATCTTGAATGTACAAAATCAAGTAAATCTCACATATCCTGAATCCAACATCAAGTGAATTTCATATATATCCTGTATCCAATATCAAATGAATCTTAAATATCTAGAGTCCAATATCAAGTGAATCTCAAAAAACCTAAGTATATTTGCATGAATAATTATGATGAAATATATGAATTTATATGTATACATATATATTAGCGTCCCATTCCACTAATATATATATATATATATATATAACAGCGTCCCATTCTACTGTTATATATATTTAGGAGTAAAAATATCATGAAAACCTGTGCCAAGCATCGACACATAAAGGCTGATCTATCAGGTGCTGTCACCACGACTGGCACCCTAATATGTACGTATCATACGCTATACCGAAAGCTCGAGTGCCTACCTCTGACCTTCGCCTCTCGACGTATCCATACGCACATGACTTCCGTCGGTATCCCCACGATAACCGTTGAGTCATTGGTACTGTCACCGTATGGTATGGTTCCCCTGCCAGGCTCAATTGGCAAGGTCCTTCAATCGTCTTGCCCGGGGGTAGCTCCGGGCCCCACCATGTACCCTCATACGGCCCATGACGCTCCTCGCATGGGGTATATATATCAGAACCGATAAAACTCATGGTGGCTGCTAAAATATCATATCAAGAGAAACCGGGTTTTTCAAATAATGCATAATTTCATGAAACTACCACGGTCCTCAAATCCAGAAAATATCTTGAAAAATCCATATCTCAATGCGAAAATTCATGAATATAATATATGCAACATAAAACTGCAATGTAAACATATAAAGGAAAAGCCGCTATTTAACTGCAACAAGTTAAAATATATATATGCGGTTCCTAATTTCTCCAAGTCTATATAATATCAAATAAAGGTAAATAAGTTGCTATAACCAGATATGTGTGTAAACATGAAGGCAAGGTATATGTATCTACCTATAAGTAATGATGTAATATACCCTCCATGTATAAGTGAAGTATGTATGCAAGGTATACATGTAGCTATGTCATTATGTGTGTATGTACCTATCGCTAATGGTACAATACCCTATAGGTATACATGTAACTAGAATGTAAGTATGTCAAGGCATGTGTGTAAGCATGTAGGTATACAGGTATGCTATATGTCATATGCATAAAGAAATATGAATCAATGTCTCAATGTCCCTAACCAAACAATATCATATAGGTATGTGTGTTGTGCGTGTCATGGCAATTATTGATAGTGTGTGTGGCATACAATCAGCGCTCGTGCAACATGAGCCATCAATAATAATGCAGTGTCCTAAGTGTACAAGTCCAAGCACAACAAATAACTAATCAATAAGGTGTATGCGCAACTCTATATATGAAGTAGAATATGCAACAATTCATAACATCTCTAGCCCAGACGCATAACACCATGCGGGCGATTCCCCTGTAGATGTTAAATCTACTCACCAACGCTTCTGGCTAAGTAAAGCCTACCACTCACTTTCCCCTGTTCGCAGCGCCCGAAGTCCCCGCCTGCGATCCTGAAAGCATATAACAATATAAATACTCTATATTAGCAATCGACCAATAACACGTACAAACTACGTTTGATCGACGCACCAACTCCAAACATACTCTCAAGTGTTCGTCAAGTGGCTAACGCGCATAGCGACACTACGAAACTAACTCAAGAGCAAAAGTTACACAAAGACACGAACGATATCGGCACGACCCTAGCTAGGAACGCAAAGCGACACAACTACCAAGCCTAGACCCTGACCGTACCGATCGCGCAAACACAACACAATAAAATACGAGGAAGATAATAGATATCACCTCGCAACGATCAATTGAACCCGTGTCGGAAAAACACCGAAACCTAGTAAGCAACTTATCGCAATATTTGCACAAGTCTAAAACTAAAACCATTCTAGCGGTTCCAAACATCGCAAAGCGGCTTAACTATATTATCCAAACTGTTTTCCATAATTTTAAACCCACCCAATTAGGTTTTATTAAAACCTAGTAAGCAAAAACTTCATTAGTTAACTTAGAAATTATCAATAATTATCATACACAAGATTAAGTTTCCAAAGTCTTCATTTTAACCATTATCCATCGCAAACCCTAACTTGATTTTCTTTAAAATTAAAAAGAATGAATTAAACATAAGATTAAAGCTATAATAATCCAATTAATTAGCTATCTTAAATTTTTAGCATAATAAAATATGATTAGGGTTATAATTTATACCTCTTAAGAACAAATTCTAGCAACAAGATTCCATCAACTTTTGCCTCCAAAGATCAAGCTTTTCATGAAGAACTAAGCAAGTTTAGTGAAAGGAAATGATGGTTAAAGTTTTATTTAGGGGTTTGTGGATTTATTTTGGAATTTTTGATGAGTTTTTGAGTGAAAGAAAATGGAGAAATGAGCTAAGGAATGTTTGGGGCAGAAATGGGGGAGCTCGGCCAATGTGATGGGGGGTTTGTATTTGTGAAATTAAAGTGAAGAAAGTTCTAGTTTAAAACATTAAATGCAACATTAAATGCAAATGCCACCATTTCATTCTTTTTCTTTTCTTTTTAAAACTTAAATTCTTTTGCACAAAAGAATCTAGATATTTGAAGAGAAGCTTCCAAACTAATTCTAGTGATAAGATTAAAAAAAATGATTCTCAGTAGAAGTAATTTAACCAAAAATGTAATTACCACTTAAAATAATATTTAATTAGAAAAAAATTCTATGTGAACCAAAACTTCCCATTGACCCCCAAAATTCGCGCACTAGTTTTATTCTAGCTAAACTAGGTGCTGACAAGTCTATACAGAAGTTTGATCACAATCGGGTTAAAACGGAAAACATCGACTATTTTACCCTAAAAACGGAAAATTCACAGAATGATTTCTAAAACGTTACAATCTTCCCCCTTAATGAGATTCCGTCCCCGAATTAAAAATTCTCACTAAGCGTACCTTCAAAGAGAAGAGTACAAAACTCCCAAATCTCACTCCCAGCCTCCCAAGTGATCACCTCATTATACGGTTACGTCCAAGAAAACCCTCTACAGACACAGATGGCAAGACTCTTGACCGAAGTTTCTCCACCTGCTGATCCACTAACACTATCGGCTGCTGGTGAATGAAAAGATCGCGTCTAAGCTAACTGTCTGATGCTAAATCATGTGGGAAAGGTCATGAAGGTATTTGCAAAGTATCGACACAAGGAAATACGGGGTGAATACTCAATGATCTGGGCGGAAGTGCCAATTTATAGGCTACGGAACTAACTCGCTTGAGGACCTCAAAAGGACCTACAATTCTAGGATAAGCTTCCCAAAACTCAACACATCATTCATCGGAAAATCTGTAGGAATACATGATCTCCCACTGCGACCACCACGGTCGGCATAAGACCTCTATCTGCACTGGGCTACTCTCATCCTGACCTGAACCAACTGGATCATCTCCGAAGTCTCTAGACTAGCTGGGGTCCAAAAATCCTACTCTCGCAGAGTCAGAAAAACAGACTGGCGATCGACACGACCTACCAAACAAAACCTAAAGGTTGCCAATTGGAATGTCTCCTGATAACTGCTATCGAAAGAGAATCCTAACAATGGCAAGTGACGATCCCAACTGCCGACAACAAAGTACACACACAACAAGCATATCCTCCAGAGTCTGTATAGCCCGCTCTCACAAAACCATCATCCTGCGGATGGAAAAGCGGAGCTAAAGGTCAACCAGTACCCAAGGCTTCCTGAAGCTTCTGCCCAAGACGGTAAATGAACAGGGTGCCTCTATTGGATACAACGCATGAAGGAACTCCGTGCAAATGCATAAACTTAACAAAGAACAACTGAGCAAACTGAGCATGACCGGACAACAAACACACGAATAGAGTCACACCCTGTCTAGACCTGGGTAGACACCATAACGAAATTCATGGAGATCTATTCCCATTCCCACTCCGGAATGGTTAAAGTTTGCAACTCTCCAGCCGGTCTCAGATGCTTAACCTTAGCTCACAACAAGATAGACAC